>JAHHUM010001294.1:0-199104 GCA_036173005.1 Crenichthys baileyi
ACTTTTAAAAACCATATATGTGTATATGTGTGTGGAAGAAGAAGTTTTTAGTATAGGTTTTTAGATTTTGCACACAGAAATATTATCAGTCAGTCAGTTGTCCTGTCACTTTAGAACATGCCCTATACTCCTTTCAAAAAACAAATTTCTTTTCCCATCTCTAATGTCCCTTTCATTTTTTCCCTCTTTTCCAATTAATCGCGCATTTAAAGACAAACGAAACTTCCTGCAGTAAAGTTTTAACTCTTTAAAACCCCTTTTTTGATCACTATTTTTTTAATCTTTTTTTTAGGTTTTTTTTTTTCCTCTTCTCCTACCATCAACTGTTTCACTTTAAAACTATTTAAACTATTTTATTTAATTTTTAAACCTATTAACACCTCAAACTTCACCCGGGGAAAAACCAAACTATCTTCCCCAAATTAAAACACTTTACACAATCATCCCCCTTTTTTCCTTTCATTATTTTATAAATCGCAGTGTTTGGAGAAGGACGCACCTCTGACCCTTTTGGTTCCAAACCCATTTAGCTATAGTTTTTACCTTTTCGCGGCACGTCTGCCCACTGGCATTCTCTCCTTTATAAGGTGTAGAAAATTGCAAAAAAACCACCCGAAAAAACCCTTTGTTTTGCTTGTCTTATTGTTACCAAAAAACCCTCCCATACCTTTACAGGGTAATCAGCCGATGTCCTCCTTCTCCAACTCCGAAAACCTAATCAATTAAATTGGAGATGATGGTTTGTGCAATAAAAATTATATCAAAACAGAGCAACTTCTCACCAGATACTTTTTGAAGACAATATTTTCGAATCCGATCCCCCGAAGCCGCAGTTAGGCACCAGGACCCCCTCCGTAAATGGAGGGACTAAAAGACAACGTCTCCAGGCTAGCCAGACGTCCTTGTCCCCTCCTGCTCTCCGGGTTTTCGGATCCTTTCGTGACCCAAATTAAAAATAGAATTTTTCTTATCAAAGTGGGAAAAAAAATTAAAACTCACAATAAGAGAAAATCCGGATTTTGTCTTTTAAAAGTTTTATTAAAAAGGCATTTTTGTTTGAAGACCTTGTCAGACGAGTCAGTGAAACAGAGGCCCGAAAACAGTTTTAAAGACAGTATTTAAACAGTATGTGGGTGTTACCTCAGCTTTTCAAAGAGTTTAACTTTATGGGGCCCCTGAAAACCCTTCCCAGGACAGAGGTAAGGATTTTTTATGAGGACAACCCCATTTGCTCTTCCTCAGGCACAACCCCCCCGGAGTTTTTTTAAAACCTTAAAACTTCTGGTAATGGTTTAGAGTCCATCTACTCTAAATACCAGAACACTAATTAAAACACTGAAGTCAGAGGAGAGAGGTTAATGAAAGTTCACAACAATTTGGAACACTTTGGAGCACTAAATGAAGAATTTCCATAACAGTCTCAAGGGCATCACTCAGATGCATTAATGCAGCGAGAGGGTCCTGTCGATGCAAACTCCAAAATACTGTCTCCCTCTAACTCGTCTGTAAGATCACCCAGATAATCTCCCAGTTCCAAAGGAGTTTCACCACTTTTTGTCACATAAATCAAACTGTCCGTGTCAATATAAATCAATCTGTCCTGCAATTGCTCCATGCTGCTGAGAGGTTTTAAACGTGCATAAGCGGTGGTGAATGCTGCAATGAACACATTGTTTACCTTGCTTGAAGGAGAGATGACACGTTTGCTGTAGTTCCACTGCACTACACACATTTCAGGGTTAAAGAAATTAAAGTAGTTAACCCTGTATTTACTCGAGAACATGAAGATGAAAAATTCATCAGCGTTAGTGACGACTGTGGTCTGAGACAGATCACTTATTTGCGCAAATGTCCCCCAAAAACTGTTTAAACAGTTTTCCCACCTGTCTTTAGGCAGGGTTCACCTCAATTTTCTCAGGGTCTAATTGGATACCCTGATGGAGTTTATAGTCTCTTACATACTTTTGACTTGCTCTCCTGATCTACTGCTTCAGACGGGTAGCCTGAAGCCTCCTGCTTACCCTTCAGGAAGGTGTTCATATACCCTTTGAAGATTGTGTTACTGCTTTTCTCAAAATGCCACACCTCTGTGATTTTAGCAAGACGATAACCACACTGCAACGCTTTACAAAACAGTACACTCACCGACACACCTGTCAGAGCTCTGTCCTCATCACTATGCATGCATGGACCTGTTTGATTATTTATTTCAGTACATGTGCGGCAGAGAGTGAACACTAGTTTACCTCGGGAAGTTCTGTAAGGCAAAACGGGGAAAAAGAGAACTCGTAGGAGGTACACCACAGCTCTGATGATACCAAAATAGCTGCCAGGATCATCAAAATCTTTGTAAATGATGGTGGGGTGACTGAGGGGAAAAACGCAGTTGGCGTTTACATAGGGGTGCAGAGATGTGTAATCCCCATAGTGTACAGTTTCACCCGGCCCCGCTGTGTATCTCAACCTCATAGCGCAGGTGCGTCCACCATACAGAGCATCTCGGGGTGATAACGGTTCGGGTGCGTTAACTTTCTCAAGAAAGCTGTCACCCCCGTGTGGGATTTTTTTCATTTCAGTCCAGTCATGCTCACATATGACCTCGAGACGAATGCCGTACACAGTTTGGAGCACCTTGCTTCTCTCAACAGTGGCTGCGTCCAACTGTTCGAATGCGACCCCTCTCAAAGGACACTTGTCATGAGGCATGTAACACTTTTTACAGCCGTGGAAAAAACAGCCGTAAAATTCGAACCCAACTTTGACACCGTTAATCTCTGCATACCCATACACTGAATATGGGCCAATTTTTCTTTTCCCTTTGTTTAATGCATGTTCGATGTCTATTTTTCTGCTGTCTGCAATCCACCCGAGCCATTGAATAGACACGGTGGAGAACGTTTTGCTGCTACGTCTCAAATCTAACGGTGAGGGGATAGCCAAGGTTTTAGGAAGAAGGAAATTGGTTACAAAAACCTTCATGCACACTGATTCTATCGTGACGCATTTAAACGGATCCACACTTGTTTCCTTAAAGAACTCATCTCTGAATTTTAAACAGCCTTGAGAAAGAATTTCAACGTCATTTTTACAATAACGAATAGCTTCTTTCTTAAAGTCAAAGACCCCTTTGCTCGCTTCTCTGTACCAGCTGTTAAACACCTGTTGTTCTATTTCGTATAGGCTTCACCCTTTAAGGATATCGCTAGTGGGTTCATCCCGGCACTGGTGTATCCCATTTTTTGGTGTGTCCCATTTTTTCTTCAGCGACAGCTTAAGAGGACTGATTCTAGAAGATCGATGGCTAGCGTCTGCACTATCCGCCTCTGCCCGGCTTGTAATACCGGCTACATCATGAGTTATGACCTGCATGCCATCTGCGAGGGCTGCCTCGGTCCTGATCATGCAAACCTGGCCTTGACCCCGCAGTCTACCTGCCTTTCCTGCAGTCGTCTTCCTCTGGGTGAGAAGCAACAGCGGCTAGCCATTTTCTCCTCGCTAGAAGTGGAATTCCCCGTAGCGGACCAGTGCTCCCTCCAGGAGGCATTGGGCATCTTTGGTGCTGGGCGGGAATCTGACGATTCCACCCAGGAGACAGCGACTGATATCTCCACTCCCTTCCTCCAGACGGAGGACGCGGAGGCAGATGCCAAATCAGTCCAGATTCAGGGCCTCCCGATGTCGGCGACCACCCCTTTTCCGGCGATGGACGCACTTGTTAGCATGCTGCCGGACATCATCACTAAAGTAGCTAATGCTAAAGGTGTCCCTGTTCCCGCACCTTTAGCTCAGCTCCCGACTGATGACCTGGCGGGAAAATTCACCCCAACTCATCTAACTTGCCGAGATCCGGTTTGGTCCCGTTTTCCGGCGGTAACTGCTTACCTGTCAGGAGCAGCGGCCGAGCCGCTTCAGCTGAAAGCACCGGTCTCCACCTTCACACCCATCACGAGGGTGGAGTCCCTGACGGATCAGGGGTTTCCCCCAGTTCCTGCTCTGGAGCCCAGTCTGTTGGCAGTTTTTGGGGTTAGGTCGGCCCCGCGCGTCGGACGACGGCCTGTGCCCCCCTCCCCCAGCAATCAGATCACGGCCAGGCAGACAGATCGCTCCCACCAGTGTGCCGCTCAGGTCGCTGCGGCGATGAACAACACCGCCTTCCTGATCTACGCCATCTCCAGGAAGGCTTGGGAGATGTGGAGGAATTCTGCAATTTCGCAGACACCATCCTTAACCTCTGTGCGGCGTCGGCTGTGTGCTCCTCCCGCATCGCTGCATGGCAGACCCTGCTACAGCGACAAATTCGGCTTCGGCTCTCCTCCTCCATTCCTGAGGATTTTAAGAGGGAGTTACTGGAGGGACCGATCAGTCCAGATGGGCTGTTCAGTCCTCATTTCCAGTCTGTGCTGGGGCAAATGCAAACCTCTCAAGAGGAGTTTGAAGGGGTCAGGAGACATGGGACCCTTATTCGCTCTGGCTTCCGTTCCTCCCATACCACCGGCCGCTGGCGGGATCGCCGTGATCAGCGGTATCAGAAGAGACGCTCCACGGCCGCTGCCGCAGCTCCCCGAGTTCCTCCGCCCACTGCTCCGTCTACTCAGCCGCAGCAGCAGCGCAGAGGACGGCAGTTGGCGTGTGCCTGGTCCAACCCTCAGCAGGAGCCACGCCGGAAATTTAAGAAATGACTGGTGGTGGTGGTGGTATTTTGAAATAAAACACGGAATTTTCTCTAAGAGCAAGTTTCCGGTTTATTCCGGCTCAGCCAGATTGTACAATCCCGCTGTGTTTTCTTCACACACATCCTCCACTCCAAATGAGACGGCCCCTTTTAAACGGCCGTTCAAGAGGCCCCGCGATCTCAACAGTTTCAAAGCATGACTCCACGAGAGCATCCTATGCTACTCCGGTAGAGCCGCCCTCACTGTTTTCTCCCTCCAGTCCTCCCCAGCTGTCAGTGGGTGAGATCACAGAGGATGCACAACAGCAGCTCCCTATGAAGCCGCGCACCAGTGATGCCCCCGCTCAACACCAAGCTGCGAGCCTGGGTGAATATTCCCCTGGTGAGCCTGGTTTACAGCCCTTTCGATCCGAGCCCCCCATGGGTTACCTCCGATCAGAATCCGAGTCGGGTAACGGCGGTAGGGGCTCTAGCCTGGTTCGTATCCATGAGCACCATGGCTCCACAGATAAATGCGCGCCCGCTCTCAGAGCATCACTCAGAGTGGCGGCGCGTATGTTCCCTGGACAGGTGGATGGACAGACTGATCAGCAGAGGTTACACGCTGCAGTTCCTGTCACACCCCCCACCGTTCAGAGGGATTTTGGAGACAGTCCTGTCCTCCCCGGAACAGAGCTCTGTTCTCATGTCAGAACTGCAGGACCTCCTGATAAAAAACGTCGTTTCCAGGGTTCCTCGCGGACAGGAAAACACGGGGTTTTATTCCCGGTATTTTCTGGTTCGCAAGAAAACAGGAGGAATGAGACCGATTCTCGATCTGTCCCTGTTCAACAAAGCGATCATGGAGAGACGTTTCCACATGCTGACAGTCAGACAGGTGATGGAGAACGTTCAGTAGAACAACTGGTTCACCTCCATAGATCTGAAGGATGCTTATTTTCACATCCCTATCATCCCGAAACACCGCAAATATCTGCGTTTCGCTTATCAGGGGATCTCATATCAATACAACCGCCTGCCGTTCGGTTACTCTCTCGCCCCACGCATGTTCTCCAAATGTGTGGAGACGGCGTTGCAGCTGCTGCGCTCAGCAGGGATGAGGATCCTCTTTTATCTGGACGACCTGCTTTTGCTGGCTCGGTCCAAAGAGGAAGCGGCGGTACAGACAAAAGCGCTGGCCGCACATCAGACAGTCCTGGGGTTTTCATAAACTGGCAGAAAAGTTCTGTTTTCCCATCCCGAATGATTGTTTATCTGGTGGTGGAGTTAAACTCAGCCACAGTGAGAGCCCAGCTCCCACAGCCGAGAGCAGACGCGCTGTCAGCGCTTCTCCTCCGTGTCAGCTTCACAGCGTAGTGACAGCTCTGTCACTTATGCGATTACTGGGAATGATGTCAGCGGCTCACGTGGTTGTTCCGCTGGGTCTGCTTCATATGAGGCGTCTTCAGAGATGGTTCATCCGCCTGCGCATAGATCCTGTGCATCAGAAAAGGCGGATGATCTCAGTCCCTCCTTCAGTGGGACCCGACCTGGCCCACTGGGGAAATCCCCGCATCCTGTCAGAGGGAGCTCCCCTCAGCAGACCTGCATCACACGTCTCAGTGTTCACAGACGCATCCCTGTCGGGATGGGGAGGAGCGTGTCAGTCTCAGGCGGTGGGACCACAGTGGCCAGACAACACATGTCTCTCACATAAACGTGCTGGAGCTTCTCACAGTGTGAAAGGTGACACAGCACTTCGCTCCTCTGCTGCGGGATCAGCATGTGATCCACACAGACAACAGAGTGGCAGCAGCCTACATAAATCGCCAGAGAGGTGTGCGCTCGGCCCAGCTGCTCAGTATTTCCAGACGACTGCTGCGCTGGGCTCGCATCAACCTGCTCTCCATCAGAGAAGTGTACATCTCCGGCGTCTTGAACAGAGGAGCGGGCATCATGTCCAGAGGTGGTCCTCGTCCCGGGGACACCTTGCCCTGGAGAACCTGCAGTGTTTTTTGTGAGTTTTGTGTTTGGACTCTGGTTCATGCCTGCAGTGTTTTTGCATTCGTTTGGACTTTGTAAATAAATCCTTGGATTTACAAAGATGAATTCTTCAAGCTCTTGTCTGCATTTTGGTCCGACCCAAAACCACCCCGTGACACATTCACCCGCAAAGAAAACACGTTTTTGGGACTTACTTTCTGGCCCGGCTGCAACAGCAGCTGGCAACTTATCCGGTGTGTTTTCAGGGGAAATGATGGTAATTCGTGGAGGCGTATTTAACGATTCAGATTCTCTTTCTTTGTTAGAAGAAGAAAGTTCAGATGTTCAATTTCAATTTCAGATGTTCAATTTTGACTTTCTCGGGGAAAGTCGATTCCAGCCGTTGACCCCTCCAACGTGATCGGGTTTACGCCTCTCATTAAATCTACAAGTAGATTTGTTCAATGTTAGCTGATTTATTCGTTAACTATAAAATGTTGTTGCACTTAACATTAATTACCGTATTCGGATTGTGTTAATATGAAATCCACACGGTCATCAGTTGTGGTTCTAAGAAAAGAAACCAATTATATATAAAAATATATATTATATATATATATATATATATATATATATATTAAAATATATATTATATATATAAAATTTAAAAAAAATTAGAGAACATTCACATGCAATTAATGATTTCTTAAAAGATGATTACTTACTTCTAAAGATGGCATTGTACTTCTGAGAATCATTAGAAACAGGTTGAAGAAGTCCAGAAACTTCGTTTCCTGAAATATGTACCGATATATTTTTTCTGTACTGGTATTTTCAATGTAACAAGTTTAAACTAGAGTTCTACTAGTATTTTCAGTGTAACAAGTTTAAACCTTTTTTAGCGGTACCAGACTTGACGCTGTTGTGGATGTCGAAAAAACTGATGTTTCTGCTCTGGGAGTACTGTGAAAGTAACCTGTTTTTAATGGCCAACGCCCCGAAATGCTGAAGAGGTCCAATTACCGAATTACATATTCATTTTAACTTGTTCACAAAGGGTCCCACTGATGGTCATTGTTATACTAAAAACCACAAGGATTGGGATACCTCTCTCTGTCAGACTGATTATAACCATTGGAAAAGAGAAGGGGTCATACAGTAGCAAAAAAAGGGAGGGTTTTTTTGCACCTCAACCATAACTGCCCTTTAGGGCTAACCTGACTCCCCCTTACTCCATCCAACAGGGAGGGAGGAAGGTCCCTCCCTGATAAAAAAACCCCTTAACTATAAGCTTTATCAAAAGGAATTTTAGGCCTAGCCTTAAATGTAGAAGGGGTCCGCCTCACGGAAACCCAAAACTGGGAGCTGGTTCCCAAGGAGAGGAGCCTGATGACTAAAGGATCTGCCTCCCATTCTACTTCTAGACTCTAGGAACCACCAGTAAACCTGCAGTCTGAGAACGAAGTGCCCTGTTAGGAAAAATGGGGAAAATCAGATCTCTGATGTATGATGAGCTAAACCTTAAGGGGTTATTCTGAGGAGGAGAATTTTAAATTCTATTCTGGATTTAACAGGGGCCAAAGAAGGGAAATTTAAAATAGGAGAAATATGATCTCTCTTTTTTTTTTCATCGAACTCTTCTGCAGCATTTTTAATGTGAAACTTTTAACTGCAATCTGGGAACCTGATAGTAAAGAATTACAAAATCCACCCTGAGTAACAAATCTGGACTATTTTTCCTTCACTCCTGGTAGGAAATTTCTAGTTTTGGGAAGTTCCGGCCTAAATTTTCCAGCCCAGCGCGTTCCCCCCGACCTACAGCTATTCCGCCTTTTTTAAAAAAATTTTATGGTCCGACTGTTTTTCAAATGTACACTGAATCTACCCCAACCTACAGAACAACCATTTTCTAGGCCAAAAAATCATTGTGCTTTCAGAGAGCGTTTTAGTGCTATGAGAGCTCTGAAGCCACTGAAAATCTTAAACAGGTCATTGCTGTCTAATGCTCACACTTTTTAGCAACAATTTCCAAGATTTTAGGTAAAATGGAAAATGGATATGGTCTGTAATTTCAGGATTTATGGATAAGTAAAGCTGAGTATCATCAGCGTAACAGTGAAAATTTATTCTATGCTGCCTGATAATTTTACCTATTGGAAGCATATATATAGTAAAGAGAATTGGCCCAAGTACTGAACCCTGTGGTACTCCACAATTAACCCTGGAGTTTAAAGATGATTTATCATTTACATGAACAAACTGGATCTGTCCTGTGAAGAGGAGGGTGGACGGGGTTCGCCAAAGAGGGTCCGGGAAACAAGGTATCAGGAAGCGCCACCCCGGTAAGATCCAGAAGTAACTGGGGGTTGAGTTTTTGTTTATGTATTTGGAGATTTTCCCAGAAGACGATAATACAAGAAGGGGTCAATGCTGAGGGCGAGGTCAGGTTCAGGTCAGCCTCAAAGCACATCAAGAATTACAAAGAGGAAAGCAAGAGAGACAAAGGTAAGGGGCTGAAGTAATCCCCTAAGGGCAAACTTGGCAATGAGTTTGTGGCAGCCTCCCCTAAATACTCCTCTAGTGGGATCGGGAAGATAGAGAACCCCTGTCGCCCCACCTCCAAGTGATTCAACCGGGGTCACTTCTTTACTTTTTTTTTCCCAAACCTTCCCCTTTCTTCCCCCTTTTCCTATTTCTCTTTTAATTTTATTCCTTTTTTTAACATCTTTTCCGGGGGTTTTTCTTGTAATTTTAAATTCCCTTAAAAAGCTTGTGGTAATATCCATTTACTAAAAATAGATTAATTATCTAAAATGGGGTGGAATCAGAGGGAACACTTTCCTTTAAAAATTTGGTTTGGGGTTGGGTCTAACATACAAGTTAAGTTTAGATGAAGCTAATATTTTTATAATCAGAAGTTCCCCAGGATCAAAAAATCCCCCCCCCCAAAACAGATCAGGTTCTACGTTATTTCCCGTGTTGTTCATTGTAGGATGAATTAATCATCTTCGGGAGTATGTCAAAAACTTTTTTTATAAAATCAATTTTATTTGGAAGAATCCCCTAAAGTCATAACGCTAAAAGCTAAGGGAATGGAGCCCACAGAGCTATGACTCGTGTAAGTTTTGCAATGTACTAAAGAGAAAACCCAGGATTTTCTTTTTCTCTTCTATTAAGGTGAGAAATAAAACTGTTTTGGGTTGGCGAAGTGCCCCCTTTTTCAAAAAATAGGCTATTTTTTTTTTTCCCGATTAAGTAGGAATCCCCTAGTTGTGTAGAGTGATTTTCTCCAAATTTTTAACTTTGTGCTTTTAAAATACGAAACTCGAATTAAAAAACCCGGGAGCCCGCCCCCTATGAAAATTCCTTTTTTTTCAAGGGGGTATGTCTAATGCACCCCGCAATGAGAAGTAAAAACTCTGAAAAAAGAGAATGAAAATTTTTTTAAGGGGAAGAAACAAAATTATTGCCCTTTCCAGTGTTTTCTGTGATAATGAAGAGATTAAAAGTGGAAAGATTTTTTAAAAATTTTTACAGCATTGTTGATAATGATCTACTATAATGAAATTTTCTTTCAGGTTGGGGTACTCGGTTTAAATTAAATCAAAGGTTAAAGAAAAGGGAGGACAGGGTTATGAGAAAAATATTTGTAGCTTTACACTCAATGCCATATTCAGCACAAGGGCCAGAGAAGAAGAAAAGGGGGTAGGTTTTCAAGGTTTTTGAGCAAAGCAATTGAGTCTAAGATAGCATTTTAAAAGGGTAATTAAGCTACACTTTCAGTTATCAAAAATAATGTTAAAATCCCCCCTATAAAATTTATCTGATTTAACACTAAAAAAGAAAAAAGGTCTGAAAAGATCAAAAATTTAGAGTAAGGGCCTGGTGGGCGGTACAAAAAACAAAAAGAAGAGGTTTTAGTGGGTTTGAATTGGATGAGGAAAAAATTTAGGATTAAATATTAAAAGAGTTGTAGCTATTGATTGGTCTGGGGCTAATCAATAAAACAGACGAAAAATGGGTGCTCTCCTCCCTCGCCCCGATTCGAGGGAAAAAGTGAAAAATTTAAAAATTAGTAGGAGTTGACTCCCTTTATAGAACATTTCCTCTTGCGCGCCCGGTTTTTGGAGGCAAAATAAATCAATCTGATTGTACAAATCAGGTCACTAACTAGCAAAGTCTTTGAAGAGAGAGATCTTATGTTAGTAAAACCCCCATTTTAATTGTTTTTTTTTCATTTCAGTTGAGTTGTTTTATTTTTTGAGATTTTTTGATTTTCTCCTTTTTAGATTTTTTTTTAATCTATTCAATTTTGGGCGTGGGGAGACATTTTTTAATAGGGTAAGGGGTTGGGTAGATACCGTGCCCCACGTGCTTGGACCCCAAAAAAAACGTAAAATGGGGTTCCCCTGTTCCTGGGGCAGGCGAACCCCCCCCTAGGAAAGACTTTAGCTCATTCCTGCTGCCTTGGAACAATAATCATTGATCTGATGGGTTTGGAGAACTACAGCCCTGTTTTATGTGGACCTTTGCTGATAACAAGTAAAAACATGTTATGTAACTTTAAAAAAAAAAAACAATCGATAAATATTTAAGATTTTGCTAGATTTTTAATGTTAAACAAGCTGCCTTTTATGTTTAGGAAGTCTATGTTTCACCTGGATCTGAACCATATTTTCAGTCAAATAAAATATAATTATCCGAGTATATACCTTGTTTAATGTAAGCTTTATATACTTTTCAACTACTTATTTCATCACATCATGCGAAATACCTGCCATTGGAATTGGAGTGAAAGGCTGGTTGTTAACCATGAATTTTATATTTTAGGTGATATTTATAATACGTTATTTGAGAACATCCTGAAGAACATTAAGAGAAAGTTCGCCTTCAGGAACATTCAAGACTTCACGTTACCAAACATTTAAAATGAATTTCACAAACAGCAACAACTCTAATTTTCTTCAATCATGTAAATAACCACATTGTGGAGAGAAATCAATAAAATGACCGTTCAGAGATGTCCTGGCAAAATTTGGTTCACCAACAAAATCAGTTCAGTTCATTCAGAATCTGATGTCTGTCCAATAAAATAATGACTGATGTCCTGTTTGATGATCATGATAATTACAGTTTCCATCAGCTCATCTGTGCATGGATTTGAACAACATTTGGTCTGACAAAGAAACAAATGTAAATGTAATTAGTTTAGGTGAATAAAAATCCTCCTCAGCAGCGATGGCCTCCATGACTGAACAGAAACAGGGAGGGGCAGCACCCAAACAAACTCCAACATCAATAAAACAAACAAGATAACAAGTACACTGAACAAAAATGTAAACGCAAATCTTCTGATGTTCCCATTTTCCATTATTTGAACTGAAAGATATGACAGTATGTACGCAAAAAGCCTATTTTTCTCAAATATTGTTTAGAAATCTGTCTAAATCTTGCCGAGACTATCCATCCATCTTGTCAGTGTGGCATATCAAGATGCTAATTAAATACCTTGATTATTGTACATGTGTGCCTTAGGCTGGCCACAATAAAAGCTGAAGTTGTATCATGCAGCACAATGCCACAAATGTCACAAGCTATGAGGAAGAGTGCAACTGGCATGCTGACAGCAGCAAGGTCCACCTGAGCTGTTGCCCATGAATTGAATGTTCAATTCTCTATCATAAGCCAGATGGCTTTGAGTGGTCACTATGACTGGAAAAGCAATCTATAAATTCAGGTTCATTTACCATTTCCATTTAAACCATACACCAGACCCAGTGACACCAATATACCACAAACAAGTCAATCAGAGGGTCATGGGAGTTATTTGATACTTTGCAAGACGAAGAGTTCATTCTGGCAGTGAAAAATGTTGTAAGAAAGAACACATCCTTTTTATAGGGATAAAAACAGAAAGAAGGAGGATTGGGACAAGATACTGGGAGTCACTGGATCAGATGGTGAGTTTGTCCTGCTTATTATCAAATAGTGACTGTTCAGTGCTCTACAAGTAGAGACAGTAGTATTCATGCTGAATATTCTGTTTATTTAAGAGTTGTGAGTCCAATTGCCTCTGCAGTTGTCGGATGCATGAACGGATCCTATAAAGGCATTTAGTTTGAATTGCCAGATGGCACAATGTTTTGACAGATGACGAAGCAGAAATGGAACATAGTCAGTGTTAATTCAGGGTTATCTCAGCAAAGGAGAAGGGCTCACCAACACCGTCTTAGACAGGTTTGTGAACAATATTTGAGAGAAGGAGTCCTTTTGAATACCTAGGAAAAAGTCTTAGATCTTTGGTTTCAACTGTTAAAAACGGGAGTCAGTGAGATGTTTGTCCATGTCTCTCTCAGGATGTCCTGTAGTTTATCTCTGAGCTCTGACACAGCTGCTGTCACATCCTCAAAGTATCTCAGAGGACGAATATCGATGCTGGATGAGTGTGTAGACTCACTGAGTGCTGACAGTGAGGGGAAGTTGTGGAGAAAGACTGAGATCAGCTCACTGCAGATCATTCTGTCTCATTAAAGTTACTTATCCATTTCCCCCAGATAAGGCCAAATATTTGTGTGCTGTGTTTGGATCCTGGGTGATTTCTTGTGAATATTTTAACAGCTCTGGTCTTTCTTTTGGGTTCTGACAGTAAAACCTCCACCTCAGTGACTGTCAGTGAGATGTTTTTCCATGTGTCTCTCAGGAGGTCCTGTAGTTTATCTCTGAGCTCTGACACAGCTGCTGTCACATCCTCCTGTCCCGCCCCACAGATAAAACCCCGCACCCTCATTTGAATATAAGAACATGAAATAAAAAGAGCTTAAAATGAAAAATGGGGTTAAAAAATAAAAGTCACTGAAATACGTAAAGTAGCTTTACAAAATAAAACTGCATTATGAAATAAATAAATAAATAAATCTTTAAGTAAATTGAACAAATCTTGAAATGAATTAAATAAAACAAGATACAAATGTCTTTTAACATAATTATTTTGTTTTATTTCATGGGGATATTTATTAATTTCATAGAATATTTATTAATAAATTATCAATAGCAGTATTTATTTATTTATTTAATTTTGAATGAAACGGCTCTCCATAGTTCATAGCTTTTTATAGTGCAGAGAAAATACACTGCTGATCAGTACGACAGAAGATCTTCATCACCTCATGATGTTCTCCTGGAGCCTCTTGGAGGGGTTCACCAGCTGTTTCTTCAATCCAGGGACATCATAATGAGATGGGAGGTGTTTCGCATAGTAAGAAACCAAACAGAGCATACAGGACTTGACAGCTTTCATCTTCCTCCCAGTGCAGACATCACAGGCCACATCTTCAGGTCCAGCATAGCAGTGATCAGCTGGAGCAGCTTGAAGACCAGTCTTCTTGAGATCCTCCACTAAAGCAGCTAACGTGATGTTTTTCTCCAGGACAGGCCTTGGTATGAATTGTTTCCTGTACTGAGGACAGCTGTGGATTCTCCTCTGACCCACTAAATCCCAGCGTTCTTTGATACAGTTCATACAGTAGCTGTGTCCACAGGGAATAGTCACCGGTGTCAGTAGGTTTGGACCAAAACGCAGACAAATTCTCGGAACCAGCGTTGTGAGATTTTTGTCGTCTTTCTTTAATAAAGATCAGAGACGGAGTTACATAAACTGTAGATGCAAAGATCCAGAATCAGGAGATATCAGGGATTTCACAGGAATGAGACATGAGGAACCAGCGGGGAATTAAGAGCACAACCAGGTATATAACCAGGCAGAGGAGGAGAATAGAGCAATGAGAGGAAGCTAAGGTGATCAGATGGGAAGTGGGAACAGCTGCTGTGGAGACTGAGGGAATTAATGGTTACTATGGTAACCGGACTGGGGACGCAGGGACACGAGGGCACTAAATTATAAGAAAACCAAAGGGTAACTAGAATCTAAGGATAACACTATCTGATAAGGAAGAGCAGTGAAGCTAAGACCTAGAATTACTATAAATTAAAACGTAAACAATAAGTGGAACTAAGCCAAGTGACGAAAACAAATAACTATAAACTATAACCTGTTTGGAAGGAACTTAAACAGTAGAGACTAATACGGGGAACTATACTAGAAATAAGGTTGGGGAGAACTTCTAGTATAAAAGGGAAATGAACACTGAGTAGATAATAACTGAAGGGGATCTAAGGACAAGAGGAAGAACTACTAGGGGAACAGCAAAGAGGAAAGGCAGAACAAAGTAAACAGAAGGAATCAATAAACACAGCTATTAGACCAATAGAAACACTAAACATGCAATGATGTGGAGGTGCCAACATCAAATATGTTATTCAGAATAGAACACAAATCACAGATCAAAAGTTTAAACTGAGAGAATGAATCATTTTAAGGGAAAAATATGTTGTTTCAAAATTACATGGCGTCAACAAATCCCAAAAAAGTTGGGACAAGTAGCAATAAGTGTCTGGAAAAAGGAAACTGAGGATATAACGAACAGCTGGAAGACCAATGAACACTAATTAGGTCAACTGACAACATGATTGGGTATAAAAAGAACTTCTCAGAGTGTCAGTGTCTCTCTGAAGCCAAGATGGTAAGAGGATCACCAATTCCACCATTGTTGCGCAGAAAGATAGTGCAGCAATACCAGAATGGTGTTACCCAGCATAAAATAGCAAAGACTTTCAAGTTATCATCATCAACCGTGCATAACATCATCAAAAGATTCAGAGAATGTGGAACAATCGCTGTGTGTAAGGGTCAAGGCCATAAAACTCAACTGGATGCTCTTGATCTCCGGGCCCTTAAACGTCACTGCACCTCAAACAGGAATGCCACTTGCAAGGAAATAACAGAATGGGCTCAGGAATACTTCCAGAAAGCATTGTTAGTGAACACAATCCGCCGTGCCATCCGCCGTTGCCAGCTGAAACTCTACAGTGCAAAGAGGAAGCCATTTCTAAGTAAGCTCCACAAGCGCAGACGTTTGCACTGGGCCAGGGGTCTTTTAAAATGAAGTGTGGCAAAATGGAAGACTGTCAGATGAGTCACGATTTGAAGTTCTTTATGGAACACTGGGAAGCCATGTCATCCGGACCAGAGAGGACAAGGATAACCCAAGTTGTTATCAACACTCTGTTCAGAAGCCTGCATCACTGATGGTATGGGGTTGCATGAGTGCTTGTGGCATGGGCAGCTTGCATGTCTGGAAAGGCACCATTAATGCAGAGAACTATGTTCAGGTTCTAGAAAAAACATATGCTCCCATCTAGACGTCATCTCTTTCAGGGAAGACCTGCATTTTTCAATATGATAATGCCAGACCACATTCGGCAGCAATCACAAAAATCATGGCTACGTAGGAGAAGGATCCGGGTACGGGAAATGGCCCCAGCCTGCAGTCCAGATATTTAAACCAAATAGAGAACATTGGCGCATCATAAAGAGGAAGGTGCGACAAAGAAGGCCCAAGACGATTGAACAGTTAGAGGCCTGTATTAGACATGAATGGGAGAGCATTCCTATTTCTAAACTTGAGAAACTGGTCTCCTCTGTCCCCAGATGTCTGTTGAGTGTTGTAAGAAGAAGGGGGGATGCCACACAGTGGTAAAAATGGCCTTGTCCCAACTTTTTGGGGATTTGTTGACTCCATGTAACTTTGAAACAACATAGTTTTCCCTTAAAATGATACATTCTCTCAGTTTAAACTTTTGATCTGTGATTTGTGTTCTATTCTGAATAACATATTTGATGTTGGCACCTCCACATCATTGCATTCAGTTTTTATTCACAATTTGTTTAGTGTCCCAACTTTTTTGGAATCCGGTTTGTAGGTTAAATATTAACATCTGACTTGTCTCCATCTTGTGAGGGTCCATGGATGTTCCTCTCTGCCATTTTAGTAGACCATTACTCCATGTTTTGGCTAGTTAAAACTGTAAGATCAGTTATCCAAAAAGGTTATTTGTTTCTAAACTAATGATAATAAGCAAATAATTAATCATAATCATTTAGACATATTGACTTTATTGATCTTACAATGTAGAAATTATCCCCTGCATTTAACCCATCCTTCAGGGAGCAGTGGGCTGCCATTGTGCGGCGTCCGGGAAGCATTCAGGGGCTAAGAGTCTTGCTCAGGGACCCAGAGCGGCAGGCTGTGGGATTCGAACCAGGGTATTTCTGGCCTTGCCAGGACGTGAATGCCCAGCTCTCTGGCCACTACTCCATAAGAGTTTCTTAAATATTATTTCAGTGAAATAATAATAATAATAATAATAATAATAATAATAATAATAATAATAATAATAATAATAATAAAGAGGGCAAATTGAACATTAGGTTGATTGCCATTTCAGCAAATTATTCTTACTAAATATTTTATCTACTCTCCTGATTTTGCTTTGTGACTGGTTGTTTGATGACCTGCCAGTTATTGTTCTTAATAAGTTCTGAACTAATTTGACATCATTTACAGATTCCTGAAAATAAACCTTGGATCTTAAAACTAACTCCATATTGAACTTTGATATCATTGCATAATTTTTAATGGTTTCCTTGTTCCGTTATTTCTACATAGCTCACTTTTCTTTATTCCTTTGTTTTGTTTGGTAGTTTTAGTCAAATTGTTCTATCCTAGTAAAGAGTTTGCTTACTGAAATATGTTTAACTTGGAGTTGAATTGTTTTTGTTAATAAATTCTTATATTTTAAGGATAAGTTGTTTTAAGTTTATTTCATATGTACGCAGAGTTTGCTGTTCAATAATGCCAATGCTCCAATCACTCTTTCATCTGTTGTCCTAATACCACCGTCATATTCGTCTGGTATTCCCTGGACAACAATTGACAGAACGAATAGTTATTTAATTAAAGAGTAAATGAGCTTTTCTGTTGTGTGATGAATTTTAACTTCTGTAAAAGCTTCATCCGGGAGGGGCTCAGCGTAGAGCCGCTGCTCCTCCACATCGAGAGGAGCCAGTTGAGGTGGCTCGGGCATCTATACCGGATGCCTCCTGGACGCGTTCCTCGGAAGGGGTGTTCCAGGCACGTCCCAACCGGGAGGAGGCCCCGGGGGGGGGCCCAGGACACGCTGGAGGGACTATGTCCTCTCGGCTGGCCTGGGAACGCCTTGGGCTCCCTCCGGAGGAGCTGGAGGAGGTGTCTGGGGAGAGGGACCTCTGGGTGTCTCTGCTCAGTCTGCTGCCCCCGCGACCCGGTCCAGGATAAAGCGGAACACGACAAGTACGAGTACGAGTAAAAGCTTCATTCCTTGTTACCTCATCATGATAAGTGGGAACGTTCTCGTGGAGCTTCATAATGAATGTATATAATATATATGAGTCTCATGTTCTGAAATAAGTGACAAAAATATTTTTCACAATTTTTTTTAGGATGTACATGTATGATACTAAATACAAGAATTCTTATTATTAATTGTGTACGGAGACTCCATATATTCACTAAACGTATTTCATATAGCAGATATAAACATATATTTTTCATGATATAAATCTAATATAACTATTAAATATATAGTTATGATTGTTATATAGATACTATTTAAATTGTTGGAGTATATTTGTATGACACATACTTTTAAATGTGTATTTCATTATATTAGAATATAAATATTACATGTATGATATATCATTGTATATTTATGTATTATAAATTTATTAAATGTATTCTCTTTAAACCAACTGAATAAGAATGTTTTTAGAGCACATTGAATCGCATTTCTTCTTTCCGCCGCTAGATGGCACCATTAGCGTAATTTAAACAGCATAAAGTTAATTTGTTCATGACACCGGCCTTATTCAGACCGTCAAAGTAAAATACAAACATCCGTGTTTTGTCCTAAAAACACGTGGAAGCGATGAAAAACTAATGTAATTCTAAAATCATCAGGTAATATTATTTTATCATTACATATACGAGTGTAACTAGGCCAATTTGAGCTCTTGGGTGAAACACAAAGAGGCTTTTATTTGTACAGCAATGTCCGGAAGTTCATTGCCTTATTTCCCGCAGCTTAAAGGTGTACGGTGGCCCAGTCAAAACAATGCACTGTATCAGCTTCGTGTAGCTTTGGCTTTAAAGGGCAAATATTTCAGATCCGCATCGACGCGGTGGTCTGCGTCCATCAGCTTGCTGTGTTTTCCGGGCGAGCGGCAGTTGGATCGTGCCAAGAGTTTAGTTCACTCCGAGCTGCCTTCGTTTGGGATTCAACCGTTTGTTTGGCTGGAAATGGAGACAGCTAACAGTTGGCTGACAGCAATGGAGGGGAGCGGCTGAAAGGTAAAGGAATACCGGAGTTTGCGTCAAGTTATTGTCACTAAACTCTGTAAAATAAACTCTCGGTCGGCCGGGGCAGCTGACATGGTGGAGTAGGCGTCGTCGGCGCTGAAGCTCTCTAGGTCTCTCTCTGCGGAGAGGATCGCCATGGCACCGGGCTCTCTGGTGGCGGCCTGCCGCAGTCTGGCCCTCTCTACGTGGCTGCTCTCCTTCTGCTTCGTCCACCTGCTGTGCCTGGACTTCACCGTGGCCGAGCGGGAGGAGTGGTACACCGCCTTCGTCAACATCACCTACATGGACCCGGCCACCTCCGAGCTGCGCACCGAGAAGACGGAGGTCGGCCGCTACGGTGAGCATTCCCCAAAGCGGGACGCCAAGGGGCTGGTGGTCCTGCCAGCCGCCCCCCTAGACCGGCAGGCCTGTGACCCTCACACTCGGTTCGTGGTCCCCACGCAGGCCTCGGCGGGCTGGGTAGCGCTGATAGCCCGGGGAAACTGCACCTACAAGGACAAGATCCGCCATGCTGCAGCCCACAACGCCTCGGCGGTGGTCATCTTTAACGTGGGCTCCACTAATCCCAACGAGACCATCACTATGCCCCATCAAGGTAGGAGGCTGCCTGCTGGAGTGAAATCAGAGGCTTGTTTCATTGTGAATTAACTGTATTTCCCTTCAGCTTAACACAACATGGTTTCTTAGTTTTATGATGCCAAGATCATAGACGTAGGCAAAAATGGATGCAGATGAAGGTTACGTTTATTACTTCAAAGCACATTTGCACCATCAACAGCAGCGGCAGAGAATATTCTGCCTGTTTGTTATATTCTAAAACTAATACATGCAGCTCAGCTACAGGCGTCACCTCAGGGGAACTTTACTACATGGACAAATTCAATTTATGTGCATCAGCATCCAATCAAATGGTCATATAGATAACAAACCTATGCAGTCAATATCAGTTTCTACTGCTAGCTGGTCAAATGTTATCTGAAGACGACCAGCCGACTGCTTTGAGTCATTTACTTCGCAGCATTTCTTCCTCCTGATCAAAGCATTTGGTGACAGTGGAAAGGAACCGCTCCCTTTGAACAGGAAGAAACCTGCAGTCAATCATCTGCAGCGACTGACCGGGGATATGGCAGGGCAGAACAAGCGCAAACAAAACCCAAATAGGCTGCTTTACTTAGACCTTATATGCAGAGATTTAAATTATTTCTTGTTTTGATGGAATCCTAACCTTGAACTGGCTAAATGAGCATAAGCCCACATATCCAGTCGTTTGATTTCTGCTAGATAGGTACTACTTGGTTGTTTAAAAACATTCTACTCCTCTTCAGGTAAATCAAAGTTTTGTTGGACCAAATGTTCAGCAACGAGCCACGGCCATGTCTTTAACAACAGACAGACGGTGGATGATGTTCTCCATATGTTTACCTTAAGTAATCCATCAGGAGTTCTCCGAACTGCAGCACTGTCATATGAAAGCTGTGTTTTATGGGACGCACCGTTGGCGGCGTTATCAGTAGTCCAGAGATCGGAGCAAACGCAGCAGCAGCTGCAGACTCTGCAGACTGATGCTAACAAAACTAGCGATGGATCTTCTCAAACCAGCGGATTTTCCCTGTTTCTAGTAGGCGCCGATTGATTATCCAGTCATTACACTGATAAGCACGTGCGTTGAAGCCTGATTGTTTTTGTCCTCAAAGAGTGAACTCTGTGTCACCAAATCATCTGTTTGTCCAAAGGTTCAAAACTGTCTGCCTCCCGGTTCTGCAACAGAAGCTGCACATCTGCATGCGTCAAGAAAAACAAATGTTTACCATGTATAATATAGTCGTTGCAGGAACCTCTAAGTTATAGTTGCAATTCAAATTCTTTAATATATTTTAGAAACCATCCCAAGTTCTACGTTAATTCCTTTATTTGCTTGTTGGCAGAATAAATTGTCAGCTATAAAATGTCTTAACTCTCCTTAAATTGTTTAAACCAGATGTTTGTTCATTACTGAGCTTTTTACATTACAACTCAGTCAAACGGCAGAAATGAAGATCTTCTCAGTTAAGAAACCAAAACATTTGGACACGACCTTGTGTCTGATGCTGCTGTAATGATGCTGAATCAGTAAGAGCGATCAGAAATGTTTCATTTTAAACGGCATTTAAAGTTCAGTCGGTTTGCCAAAGATAAAAGCATTGCAATAACAGTTAAAGTAGTGATTTAGCTGCAAAATGAAGGCCTCCAAAATATAGAAAAATACATAATTCTGTAACTTATTTAATTTTGACCTTTTTGATATGTATAACCTTATTTAAAAAGCTTTTTTTACATTAATATTTAATAAGTAAAGTAATCTGTAGAGGCTGAGCATGCCTGTCATCATAATGTTGAATAGAAACATCAGTTTCACAGCATCGTCCTCTCTCTCTACCATGTAAATGTATTTCCAGCACGATCCTTTTGTTTTGGTTTAAACACAGAAGCCCTGGTTATCCCTCCTGCTGGTAAAATAATACTACATTGACATTGATCCACACCGTTCTGCAAACTGAAATGTTCCCAAAAAAGCAGAATTTCTCTTTCTGTTAAGTGGGGGAAAAGTCTAGGAACCTTCTTTCAGCCAGCTGACCGGTAGTGCACAGGAACATGCGGGGGAGGAGCAGCATCGTGCTCCATGCAGTCAGAGAAAACTGGTCATTCCTGCATTTTCTCTAACCTTTCATCCAAATGACTTTAAACTTCTTGATTTTATTCGTTTTAGTTTTTGGGATCAGAACCTTTGAACATTTAACCGTAGCGTACCTTGGTACCAGCGACCAACGCATGCCTAGCAGTCACTTCGGATCTGTCATGTTTAATATGCAGAAGGCATCAGTTTTCATTTCTCTTCGAGCAAATCGAGCAAAAACACAGGAAGAAAAATGATGATTAACATTTGAAAAAGATTTATTGCTGTGGCGAATATCTACAGATGAAACCTGTTCTTTTTCTGGTACTTTAGACCAACAGAAGTCCGGTGTAGGAACACGTTTCTTTGCTGTTGAGTCTGTCTGATCGGACCTTTTTGTCTCAGTAAAGCATTAAATGACAAACGATCCTCTGATGCAGTGTCTGGCTGTAAGGCTGTGACCAACAGTCCGAGCCGAACGTTAGACAAACTGCTGTCAGGAGCTTCTTTAACTCACTCCGTTGAAGGTTTGATCAGATCATGTAATCTCTGCGTATCTGATGTTTGAACCCAGTCGGTGACGTGGATCAGGGACGCCCAGGCCTCCCTCCACCGCTCCGGCCTCTTCTGATTAGATTACATGCAGAGAAACTCAATCTGGCAAGTTGTTGTCAGTCACGATGCAGCTCTGGGTTGCATAACGGCAGCAGTGAAGGGAGGTCTGCTCATCTGAGCTGCTGAGCAAACTAACAGCTGTTAGTCCGACAGTTTGGATCTCCTTCAGCGATCCCTGCCGGCCTCCCCCCACTCCCACTCTGATTGCCAGGAATGCAGGAAGTAGATGGAAAATACTCCACGTTTGTTGATCTTAAATCTAGCTTCTCATGATGTTTTCAGTTTCTGGGAATCTGTCTTTGGAAACTGAATACATTTGCCAGTAGAAACATCTGCAGGGCGTTCAGAAGCTGTTGGGTTGTCAGGCTGCTGGTGCTGTTTAGATACTTAACACGTCTGGTTTTTATTAAAATCTCATTCCAAGGCTTGTTCTCGCTCTATTTTAGATGCTTTTTTTAAATTGTTGTTCACTCCACTATTAAATCACAGCTAGAAGACTCATTTAAAAACGTGCAACCATCCAAATTTGGGGTTTTCTACGTAAAATAATCATTTGAAGCAGTCTAAAAGAAGTTGGTGTTTAGTTTCCTCCCTTTAATTTCTGATACTGAAGGAAAACTCAGAAACAGCCGTGAGTTTGGTCAGGTTGCCACGGTAACATGCTCTGCATGATTTTGGGCTGTTTTAATAAGTATTAAGTATTGATATAAAGGACTAAAAAATGCAAACATCTGTGGTAACTTCAAAATATTCTTGTAATAAAGAAAGTTACTTAATTTCTTTTAAAGTTAATTTATGGATGTATCTCTTGCACATTATTTTACATTTGCAACCATATTAGACTAAATAACAGAAAGTCATTGTGTGCCTTTTTTACTGGTGGTTTGTTGTTACTTAGTTATTGTTTAAATAAAATAATAAAAAAAAACCCCTTTGCTTTTCTGCTGAGGAGGGTTGGTAGAACCTGATCAAACCACCAGAGATACTTTGTCTACATAAAGTTTGCAGGAAATATCTTCATTTGCAGAAGTTAATGGACCCGCTGACAATAATAGTAGAGCAGCCAGCTTACTCTGGATTTAATTCAGAACGCATGAAAAAAAAGGGAAATGTGATTAAAAGTGTTAAAATTGGGGTAAAGTTCTAAAATAACCCGAGTCAAAGACGGAAAGTACCAAGTTCACATCTTTCTTTTTTTCTTCTCCCCATAGCTCTGTTTGTTTTTACCTGCTATTATTACGGTGGCCGACGCGCAAACCGCTAAACACGTTGTAAACGTCATTCAGGTAAACATCATTCATGATGCCAAACAACCAATGCATAGAAAAATGCTGCAAATACCAAAAACAACAGTAAGTTAAAAACAGGCTGCAAGCTTGCTCCCCAAAACGGAAATGCACCAGACAACCACCAAGTCATATGGGACTGGACCTTCAGTTAAGACATTAACAGGATCCTAGAAGAAAGTTGGAGGGAAGAAAGAAATTATAAGTCTTCTTTCATGTCTTTTTTTTTAAACAAGTGGTCGTAATATTTTCTACTATTGTAAAAGGTCAGCATTTTTATGTAGGTAATATTTGAGCTTCAGAGAGTCAGCCCAGACTCAGCATTAATCCACTGCTTACCTGCAGGTTGTTGTGTTCATTTCATCATCTTAAAAGCAGAAATCTGTGATTTTAGTTCAGGACTTTATTGTTGGTTCAGTTTGCAGAGATTACAATATTTAGGTGATTCAAAAGCAATTTAGCGGTCAGGTTTAATATAGTTGCTCCTGTTATGATCAGAAGCTGCTGCCTGCAGGGTTTGACCTCTGACCTTTACCAACAGGCAGTGTTTACACAGCTGTGTCATCGCTGGCAACAGATCCCCACACCTTAAATGTCTTGTTCTGCAGTCTGCTGATGCACCGGTGACTGCAGCACATCAGCCGCTCCCTGAACGCTGACTGTTTGGCGTTGAAGCAGACGAGTTGCATAGCGTTGGTCAGACTGTTGCCTCCACTCACCACAGCATGAGTTTCACATTCACTCTAGGCTTGTAGGGATTTATTTTGAGATGAAACTCATCAAACACACAGCCTTAGTGATGTTATTTAAACCAGAACTGGGTGAAGAAGTTAAAATTTCTTATCACAGGATTGAGATACACCGCCACTAGTATTTGGAGAAATGTCCCATTTATTGCAAGCTTTTGTAGCAATTAACAAGCTTCTAGCATATTTCTGGCCTGAAGCTTCACCGACCACACCTTCATGTGAAGATCAACATGGACTGAGAGGTTCTGATGTAAAACGAAGCCCCCACGTTGGAATCAACGCCTTGAAGCTGGAAGTTGCTCCACATGGCCAGAAGGTCTCTGGAGAAGGGTTTTATGGTCAGATCAGGCTCAGGTGGAGCTGTTGGGCCCCAGTTACAAGAATAACGCGTAAGATTCAAACTTATTTATTTACATGTACATTAATTAACACGAGGCTTTCTGTCTATCCTGTAAATGTTCCAGATTTATCCGTAGAAGCTCGTTTTCTGTCTGGCAGGTTGTTGCTTTACAACATGAATAAAACATTTAGCCATGTGATTAAATTACATTAACTAAGCGAAAATAAACTAAAAATAAAAACACATGATCAATATTCAGCTGTCACTACGTATGATCTCTAAGTATATTAGTTACCAACCACTGTTTTATGGATTTACAGAACTTCCTATGAGCTGTAGCGTTCCTTACGGTTTTCCCAGTATGAACTTTCCAATGGGAACCGTTCTGACTAGGATCTCAGTCTGCTCTAGTTAAATCTCTCGTGGACACATTTTGAGATTGTTTAATGAAATTACTTATTAGAGGGCGGTCCAGACCATGCAGAATTTTACAAGAATGTAATCCTGTTTTCCTGGTGAACGATGCATTTCGTTAAAACTCTGCAATGATGGTGTGAGTTAGACTTTCCATTAAAACCAGTTATTGCAGTCTTTCTGTTGATTATAATGTAGCCTTCCCTGTTTGTGTCCATCTGGACGTACCATTAATCACATGTGACAGAAAAATCTGCAAAGCTTGAGAAGTTCAGATATTTCTAATGTTTCTAAAATTCATCAAAGCATGGTGGCGGTAGCATCATGCTGTGGGCCTGTGTTGCTGCCAGTGGTGCCAGTGGGTTGAACAATCAAGTTCGGAGCCTGCTTCGGTTCCTGAACATGGTTTCAAACCGTGTTTCCAACAAAAAGAGGTTCCAGGCTGTGAACTCTGGTTCAACTCCGGCACCGCAGAATATTTGGTTCCTCTGTGTGAACCAGAACGTCGCCCCTGGGCGGCTCGAAGCTGCAGGCAATAGACACAACAAGTACAGCGGCGGCGGCAGCAAAGAGCGTACCGTATAAACATTATTTATATGTTGGCAAAAACTACTCGACTTCAGGAAGTGGTTTCCTTGCCAAGGGGAGGTTGTATGTTTACCTGTGTGGATCAGAGAAAATCTACTATTTAGTCAAACTTGATCACTGTGGAATAAAAAGAAAAACCAGGAGCTAATTGTTGGCTCTTATTTTTCAGTGTGTGAAAGATGAGCAGTAATGTTTTGCTCTGAGTTGGAAAAGCTAATTAAATTCATCAGTGTTTGTCTTCTGTGAGTCACTTCTAGTATGTTAAATCCAGTGATTACATTTATAGCAGCAAAGCGTTGCCTGTTGCATAATATGGTTTTATTTGTTCCTATACCTCCACTCAGTGAATCCCTCAGACATAAAAACACCGACTTTTAACAAGCTTGATTTACTTTGAGTAGATCATCGTTTTCAGTGTCACAAGAGCACAAAAGTGCTGCTTGATGTATTTTAGGTTTCTGGACCCAAGAGCTCTGAAGATGAGCGCTGAAGCTTTGAGATCCAGAGAGGGTGAGTTGATTCCCCGGTCTGGTCAGGCAGGGAGAGCTGGGGAGGTGGACTGGTCATTCAGTGGGTGGTCAGGCCTTTTCACTGTTAATCCACCTGAAAACAGACCGTGTGGAATCAGCTGCTTCATCATTTCCGCGGTTCATCCCACAGATTAGATCAGAGCTGCTGACCGCTTCATGTCGCTTTGCTGTTTGAAGCTGGAATTGTGACATAACACGTCATCATGAGCAGAAATGGTTGCTCGTCTGTGATTGGTCCAGGGAGGCAGTTGTCCTGCATCTGTGCAGAGGAAGACGATTTAAAAAAAAAGTTTTATCTTGGACTATAAAAATATTATACACTGCTCAAAAAAATAAAAGGAACACTCAAATAACACATCCTAGATCTGAATGAATGAAATATTCTCATTGAATACTTCGTTCTGTACAAAGTTGAATGTGCTGACAACAAAATCACACAAAAATCATCAATGGAAATAAAATTTATTAACCAATGGAGGCCTGGATTTGGAGTCACACACAAAATTAAAGTGAAAAAACACACTACAGGCTGATCCAACTTTGATGTAATGTCCTTAAAACAAGTCAAAATGAGGCTCAGTATTGTGTGTGGCCTCCACGTGTCTGAATGACCTCCCTACAACGCCTGGGCATGCTCCTGATGAGACGGTGGATGGTCTCCTGAGGGATCTCCTCCCAGACCTGGACTAAAGCATCCGCCAACTCCTGGACAGTCTGTGGTGCAACGTGACGTTGGTGGATGGAGAGACATGATGTCCCAGATGTGCTCAATGGGATTCAGGTCTGGGGAACGGGCGGGCCAGTCCATAGCTTCAATGTCTTCATCTTGCAGGAACTGCTGACACACTCCAGCCACATGAGGCCTAGCATGAGGTCTAGCATGAGGTCTAGCATCCAAAGAAATGCCACCCCACACCATTACTGACCCACTGCCAAACCAGTCATGCTGAAGGATGTTGCAGGCAGCAGATCTCTCTCCACGGTGTCTCCAGACTCTGTTACGTCTGTCACATGTGCTCAGTGTGAACCTGCTTTCATCTGTGAAGAGCACAGGGCACCAGTGGTGAATTTGCCAATCCTGGTGTTCTCTGGCAAATGCCAAGCGTCCTGCACGGTGTTGGGCTGTGAGCACAACCCCCATTTGTGGACGTCGGGCCCTCATACCATCCTCATGGAGTCGGTTTCTAACCGTTTGTGCAGACACATGCACATTTGTGGCCTGCTGGAGGTCATTTTGCAGGGCTCTGGCAGTGCTCCTCCTGTTCCTCCTTGCACAAAGGCGGAGGTAGGGGTCCTGCTGCTGGGTTGTTGCCCTCCTACGGCCTCCTCCACGTCTTCTGGTGTACTGGCCTGTCTCCTAGTAGCGCCTCCAGGCTCTGGACACTACGCTGACAGACACAGCAAACCTTCTTGCCACAGCTCGCATTGATGTGTCATCCTGGATGAGCTGCACTACCTGAGCCACTTGTGTGGGTTGTAGAGTCCGTCTCATGCTACCACGAGTGTGAAAGCACCACCAACATTCAAAAGTGACCAAAACATCAGCAGAAAGCATAGGTACTGAGAAGTGGTCTGTGGGTCCCCACCTGCAGAACCACTCCTTTATTGAGTGTGTCTTGCTAATCGCCAAAGATTTCCCCCTGTTGTCTTTTCCATTTGGACAACAGCAGTGAAACTGATGGTCAATCAGTGTTGCTTCCTAAGTGGCCAGTTTGATTTAGCAGAGGTTTGATTTACTTGGAGTTATATTGTGTTGTTTAGGTGTTCCCTTTATTTTTTTGAGCAATATAGTCTATTAAAGTATACTCTTATTTAGATTGTTTTGATACATCATTGTTTCTAAAACAGCTTTAGGAAGCTTGAATGACTTGACCCGTCACCCGTCCGTTCTGTAAATTGAAATTAGTTCTGTTTTTTGATTCAGTTTCCTCCACCACCACTCAGAAATCATTTGACCTTTCAGTTTTTGTCTGAATTGCTGACTCTGTTCAGCCAAACAGCTGCGGGAGTTGCGAACATGTTTCGTAGCACCTTGAAGAACGCTGCTCAGTCCCGCGCTGGGGTTGTTACACCCAACAGATTTTATCTCCGACTTCCGTAGATAAGGTGACACTTCCTGGTCGACATTGTACAGTAGTGAGCATTTTAAAGCCAAACGGAAGGTACCAAAGGCTTCACAAAAGGCATGCAATGAATTTCCAACAGTTGCAAAAACAATGAGCTGTAGAAGCACTGAAGTGTACATATGTTTTATCTTTATAATAAACACATCCAAGACTCCCAGACTGGTTTTGTTTGCAGCTGTTGTGACAATTAATTTTTCAAGCAATAATGACAATATGTTAGATTTTTGCATTAAGTCCTGTTTTATGGGCTCAATGTTTAAATATTCAGTACAAAAAGAAGTCTGTTAGATTATTACCAGCCCAGTTGTTCAAACTGTCGTAGAATTAGACAATTTCTCTTTGATCTGGATGTCAGCTACTGAAAGCTACATACAAACTGAAAACTCTGTCTGTAAATGCATCAACAAACCCTGAGCTCTATGACGCAGTGATTTTAGTAAAAATTCATTCTTTATTATTTTATGTTTAATTATTGCCTTTGCAATAATATTTTGTGTGTGTTTAAAGTGCTTATAAAGAAAATCAGAATTTTCTACAATGGGGCTACAAGGCTCTGGGTCAGTTTGCCGGTTCGTACCTACCTACTGCCTGGATATTCCCATAAATCAACAGTTTCATTCTCACAGACCAAGTTACATCACAACCCACTAACCAGAACAGATCATCGTGTTTCTCTGGGCTGGGTATTTCTGTGAGAAAATATTAGTGAAGTAAAATTACAAAAACAACAGTAATATGAGGGCGCTGGGCTATTACTGCTATCAAGGTATAGAATGGTTAATAAACGTTACTGGTGCGCGGCGCAGGCGTAGCGGTAGAGCACGCAACCTTTAATGGAGGCTTTGGCCCTTGATGCAGCTGTCCCCTGGTTCGAGTCCCGGCCACAGTGATCTGTGCTGCATGTCGCCCCCTTCTCTTCACCCCGTTTCCTGTCTGCCTAGTTTCAAGAAATGACAAAATAAAGGCCACTAGTGCTGCAATAAAAAACATTTAAACAAAAAACATTACTGTTTCCAAACTACTTAAAATTTCTATCCCACAGTTTCTACCGTTTTAATGTCCTTTTCATTGAGACACCAGAGAAAGGGTTGAAATGACCCGGATGTGTGAAGAATAAAGCTACACTTTTCCCTTTCTTGTAAGAAGTCCAGCTTGACACAAACAGAGGTCAAAGCCTTGTTACAGTGTGCTGCTGTGATTGTTTAGACCTGCAGCAACCTCTGAGTAGTTTTTCTGTGTAAGTAGTAGGCTCAGGTTATACATGGAACGAGTTGTAACATGGAGACAGACGGAGAAGAAACGACCATGAAGTGAGTAGGACCAAAAAAGTCAAGTGTGAAACAACAACAACTACAAAGGTTAGAAAATGTTAACTGGGCATGTTGACCAGCACCAGCAAAGACAACCAGAACCTGGTACAGGTCATTACAAGCCTGACTGGTGCATCTCTAAGAGGAATAATAACCAGGGTAGGATGATGGTCAATAACTGCAGACTAGGATAACCACTGGTGTTTAGGCCCAGAGAGCATGTTTTACATCAGTTAATGAAAGATGCACCGATCGGACCTTTACGGGCCAACATTCCTGGCTGGTTTTCTTTAAGGTCAGACCTGCTGATTATCATTTTCTTTTCCAAGGACTATAAGCCAAACAAACAGCTTTGATTGGGTCAGAAACAGGAAAAAATTGTGCTTCAGGGTCCTTGAAAGAATCAGTAGTTTTGGATCTATCAGAAAATGAAGGAAATTACAAGATTACAGCCATTTATTCATCATAAATCCCTAGCCTTTATCTGACTTTTTCCTAAGCTCAGTGCACAAAGTGCATCAACAGATATATGCTGTTTGAGTTTACTGGGTGGAAACTCCTACAGGTTCAGTTCTGATACATTTTAATAAGGAGCACCACCTGATCACCAGTCAGAGCCGATCTGAGGAAAATCGTCTGATTCCCGTCACTGGCTGGTTGATTGGTGCATCATTCATAAAAACAAAGTAAAATAAAAACGCGGTTTGTTGTAAGTCTGCTGTATCACATGGCTGTATGTTGAGTAGTGTCTGATCGGTTCTTTATCTGATATGTTATTTTAAACGGTGATTAAAATCAGGGATTATAAAAAATAGATGAAGAAAAAAGGCAGAACTTGTCCGTAACATTTATTAAGACATTTGTGATTGTCAAACCTCTGTCGACCACGAGTAGTTTAAGGTTTTTACTGAACCAGGTTTTTGAGATTGTTAAAACCTTACTTGGGTTTTGGACAAATGAGTAGTTCTCAAATAGCAAAGAATTTAAAGTGCTAATTTCTGGAAATGTTAAGTAAAAACTCAGCTGAAAAACTCGTGATTTGATATTTGTGGCCACAGCAGGCAGCGCCTGAATCGGGTTTAAATTAGGATTTGTTCCAAAGGTTAGCATTATGTAACTGCTGTGAGGGGCCTCTCAGTTACACAGGAGCAATATTGATCCCAGGGGAATATTTTTAGGTCAGCACTAATCAATATTTTGGTATTTTGTTTAGTCAGTGTGAGTTCAGCTTTGGCCTCCAGGGAATTGATCCAACTTGTGTTCTTCCAGTCCCCAAATAGAGCAAATTCAGTCACTGCTGAGCAAACAATCAGCAGCTGCATCTCAGGTTTCTCAATATTTATACCTCCTGAAAGGAGAGGGAAACTTAGTTGGTAACATAAAACTGTAACACGGGAACTACCAAATTACCTGCATCATACAATGTTTCTATATGGTTATTAAAGGCTGATATTTAGTCTGTTTAAAGTCAAACTCAAAGAAAAATTGTTTCAGCAAAATGACTTAAATATAATAAGTAATTAAGGGGATGTCTCTACATTATAAAATTGCATAAAATGACCCTAAGTCGGTATTCTCTGTACAGGTGCTGCTTCTTAAGAGTAATTATGTGCAAGGTCAAATAAACCAATGAAAATTCTTGTGTGTGGTCTCCAGGCAGAGTTTGAGCTTCCCTGCAGGGAAGCTCAAACTCTGGGGTTCCTTTCCTTTTGTGTGAATCCCTTCCTCCCTAAATAGCATAAGGTAAAATAGACATTTCATCAGTCTGTCGTATTTCAAATTATAGCCAGTTGGTGTTTTCTTTCTAGCCTCAGGACTTTCCAGCTGGCCTGGTGATGAACCTTATAGTGGATTTTATAGCCTTTGGTCGGAGACCTTCAGTGACTCCTGAACTTTTATTGACTAGATATGATTGTCATTGTTTTTGTTTGTCCTTTTCCAAACAGTTGACATTTAAAGAGACAGGATAGTTTTTCCATTATGTGGGGTGTTTTCCAGTCTGTATTTATTGGTTGATTTCACGTTTGAAACTGGACCCACACTGGGCTCACGTTGGCTCTGATAGTTCTGCCCATTTCATAGTTCCCAAAAAGTCTGAGCTGAATATTGGAACAGGAGTCGTAGTCTTGTATTTTTACTTGGTATACATGATATATCAACTGGGATGAAGTGATGTGTGAATGCCTGAAGGAGCTGTATACAAACTTCAGACTTGTAAATCAGACTCCCTTTGACTACATCCAGCTGTGTCAACATAAGTCATGGTGCCAAGCTTTAACTGTACTGGTTTTGTGGCAACATTCAAACCTTTCAAAAGATCTTCTAAAACAAATGAAGAGTCACTCTGTGTATCAAGGAGAGCATTTGTAAGGATTTCCCTTCTAGGATCCTTCACAGAAGACAGAATAAAAGGAACAATACTTGAAGTGGCAGAAATGTTCTGAGTGAGTGAATGAGACAAGACTTCATGAGAAACCTAAGTTGATTCTTCCCTTGCAGAGGTGGAACACTGCCGAGAAACCTCTTCAGACCCGTCGCCCTCCTTGTGCAAACGGGTTGGATGACACAATCCACACACTCCACAAATGTGCCTTGTTTGAAACAAAGATGAATTTGAAATACAAATGACTGTCTTCCATGGTTTTAACAGCAAAACTGGGACACTTGGCAACACTGTGGGATATTTCCTTACAGAATAAACAAGGCAGCTTTGATTTTAAGACATGAGCATTTTCTGATTTCCTTGCAACTTCCTTTAAATCGGTGCTCGTGTTGAGAGTCTTTGCTCTCCTTGACTGGTCATTTGAAGAAGTTATAGACTTCAGCAAGAGTGGAGAAGCAATAGGATTAAACGCTACATGTGCTTCCTTTTGTATAAATCTATAAAAACATTTAAAGGAAGGCTATTCTCCACAAGCATTAAGTACTTCAATCGCAACTCTACTCTATTTATGCACAACCCAGTCAGGTAACTTTTTCAAAAGCTTGTTATTTTCTTCACAATCAATTAAAAGTTTTTTTTCCTTGAGGCATAGCCTCTTCACAACCTTTCTGGAAGTCTGCAAAATCTTTTTAACATTACTTAGATATCTATCATTTTTATAGCTATTTTTGAAATTTGTCTTTCTGACCCTTGCTTTATCAGTGAGCTCTGTTGTTTATTTTTCTTGCGTTATAAAGTAAGTTACAATGAAATAAATGTTTTACATGCAAATTTCTACCTTTGCTGCTAACTTTGCAGTGACAGATTATGTAATATGTTCAATTTTTTATACTTTAAACAGAGATGAATGAAAACATTAACATTTATGGTAATCTCTGCCTTAAAATGTAAACAGATAAAGTTTCATCAGTTCCAGGTGTGGCTGAATATTGAACCAATGTAGGTATTTATTGTCCTGTCAGCTACAAACAGTCACGATTTGGGGGTTTTTGGTTTTGCTTTTATTTTGTTCTCACAGTTGAGTTTTGGATCCTGCTTCTGTTCATTGTTTTCCAGGTGGTGCTTTAGTTGTTTGGTTTCTTGTGATTGTTGTGCTTTCTGGTTTATGTTCTGTTATTGCCACGTTCCTTAGGTTTGATTATATCCTTGTAGTATTTAGTTCCAGCCATGTTTTGTCCTTGCCACAGTATGCCATAGCAATCAGCTTCATTCGGTCCACCTGCACCATGCATTCAGTCTTCCCGTTTCTCCTGCAGCATGCCCCATATATGCTCTGCTGTTCTGTTTGTTCCTTGCGGAAACATTAATATTAAAATTTTAAAATTTTAAAATTAATTTTAAAATTATCATTTGTAACAAACTTATGCTATAGCCTCAGTTTATCTCTGAAGGCCTTCTGCAGGACACATGGGTTTCCAAATCTGTCCTGCAGAACTGACCAGGCACCTCAGATGCATCCTCAGAGCTTCTGTAAAAGAAGCTTTCCACAGCCTTTCGAGCTTCCCCAGTTAGGTAGCCTTTCAAATATAGATTTTCTCACCAACAGAGGATGATTTTCTATCAATTAAACTTGAAAAAGATATTTTGAAATCAAAAAACTTGAGAGGGTCACCTAAAAATATGTCGGGTTCAGGAACCCAGAAGACAATTTAAATTTAATGAACTTGCTATAGCTTCAGCCAAGTTCACTGCAGAACTCTCAGAAAATACTGGTGGCGATGTAATATTAAGGTTTATTCAAGGTTTTCAGATAGTTTTCACATCATCTTCAAGTCTACTACAACCCCTGGCAAAAATTATGGAATCACCAGTCTAGGAGGATGTTCTTTCAGTTGTTTAATTTTAATGTGGGATCACAGAAATGACACAAAACTAAAAGGTGTGTCATTCTAACTTTCCAGGAAATTATCATTCCCAAAGCTAACACATGCATCAGATTAGATCTGCTCGTTGGTCTGCAGTTAAGGAGTAATCACACCTTGGAGAGCTGTCACCAACAGGAGAAATGTCAATTGAAACAATGGAGAGGATTATTAAACTTCTTGAAGAAGGTAAATCATCACGCAACGTTGCAAAAGATGTTGGTCGTTCCCTGTCAGCTGTGTCCAAAATCTGGACTAGGTACAAACAACATGGGAAGGTTGTTAAAAGCAAGCATACTGGTAGACCAAGGAAGACATCAAGACAGAAAATTTAAAGCAATGTGTCTTGAAAACGAAAAATGCAGAACAAAACATATGAGGAACAAATGGGAGGAAACAGGAGTCGAAGTTTGTGACCGAACTGTTAGAAACCGCCTAAAGGAAATCGGATTTAGATACAGAAAGGCTAAATGTAAGTCATCATTAACACCTAAACAGAAGAAAACAAGGTTACAATGGACTAAGGAAAAGCAATGGTGGACTGTGGATGACTGGATGAAAGTCATATTCAGTGATGAGTCGGGAATCTGCATCGGGCAAGGTGATGATGCAGAAACTTTTGTTTGGTGCCGTTCCAATGAGATTTTAAAGCAAATCTCCACATTCATTAGCTCAAGCAGAGGGACTTGATGTCAAGTGAAGCCACTGGGGAGATGGCTGTCATTACATCTTCAATAAATGCACAAGTTGACGTTGACATTTTGGATCCTTTTCTTATCCCATCAATAGAAATGATGTTTGGGGATGTTGAAATCATTTTTCAAGATGATAATACATCTTGCCATAGAACTTAAACTGTGAAACATTCCTTGAGCAAAGATGCATAAGGTCAATGTAATGGCCTGCAAATGGTCCGGATCTTGATCCAATTAAAAATCTGTGGTGGAAGTTAAAGAAAATGGTCCATGACAAGGCTCCAACCTGCAAAGCTGATCTGGCAAAAGCAATCAGAGTAAGGTTGTAGCCAGTTTGATGAAGACTACTGTTTGTTACTCATTAAGTCGGTGCCTCAGAGACTGCAAGCTGTTATAAAAGCCAGAGGTGGTGCAACAAAGTACCAGTGGTGTGTTGAAATGTCATTTGTTTCTTTTTTTTAAGATTCCATAAATTTTCCCTCTGTTTGAGATAAAACGGTGACTGTTACTGACTACCACAGTGTGTTTTCTTGATTTATTTTAATGTTTCTTAAAGCCAGAAAGTTAGAATGACTGTAGCTTGGTGTCATGTCTGTGATCTGACCTGAATGAACATCCTCTGAGACTGGGGATGCCAATATTTTTGCCAGGGGTTGTTTATACATTCAAGCTACATACAACTCGAGCTGCAAACATCCAATTGTGTGCATACGTCCAGCTCCGCGTTGATTGTCAGACATCACGTCAACTTATTTCCACATTGTTAATCAACCCAATTTCTCACCGCGTCATTAGTCTTCTGTCCGTTTCGGCTGCAATCAGGAACTTTGTCCACATACAACCTTGGATCTACCGCGAAGACCTAGCTTTACGGTGGTTTTAAATCTGAAGACGCATCAAACTTTGGTCGATGTCCAAATCCAAAACGCTTCTCCGTCAAAGGCCAATGAATCAAACAGGCGTCAAACTTAAACTGTAGCAGACCCCAGCTCTGGAACAAAGTTTAGCGTTGCCTCGACGGGTGATTTTAATTATTTACTTTTTATTTATTTTTTATTTTTCTTCGTTCATCACCAATGGCCTGGATCACCGTGAAAGCTAAAAACACACACATACAAAAACATAAAAATTTAGTCATAAAAATTTTATGTCATAAGACAAAATAAAATAAAATAAAGCCGATAGTAGAGCCGTGAGTAGTTCATTTAAGCCATTCATTCACAAAACCAATCACTGCCAGCTTTTATAAGGCCCACCCCTGATGGCTATAACATCACGAAGCACAAAAAACACACCCACAAATTACATCAAAGCATACAAATAAACACCTTTTATAAATAATCTTTACAATTTAAATGCATTCCAACTGATTCAACGAACCTCAAATTTACAGTCTGTTACAAGAGGCTTATTGAAAAATCGATCAGCACATGAAAAGAAAAAAGGCTTGAACAGTCAGCCTTGAGGTGCTCCGTAACTTTAAGGTGATAGAATCTGAAATTGTCTTCACACAGTTTTCTGTTATAATCCACAGAAAGTTATCAGTCTATACTTGTTGCGCATGTTTATCATTCAGTTAAATAATCTGATCAAGTGACCACTCAAAACACAAACATTTGATGCATGTTATTACCGTTTAATTTAGTTATTCTTACGATATATAGTTGTGCAACTTGGAAGCCTTTTAACTTTCCTGACTTGAGTTTTCCTCATTAAAAAATCTTCTACCTCATTTAGTTTAAATTATGTATACAAATGTACCAACTCCAGTGAGAACATTCCTTCAGTTTGCCTGTTTCTAATTACAGTTTGCCCTGCAGGGATGTGTCTGCATGTACCGATTTGCTTCAGACTTGGTGACACATTCTTGTGTGCATCCTTCTGGTGAAGCTCATATAATCCTGTTCTTCTGTGTTTAATGCTGATCTTTTAATTTAGTAGCTGCAGTCTCTGTTTAACAGTGGAAGCAAATGTCCCTCTGGGATATTTTTTCCACTCTTTGGGCTTACATCAGACAGTGCTTGTATGGAGTCAGGCCTCAGTCACAAGGTAAACCTCAGATTTAAGTCAGAACCAGCCGAGATGTGGTTGACAGATTGAATTTTCTCTTCAGATGTTCAGGAGATGAAGTCTGTTTTTAGCAGCAGAGGAAGCGACTGCAGAAAGTTGCTCCTATTGTTTGACTTGGAGGTGCAGAGTCATTGCAACCCTGACCTTTGTGCAAAATTATTTGTCTTCCTCTTTTAATTTCCCGTCTTGCTTTTTAAAAAACTAAAAAAAATAATCTAAGTGTCTGTCTGTAGAGGATGACTCTCTGAGCCTAATACTAATTTGAACTTAAAAGAAGGTTTACAACATCATAAAATTACAGCTTGTAAAATATGATAAATTAGGCCCTAAAATGCTCCAGCAATGCATGAAGGCTTTCTACACTGAATATCTTCTGAAGAGAAAAATCAGATGACTTTAAATTTACTTCATATTTTAAACTGACGTTAGGGACTTAAGTTATGAAGAGGTAAACCGATGAGGTCTGGTCAGTCTTGGTTATCAGCAATTTCAGTTCAAATGAAGCCTCATCCCGCTGTGTGTTTATTCCCGTGGAAAACGTTGGATCCATTCAAGCCTTTAGACTTTGGTCTGCAGCTGCAGGTCTGCACACATCATTGCTTTCGAGATCAGATTAGAGTTCAGCACATTGTCACCCCTTTCTCAGTTACTGTATGGCATTGCCAGATATTTATAAATTAAAGCTGTATATGACACCACATCTGAAGACTGCAAAACCAAGGCGAGGAGGAAGTGAGCGAGGAAAACCAGAAAGAATTGCTGCAAAAATAAAAAAGAATGTTTTTTTTTTTTTTTGCTTAAATGAAATGGCCAAAATAAAATAAAAATTGTGTTGCTAGTGCTTCACGTTATATGTGTGTGTAGGTCTTAATATATATGCCATAGAAATATGATTTGTCTCCTATACACTTTCAAAACACTCATCTGATCTCACATAATAACCTAAATTAGTACAATTCACACAATATACCCTTCTGGGTTGCACAGGTGGTTGGCTGCTCAGTCAGCTCAATCCTCCCATTATCGTAGTTCATACATGTACCTCTGCACCCCTCATGTACCCAGAGAACACTATTAACATTCTCTCAATGGCTCCTGGTTAGAATATTAATGTTTGCAGTATTCTGGCAGTACTTACTCTTCTTGCAGAAAGACATTATCTTGCCTTATTTACAGCCGGGCTTTCTTCCCCTCGCTATGCTGCCCCTCATAAAACAACCTTAAGGTAGTGTTTGGCTTATTCTTGCATTAAAAATACACCAAACATTGAAAAGAGGTGCTTTGTGGTGAGGCGAGGCCTTTAGAAGACAAAATGTTTTGGAGTTTGGAGTGGGTTAACCTAACTCCTAGGTTTGCAGAAGTAGCTAAATGTGCAAAGACATTTGTACATAACTAGCACAATAAATACACACAAATTATTTTAGTAAGAGTAATTTAGAGTGGTGCTCTCTTGACAAGTTTTATATTAAGATAATTTATATTATTAAATAACAGACACACGCATACTAAAAATAAAATCATCTAACAGTATTACAAAATGAAACAAAATAAAACCCTAATCTTCACATTTCCTTCTGTGTTTATTTAAAATGTTATGTTACGTCCATACTCGTATAAATTCATGGTAATTGGTGGTTCAGTCATGTTTCTTTTCATGTATACAATTGATGTTTCATGCATGTTTGTTTGTTTATTTATTTATGTATTATATAAAATTGGTGTTCTACACTGGTATTTTTAGGCATGTTAAATTGGTATGTTAAATTTTATTATGAGACGATATGTGTGCCATACATGTATTTTTAATTTGCCTTTGGTGTTCGTTGTCCGATGAGCTAACCCCTCCCTCCTACTTCCCTATGTCTAAGGGGATTGCTCAATCCAGCTCTCCATCCAACGGGTCCGGACTTCCCTAAACCTGAAAGATCTTACTAAGCCGGTTCACTGAAAGTTCTGTTTAAGCTGGTGTCGGGAAATGACTCGCCTAGCCTCTGACAGCCTTCATACAAAAGTCTCACCCTTCTTCAACTGGAGGTCTTGACGACTGAGTAGCCAACCGCAGTCATTCACACTTCAACAGTCACTTTTGTTCACGGCTGCTCATTCCCTAATATTACAACTGGCTCTTGGTATATGGGCTAGGTTAATTTTAGTGACTCGGCACGAGCCCCAAGGGCGTTGTTTTAACAAATTTGGCTAAGGCAACCTATAAAAACCTCCTAACATTTCTTAGAACCAGGCAACAAGACTTTTTACCACCAATGAAAAACCAAAAATACGGTGACTCAATTAATTAAATGTCCACGATTTATCTAGAACTTTATATGCTTTCTTTAATTAGCAACGCTTATGCAGGGGTCAGTAACAGCTTTAATTCGGCAACACGTAATAATGTCAATAATAGAAATAAATCAATCAATTCAACCTGTCTTTCCCTGATGCTGAAACTGAGGTTGGAGAGGCTTTGAAGACGGAGGCTCATCCGTGCACCTGATGGAGATGTTTCTTCTGGTAACAACGAGTGGTTTCTTGAGGGAAATACGACTTAATCTTCAGTTTTCTTCCTTTAAGTGGCAGGCACTGATGCTCCAGGCTTCGATGGTTTAAACAGGAGCTTTGCTGTCATATGTCTCAGAAGACAGTAGCTTCCAGAGAGAGAAGAGTTGAAGGAAACCCGGAGACATAAATGAGGTTGATTCAGGACTTCCAGAAGCCTGAAACTTAGAGCAATCAGCGGTTCACCGATCAAGTTCACTTCTGTTGTCTGGATAAAAAGGCTGTAGATGAAATCAGATTCTTAATCTTGAAGCACAGTCCTTCAGGGCTCACGGGTTGATCCTCTTTTTAATGCAGTCGATCAGCTGGGCTGTGTCTCTGGTCCTCTGATTCATCTGTAGCGTCTCTCCGATCTTGTTCGCTGGTCTTCTGCAAGGAAACAACCACAGTTCCCTCCTTCAGCATTGCTTTTATGGTGCTTGATGCTTTCACCAGTCAGCTCCTTATTAGGCTTTCCAGTTATTGCTCAATCTATTCAGCTCAACTTCTTGGTTATTGCCAATACTTTAGTCATGGTCATTGTGACCTACTGGTTCTTGCTTTTCGGCCTTGGAGATGTCGGTAATAGCCACGCAGCTGGCTGTAGTCGCATCCTCCCTTCCTCCCGGTGGTCTTCAATGGTTCTCTGTCAGCATACAGCCGGCTCTCGTCACTCTTAGTCATCCTACAGTTCTCTCCCTAATCTGCTCAGTCTTAATCTTTACACAGTATTACACATTCCTCTCTCAGCTTTATACATTTACTTTAAGACACAGTTACAAAATCTTCACTTACTTCTTTTTATTCATACATCACAAATTATCAACAATATATGTCTTTTATATAGCTGATTGAGAATTATAAACCTTAATGTTTTTTGTTTTAATTATTAGTTCTCAATCATATTTCAATCATACGTCTTTTAACTTGATAATCAGATTGCTCATTTCATTTAATACTTGTAAAAGAATGGAAAATCATCATACATCATTTCTTTGGTTACACTTGTTTATATTTCTGCAAAAGATAAGACAGTTAATATTTATCTCCACACAGGCCTCTCCAGTCTTCTCAGTTCCAGAATATGAGAACATGCTTGTTTCACTCTCTACTGCTTCAACTATGTATTTTAATAATTGTTGCATGGATTACACAGAACTATATTTATTGCAATTATTATGGATTTAACTGTGATTAATTAATGAATGTTGCATGGATTACATGGAAAGATCTCACCTTATTTTGACAGTATGTTTTTAGTGGTGTTCAATAAGTATATATTTTTTTATGTTAAACTGTTGTTCCATACATATATTTTTAATGTTAAACTAGTTTTCTATACATATTCCTTTTTGTCATTCTGGTGTTCCACACAATTTTTATTGTTAAACTGGTGTTACATACATACAGGGGTTGGTTGGACAATGAAACTGAAACACCTGGTTTTAGACCACAATAATTTATTAGTATGGTGTAGGGCCTCCTTTTGCGGCCAATACAGCGTCAATTCGTCTTGGGAATGACATATACAAGTCCTGCACAGTGGTCAGAGGGATTTTAAGCCATTCTTCTTGCAGGATAGTGGCCAGGTCACTACGTGATACTGGTGGAGGAAAACGTTTCCTGACTCGCTCCTCCAAAACACCCCGATGTGCTCAAAAATATTTAGATCTGGTGACTGTGCAGGCCATGGGAGATGTTCAACTTCACTTTCATGTTTCATAAAAACCAATCTTTCACCAGCCCTTGCTGTGTGTATTGGTGCATTGTCATCCTGATACACGGCACGCCTTCAGGATACAAATGTTTTGAACCATTGGATGCACATGGTCCTCAAGAATGGTTCGGTAGTCCTTGGCAGTGACTGGGCCATCTAGCACAGTATTGGGCCAAGGAATGCATGAAAATGGCAGCCCAAACCATCACTGATCCACCCCCATGCTTCACTCTGGGCATGCAACAGTCTGGGTGGTACGCTTCTTTGGGGCTTCTCCACACCGTAACTCTCCCGGATGTGGGGAAAACAGTAAAGGTGGGACTCATCAGAGAACAATACATTTTTCACATTGTCCACAGCCAAGATTTCCCGCTCCTTGCACCATTGAAACCGACGTTTGGCATTGGCATGAGTGACCAAAGGTTTGGCTATAGCAGCCCGGCCGTGTATATTGACCCTGTGGAGCTCCGATGGACAGTTCTGGTGGAAACAGGAGAGTTGAGGTGCACATTTAATTTCTGCCGTGTTTTTTGGGCAGCCGGGGTTTTATGTTTTTTTTGGATACAATCCCGGGGTTAGCACCCGAACATCCCTTTCAGACAGCTTCCTCTTGCGTCCACAGTTAATCCTGTTGGATGTGGTTCGTCCTTCTTGGGGGTATGCTGACATTACCCTGGATACCGTGGCTCTTGATACATCACAAAGACTTGCTGTCTTGGTCACAGATGCGCCAGCAAGACGTGCACCAACAATTTGTCCTCTTTTGAACTCTGGTATGTCACCCATAATGTTGTGTGCATTTCAATATTTTGAGCAAAACTGTGCTCTTACCCTGCTAATTGAACCTTCACACTCTGCTCTTACTGGTGCAATGTGCAATCAATGAAGACTGGCTACCAGGCTGGTCCAATTTAGCCATGAAACCTCCCACACTAAAATGACAGGTGTTTCAGTTTCATTGTCCAACCCCTGTATGTTTTTATTGTTAAACTGGTGTTCCATATTGGCAGCACAGCTGTAGGCTGTCTGAGGGGATGTTCTATAAAACCTGCTGCAGGATTATAGAAATCCTGTGAACAGTCCTCAGAGAAACTTACATAATTTCATGTTCAGGCTGAATCCTGAAGCCGATCGGTCCACCGGAGTGAAACCAGGCCACTCCACACATCACCCACCATGTCGGCTCACAAAGTGTATTTTTAGAGTTGTGGTTGTCATGGCGATGTGGGGATGTGTAGGCCTCAAGCTGTTATTGGATCAATAAGCAGGGTGATGAACACAATCTGTGTCAGATTGTTTTAGAGGCGAGGAGGTGAAGTGAGGAAGCGAGGGAAATATTTCTGTGGTTTTCACAGAGCTTAATGTGTTCAGATGAAAACATCCAAAAAGGTGACACTAGAAGTAAAAAACTTAAACATTTACACGATAAAACAAATTGAAACCACTCGGAAATCAACCTCATGGACCAGATTATAACCGTAACGGGCCATCGCTTTAAACACCTGAGCATGGCTGCTTGTTTATATGATCAATCCTCCTCTTGTTTTTCTCTAAAAGTCAATTCCAGGAACCTGGAGATCCAGAGTTTTAGACTGTTTCAAACAGAACTGGGTGTTGCTAGCACCCTTTAAAATTTAACAAACACAAGCTGGTGATTGTGAAAACATTGATGTGGATGGCTGTGAAACTGCTGGTCTACGTTCAGAAACACAAACCAGTGATATTACTGTTTCTAAGAGCCAAATGGCAGGAACCATGAGCTGCTGTTTGTCCTATGAGGTCACATCTGTGTTGGAGCTCTGTTTTAGTTCTTATCTCTGAAGCTATGCAGTCCAAAAGCCGGCTGGTTGGTTTGGATTCAGTTTGTTATCCTGCTTTTGCAGCAGACTGGCTGATCAGGTGTTGTGGGGTTATTAATGCTACATGCACCCTTTTATCTGTTGCTTTAGTCTTGTAGTGAGATCATTTATTTGAATCCTTAAATGCTCTGGATACAATCCGCCATGAAGCTTTAAGATGCTTTACATAATCATCATTGTGAGGTTTTGTTTTGGATATTCATCTTTGTTGGTTTGGAAAAATAAAAGGTCCATCCATTTTTGTCCATGTCTGCACTTTGTTTTTTTTTGGTTTATTGATGTGCCAAAGTTACTGATTAATTACTGATCTTTGACCTAGTTGAATGTTTTGCTCTTAAATAATGTCAGGTTATGTCCTAACTTTTGGTGCAATCATGTTAGGGACCTCTGCTGAAAAGTAGCTGTCCCTCCATGCTTGTCCTTCTGATTTAGCTTCATGTGTTTTATGGCTGTTGGGGAAACTGCTTGGTGCATTACTGCAGCATTGTAATCTTAGCAATACATTAAAACCAGTGGAAGCCATTTCTTGTCATAATAGTTGCACTGTAATGACTGTTTGTTGAAAAACCAATGCTTTTTTTTTCCTGCTGAGTGATTTTTCTGCAGGTTCACAAGGTTTCAGAATAGAATCAACAAGAAGTCACAGAGCGTTTTTCTTGTCTCAGGTACCGGTGAGGTGGTCGCTATCATGATCCCGGAGCCAAAAGGCAGGGAGGTCGTGTCGCTACTGGAGCGCAACGTCACGGTCACCATGACGATCACCATCGGGACGAGGAACTTGCAGAAGTATGTGAGCAGGACGTCGGTGGTGTTCGTGTCCATCTCCTTCATCGTGCTGATGATCATCTCCCTCGCCTGGCTCGTCTTCTACTACATCCAGAGGTTCAGATACGCCAACGCGCGGGACAGGAACCAGGTATGAACAGCTGACATCAACGCAATGATGCTAGTCCTGAAAACAGGTCAGCAGAAGGGCTGACCTCTGCAATGAGCCAAGTGTTTCCACAACATGACCATCAAAACTTTGGTCCTAAGCTGAAGGTTAACTCTTCATTGATCAGAAATAACACAATTCCTCCTTCTGATCTCAAACAGGATTTTTAATATACCTATTATAGAATGATTATATTTTGCTTGTGTTTTGATGACTTTCTTGGAGTATTTGTTCTTGAGAACGAAGTATTATATTTGCTCCTTGTTGTTTTGGTTGAAAAAACACGAAGATAATAAAAAAAACGTCATGGTTCCAACAGCTTCTTGGTTTTTATTTATTTTATTAAATCTGGACCTTGTTCTGTCTTTTTTCTTTCTAAAGCGTCGTCTTGGTGATGCGGCAAAGAAGGCCATCAGTAAGCTCCAGGTTCGCACCATCAGGAAGGGCGACCAGGAGACGGAGGCAGACTTCGACAACTGTGCAGTCTGCATCGAAGGCTACAAGGCCAACGATGTGGTTCGCATCCTGCCCTGCAGGTAAGTATGCAAACGTTCTTTCTTTTATAAAAGTAAGGTTTGAAGAGGCCATCTGCTGCTGGAAGAATTTCCATAAAACGTGGTAGTAAAAGGAAGCAGCTAAAAGTCTCGCTTTTATTACCCGTATTATGGCTCTTAAAAAAGTCTCAAAAAGAGATGTAAATGAGACCACGGTAATTCATTAAGAAGCCCTTCCCCCATAAAATATAAAAAAACATGTAAATTCAACTACAAAACAATGAAAATGCAAAAGCCTGGTTCAATAAATGTCCACACATGAAATTTAATAAAAGGTTAAGCCACATTTTAGTTTAATTTCAGCACTTAGTTTTCTTTGGTACACACCTGCCATTTGATAAAAATAAAGTTCAGTCCCTCTGAATGGATTTTTCACACATTTACCAGTTAGCATCCTTTAGCTAACGCCGAAGTTCAGAGAGGTTACAAAGAATGAAAATGATCTCATTGTAGAAAGTCTGGAGAAGGGTACGAATATATTGCAACATTATATATGCCTCATGGCTGAGTGAAGACATTCATCAGCTATTGGAGAAAATATTTTTAGTGCTGTTTCTCCAAAACTGATTTAACAAAAACAAAACAGAACTGGGTCAGGGAGGCTCCAATAGATCTGACAACAGCACTGAAGGACCTGCAGGACTTACCAAGTACTGGTTATCTTCTACATGTGACGGCAGCCCGCTGTGTTCTCCATATGTCTGGACTAAGATGCAGGGATGTTAGAAAGAACTCAAAAATAAACATACAAATCTTGCTAATCCTTGTGTAGAACGTTTTTTAGTCCGATACGTTTGGTAAAGACAGACCATTACCAAAAGAAGATCATACCCACACTGAAACATGGTGGTGGCAGCATCATGTTCTCGGGTTGCATTCAAATCAACAAATGACCTCATGAGAGGAAAACTAAAGTTCTGGAGTGGCCAAAAGAGAGTCCAGAACTAAATCTGACCAAAAAAATCAGTTGGGTGGCCTGGAGACGACTGTGGACAAGGGATGATCTGATGTTTTGAGGGATTTGGAGGACTTTTTCCAAGCCAGATGGGGCCAATATAAATGTAGGAGGCTGATGGATGCGAACCAAAGAAGACTTTGTATTAGTTTAGGCTGCGCTCTGTTATTTAACCAGTTTATTGCAGCTTTTTTTATTTTATTTTATTTTTACCTCTAAGAGATTTTTGTTTCTTAGTTAAATTGTATAGAATAAGTGAGATCTTTGAAAAAAGTTTTGAAATGATTTATCTGATTTATTTATTTTTACAGCGCTAAAATCTGGCATTGTTAAAACTCTTTATCCGCTTTGAAAAAACTGTGGAAAGACCAAATAATCTATTTATGTTTTATTATTTTATGTTTATGTGGAGTCCGTTCTGGCCTCATCAGGAACATTTCGACTTGCTGTAAACCAACCAGCTCCTCTCTGGGAATCCTGAGGCGTTCCCAATACAGATCTATAATCCGGCTCCACCCAGAAAACACCTCCCGTTTGATGTCCAAGTGGAAGACATGAACCCAAAATCTCCATGAAGAATATTATACTCAGATTGTTTTCCATCCCATCATTTCGTGATCATGTTTTTTCCTGGCGGTGTGGGCAGAAAAATCTCTGAGAAACTCTTTCAGCCTTACATAAAATTATTTTGCTCACTGAGACATCTGGAAACATGTTTCCTGATTTAGTTGAAGGATAAAGTTTACTCAGGTTGCTTCTTGGGTTCCTCCAGGCTTAAAGTCAAAGCATCTCTCTGCTGATGGCATGGATCAGCGGTGGAATAAGGAATTTGTTTGTTTTTCAGACATTTGTTCCATAAGAGCTGCGTGGATCCGTGGCTGCTGGACCATCGCACGTGTCCCATGTGCAAGATGAACATCCTGAAGGCCCTGGGGATCGCTGTGAGTCAGACTGATCTGTTTAACGCCCTGATTTCCAACACAGGCAGATCCAAATGTGTTGACAGAAAATCTATGAAAACACAAACCGAACCTCAACCGTCTTTTTTCCAGCTGAACGCAGACTGCCTGGATGACCTCCCCCTGGACTACGACCTGGCCCTGGGCGGCGTAGGTGGGGTCGGAATGGGCGGAGTGGGAGTTCTGGCGCTGGAAGCTGTGGTGTCCGGAGCGTCCAACGACGGGACTCTGAGCGAGGGCGGCTCTTCGGTGGTCCTGGACCCTGGCGTGCGACGGGTGGGACTCCCACAGGACTACCAGGACCTCGACCCCCTGCGAGATAGCCCCATAACAGCCACAACCGACACCCACACAGGTTGGACGCAAACACACTGGTGGGCATCAATCAGCACACACATGTGGGGTTATACGGACATCTGGTGGTGGTTCTGATGCATTACATCTTCAGGTTGCAAAGCTGTTCACATCCTGGTTCTTAATGTGATCCAGGCTGTTTAATAAAAACACGGGAGCTGAAAACAGCCTCAAACTTAGAGGAAGAGCTCTGCTTTTTTCTGCATCTTAATGATTGACTAAAAACAAGCAGAAGAAGAAGAATACCTGTACGGAACAACGTAAGCTGTTTTTACCAGTACTTTTCTTTTTTGAATAGAGGTTGAATATGTTTTGAAATTATCAAATAAGAAATAAAGTAAGTCTAACTGCTGTATAACTGAAATATTCCAGAATGACGTTTTATCAAAGGATGTGGAAGTTTGTGATAAACCTGAGGACCACAGATGGGTTCTGAAATGGAAGTATTTGACCTCTTAACCCCTGAGGTTTTAGTTTCAGCCTCCTTATGTGCAGAGGCTGGTTTTGAATAGCTTCATAGATTTACAGTTGAGGTGAGATTCTGGGCATTAACCAGCATAAAGTGGGCTGATAGGAACACAGAACCCTGGTTAGTGTTCACACTCCTTTTAACTTTATCACGTTTTGTCCCTTTACAAATACAAACATCGATGTTTTTATTTGGACTTTGTAGACCAACACTTAATAGTGCATAATCTGATGTAGAAGAAACAAATGTGAATCTGTGGTGCACATTCAGCCCCATTTACCCTGATACTCCTAAATAACATCTAGTGTGATGTTAGTAGTCACCTGATTAGCAAACCTGTGTGTAGTTTGATCTCAGTATAAATGCAGCTGTTCTGTGAAGGCCTCAGAGGTTTGTTGGAGAACATTAGCGAACAACCATCATCATGAAGATCAAGGAACACTGCAGACGGGTCAGACAGGAAGTTGTGGAGAAGTTTAAAGCAGGGTTAGCTTCTACAACAACATCCCAAGCCTTGAACATCTACCAGAGCTCTGTTCAATCCATCATCTGAACATGGAGAGAGGATGGACCAACTGGAGACCTACCAGAGACTTAACAGAGAAGCAGCCACAAGGCACAGGGTAACTCAGGAGGAGCTGTGTTGGTCCACAGCTCCGTTGAGATAATCTGTTAACAGGACTATAAATTGAAGACTAAACCTGGACTTTATAGATGAGTGAGATTAAGACAGCTATTGTTGAAAGGACACCAGAAGATGTGCCCTGGGGACACAGCAGACATGTGGAGGGAACATGCAGAAAACAACCACTCCCCCAGAACACACCATCTCCACAGTGAAACATGGAGGCAGCACCATCATTCTGTAGGGAAGCTATTCTTCATCAGTCACATAGAAGCTGATCAAAGTCAATGGGAAGATGGTTGGAGCTAAATACAAGGCAGTCCTTGAAAATTCCTGTTGGAGGCTGCAGAAGACTTGAGACTGGTGGTGGAGGTGGAGGTTCACTCCAGCAGGAGAACAACCCTAAACACACAACCAGAGCTACAATGGAATGTCTTATTCATGTGTTGGAACGGCCTAGTTAAAACATGGACCTACATCCCAATAAAATCTGTGGTGTCAGTGTCTAGATGTTCTAAGGTGCTAGAGAGAAAATACGTGGTTGTAGGAAGTACTGAGTCAGGAGGGCAGAATACACAGGTAGGCGATCAAAAAATCAAACCATGTTTGCTTTTCTTTCCTCCTAGTTTGCACTACTTTGATGCATTTAGGGGAATTTTATATTGATCGACACAAAGATAATGATCGCAATGTGAGAAAATAGGAAAAAGTTGAAGCGATGTGAAAACTTTTACCAGGTGAACTACTGTAGAAAGTAGTGAGTCACTTTTTTTAAATAAATATGTAGAAATAACTGGATCCACGGTTCCTTCAGTGATGATTCAGACAAAGCTGACATGTGTAGACCGAACACCAGAGGGCAGAGTTGAGGTTCCCCAGTCAAACGTGGGTTTATTTCGGACGGTCAGACTGAAAGGTGCTGTTCTGTTGGACCAAGTCACATGACCTTCAAACATTCATTTTCTTCCCTCCTTCCTGCCACTCTTTGGTGCTGCTGTTGTTTGTTCTGGTTCTGAAAATCTCTTTGACAACCCGGCTGAGCGTTAATCTTCATCTTCTTCTCCTCTTCATCTTCCAGGTGAGCTGCAGCCGATAGCGAGCAGCGCCTCAGTGGCGTCACTGGTCATTGCCGTGGAAACCGGCCTGTCAGACGAGGAGGAGTCCATCGAGCAGCCTGAGATGGGGGCCAAGTCCTGAGAACATCCCAACAGAACCAAGCCAGAACCAGGCCAAAATAAACAAGACTCAGAACAGACTTTAATGGGCCAGAAGGTCCAGAGAGACAGCTCGACTGAAAACAATCAGAACCAAACCTGCTGACAACCTGGTTCTGGATTTTCCTTGTCTAAAATAAAAACTGATCTAGAACCGGCACCATGAGGTTTGAATGGGTTTGGACTTTTAAAGTAGACCTGTCGGGTTCAGGCTCTGAGGAAGTGGACTCATCTGGACTTAGTTTTTCCCGTCCTTTAGTTTCAGTGTTAACCTTCGCTTGTTCTGCTTGTTCTGACCCAGTTTACATCTGCCTCAGTTAGTTCTGTTAGTAGAACCGAATCATTGGCCCAGACAGTCTTCCTGACTGAATCCAGTCCTTTATCTCGCTTGTGGCTGAACCTCCTTCAGACATCTCTATTATCTCCAGAGTGGGACTGGAAGTTCAGCCTGAAACATCCAGTAAGTTCTGCTGTGGTTCTCTTTTATAATGAGTTCTGTTGTATCTGGATCTTCTCTGGAGTACCTGGAATCTCCAGGAAAACCTCATTCGGACACTGTCTCCTTGTTCTGGTTTCTTGGGTCTTGGGCGTCTGGACTGGCCTGCTGCAGCTCAGAAGTTTTTAAAAGGACTCTGCGGCTCCTGTGGGTCGACCCGGCGGTCTTACTGCAGTATTGAACAGCTGATTCATCTCAGAGTTTCCTCTTTCTGCTCGGTTTGCTCCTTTATCTTTAAAGATCTCTGGTCACATTTGGTTTGAATGCTTCCTCTGCTGTTTCCAGACGGTATTTTTTTGTATATTCAGGGGGAAAAGCTCTTGTTTCTGGGCTTGTGCAGGAAGTCCTATGACGAGTAAAGGAAGTGAAGATATATATATATTTTTTTTTACATGTGAAGCACAGATAAAAACAGGTGAAAGCTGTGTGAGAAAGCAGAAATCTGAGTGCTGTCAGACACTCAGATTTACAAGGTAAATAACTCCCATGCTGCTGAGCGGATGTTGAGTGTTTCCATCCTTTCAAAATAATTTTTAGCATTAAATTTAGGTTAACTTCAACAATCTTTGTTACAGTAAACAAAGTGATGGGGTGGATCTGCACACTGCTGAAAGAAAACAGTCTTTCCTCTCCTTTAAACTTTGTTTTTCATCAAACTTCCTTATAGGAACTCCATGTTTATAAGGTGCTTTTGGACCACAATATAGTTATCATAGTTCCTGGAACCTTTTGGAGCAAGTATCCTGTCTGTGTTTGGGTTTGATTGTTGCAGAGTATTTCACCAATCTGGTATTCTATTTATTAATCCATAAAGTAATTGGATATACGTATTCGCACGATGCTGAACCATCGGTTCCGCCCTGCTACTTGATCTTCTGAGGGCAACTTTTATAAAGGAAGAAAATGGGGAGAAAAGGAGCCTGGTTGTAATGAATCTGACTGAATCTGAACACAGAGAGAGAAACAAGCTGAAAGTTTGTTCGTGTTTGAACCATTTGGACCTCCCATCAACTAATTCAGTAAATGTATGTGTAAACATGTATTTGTGATACAGGACTGTGTTTTCCAACCCAACTAAGGTTTATTACAACATCAAGCTCCACCAGGAAACTGACCGTGTGATAAAAGCAGAAAACATGACCTTTCCTTTGTGGGTTAGGGTGGGTTCTGTTGGGAGGCTTGAGGTTCTGAGCTGTTTGGATCATGTTTTGTCCCTAATGCTGATCTGAGCCATGATGAGGCATATCAACTCCTCTCATACATCATTAGTGTTAATTAGGGCTGCACAGTATGAAGAAAACATGAGATATGCGGTAATGTTGGTGAGTGTCGCCATGGCGATAAATAATCTAGAACCTACCGGTGTTGATGTGTTCCCTGCAGACTTGCATAACACATTTTCCTGTTGATTTTATCTCCTTACCACCACTTTACCTTCTAAGATGTACTGATACTGCCTTAAACAACAAGCATAGTGAGCCTAAATCCATGCTAAAACATGCAAGTAGCTGATATTTATAGCAGTGATGTAACAATAAACTTGCGTTGTGCTGTGCAGCCCTAACGTTAATAGAATTAGTGCCATGCCTGACATCTCAGTAACTTTCAAGTGCTAAATAATAACACTACATCTGGAAGATATGATGCACTTCCTCCCTCTCCAGTGACATTTAGAACGCCACAGCTTGTTTATCCTGACGGCTCCAGATATTTGGTTCTGCAGGACAGCCGCTCCACCAAAGCCTTCTGATAATTACTAGCTTCATCTTTAGTTTCTAAAGCTATATCTGACTCAACATGCCTAAACTTGCCTCTTCCTCCTGCTGATGATGTTTTCAAGCTAAAGAGCCAAGCTAGCTTTATTATGTTCACCCTGCGTTTTGATTTGACTCGTAGATATTTTCCCTTAATGTATTTCAGTGCAGTTCTAGTCATCACTTCCTTCATAAACTGGTGATTTTTGTTGAGGGGTGTTAAGATGTAATGCCCAGTGGTTTAAACGGTCACATGACCGAGACATGGAGCTGCCGCAGCCAGTACAGTTTTTCTCTCATAGTGGACATCATGTAAAGTCCATAAACCCTAAGATTGTTAAGCAAACGCCCAGATTTGTTATTGTTATTAGGCACACGCAAATCGGATGTATTTTAAGGATGGTCACGTATCTGACCCCTGATATCAACCATTTAAAAATGCCTTGATTAGAAGGTTCCACTATTTTGATAAATTAGTTTTTTTTTTATTCTGAATTTCTCCCTGTTTTCTTCTGTCTTTTCCTTTGACCCAGTAAAATCAGAGACGGTACAAAGCTGTTGCAGGGTTAGCCTGTGTGACAGAAATAATCATTCCCCAGTGGTACGCAGTCTGGAGGGTTAAACAGAACCTTTCTCTGGGTTTCTAAAATATTAAGGTTGCTTCTCATGTGTGAAACTCTGCTTGAAGCTGCCACCCCAGGACCTTCTCATACAGCAAACTGCTTCACCTGACCAACCTAAAGAGCTTCTCTGATTGAAGGAACAATCTTCTAAGATTAGTTTGCAGAAAAATGCTAATGCCAAAATCCTTCAACAAGAGAACTGATCTTTTAACGGTACTTCTTAAGAACCCTAAGCAAGTTCCTAGAACCTTGTGGTCTGACAGCACCTGTAGCTTTGCCTTGCTCAATTTTCCTAACATCTCCGACTGCCCGACCACCTGCCTCCTTTATCATCCTGCTGCCTTTTTCTACCTTTGACTTCTGACAATCCAGGAAGCTGCTGGTCCGGGTTCTCTACTCAGAACCTCAACAGATCTGTGCACCACAGAAGGTTACGATTATGTCCACACTACAGGCCCAAACAGTTAGTGAAAGGTTCCTGTGCTTCTCCCGATTCTGCCTCTACACGTCCATCAGCCCTTTCTGTAAATATAGGACACAGGTTCACTTTGCTGCCGTCTGTTGGTGCACGCCCCGGACGTCGGCGCTCGTGTTTCGGTGCTGCCGGCGAGAAAGAAAAAGATTGTTGTCTATTTTGATACCAGAGGAGACATTTATTTTTGTAATGAAGCAGCAGAGACTGACCTATTCCCCTTCCATCCCCCACGGCTCGCTTGGTTCTAGTCGGGCTGATTTAGATGTTGAATATTTGTGTAATTGTACATATAAACCTTTTTTTTCAGAGGCCTCCAATGTTCTGAACCTGGTCCAGAGAATGTTAGGATCTGACTGATGGAACCTGAGAACTGAGCTCATGTTCAGGCAGCTGTGGTCCAGTTGACACAAACTGTTGGGTTTCCTTTAGTATTTGTCAGTTATTCCAGTCACAGTGCTTCTGTTTCCAGTGAGTTCGGTTCCTCTCACACTGTGGACTTCTTACTTTGCTTCCAAGGCATCATGGGTCAAGAGGTCACCGGGTTTGTTGTAAACACAAAGTAATTTATACTCTGTAATACTCGAGAGCTTGTAAGAAGATGACCGATTTGTACGGCTTGTCTTGGACAGTTTTTAGTGAGTAATGTTTTAATTAAATTCACCTGCTTTGTGTTGTGAGTTTCTTCCTCAAAAGACTTTTTATTCATGTATTTATTCATTTTTCTTTAATATCCTGTAAAACTTTCATAAGGTTGGCCACAGTAGGATTTGGCACAAAAACATGCAAATCGAGCACGTCCCAGAAGAAGTCAAACTTTTTGTGGTATTGTGAGGCTCCTGCTGTGCCTGAAAATCCAACATTCAGCTTCACTTAGGAAGAAAAACTCATGATTAGGACCCATCAGATACCATCAAATAGTTTTTAATTCATTTACAATTTTTTTTTTAATTCAAGTTTTAACCAAATAGCAACGGCTGCTATATCTAACAAAATATCTAAATTATAATATTTGGGGTGTTTGTCTGTGGTTTATCCAGTTTATTTCTATGTAATTATGCAACAAACTACAGAACCAAGGACTCAGTTGCTGCAGGAAAACTATTGATCATATTGGAAAACAAAATGGAGGCATCTGTACCAGAACCTTCACATGATCACATGTAAATATTTATTTCCATAAAAGATTTTGTTGCAGGGATGTGAGAAGTTACAGAAAAAACATATTTCAGTTGTAAAATAAACATTTGGATGATTTGACAGAAAACTAAGTCCTTTGGCAGTTAAATACACGCTGTGTGAAACAAAATGTTTTGATGTAGATATTTTACACACGGAACGGAAACTTTGAGCATTAAAGTAGTTTAAACCAAAAGTTTCTGAATATTTAACGTGGTCAAAACCTAGAGTTTAAAATCATCCCACTGTAAGCTTTACATGCTGATGTAAAATGAGTTTAAAATGTCATAGACATGAATGCTAATGCAGAAAAAGCTGTCAAAGATATCACGCAAACTCAGAAAACAGAAAAGACTGACCTTCTGTGACCTTTGAAATTGCTACCAAAATGATGGCATAGATGGAGCTCCAAGGACAGCTGGGTTTCCTCACTCCTTCAGCTAAGATCCTACTGCTGTACCAAAAAAGGATCTGGTTTATTCTGCCACATCAAACCTGGTGTTTGGCTGTTCAGCCACAGTTGTTTTGGTTTATGTCTGAGAGATCACAGATGCATATATGATTATACAAATTTGAACGCATTTCTTTTATTGAAGCCTGAGTAGGACTTTTTTGGCTTGTTTAACTGCCCACACCGGCCACAGGGGGGCAGTACCTGCACCATAAATTTTACCCCTGTGATATTTGTCAGTTTTACATTTTCTTGAACATTTACTGGCATTCACTACCTGCCTGGGTGTTGACTGACACAAACAGCTGTCTCTGGAGACAACCAGCCGCCTCAAGGTGAGGATGTGTGTTCGAGTCCCTGAGGATCTCTGCAGCAATATGTCATCCTCAGCACAGAAACACTGTGAAGATGGGAGCTGATGTCCCAGTTCCTCAGCTTACCAAACATTAGATTCTGTATCCTCCAGATAAGGACTACATCTCTCATGTTTCTCGCCAACCCCTACCCTCCTTGTTCCTTTCAGAAAAGCAGCTTTTCTTTTTTTTTTGCTGACATCTTACTAAAAATTTATATCGGAGAAAGTTTTGTGATCAGAAGTAAAACCAGGAAGCTATGTTGTTTTCCCCCTAAACTTAATTCAAATAAATTACCACATGAATTAATGAATCTGAAACTGGTGCCTTTACCTGTAACAGCACGATGAAACATAACAGTTCTCAACTTGTAGTATTATAGAGGTTTGTGCAAAAAACCTTCCTCATGAACACAAATGAGCCAAGATTATATTTTATTCCATGCAGGAGGCGTCTGTTGATGTTTATGACTGAGGATGTCATGATAGTGTTCATTCAGATGCAGAACGTTTTTTAAAGCAGTACTAGTATTGCTTTCTAGAAGTTTAAAAAACTGTAACTTCTGACCAGGGCTGAATTAGTGTTTCTCTTTTAGCATAAATACATGTGGTGGTAACTATGAGTTAGACCCTGCAGCTCCAGCCTGTCATGTCTTCACTTTGGAATCAAGGCCCGTATTGAGTCCTTTCAAAGAGCTCCTATCTGAACCTAAAAGATTCTGCCAAAAACTCCCGGCTTAAGAGTAATTTGCTGCTGAGAGCGACTCTGACCGAGGAGATGTAAGAAATTCTTATCTTAGGAGGTGTGGTTGACCCCGTTGCTAGGTGTGACACTGTCTTCTAAGAGCTGAGATTGATTGTTAAAAGAAACAAAAAGAAAAAAACAAATGTGCTCTTATTAATAAATGGAGAGAAATTAATTTCATCTGAAATAATTTTCATATTAAATAAAAATTCAGCATTTTACTGTGATCTTGTTTAGTTTGGTAAAACTAAACCTCTCCAAAACAAAATGGAGAAAATAAGGGGGAGAAAGCTGAACTGAACAGAGGAGCAGAGCCTGCTGGAGGAGAACAGAGGAGTGTTGAAAGGTAGATTTGGTCCTGGGATCACAGTGGGAACAAGCAGGCATTCCCAGTAGATCAATGCGTCGTTCCCTCTGCTTTCTGCACCAGCCTGGAATGTGAGCAGCTGTGGTTCCTGCTGCATTCAGAAGCTAGAGAGGAGATCACCATAGAACTTCTCCACAGACGGGGAGCGTTGTAGATGACCATTTAGGCTGAGGCTGCTGACATTATCATGTACAATACAGCGAAAATACTGATCCACCTCATTTACATCTTCCTTGTATGTATATAGTGTTTACTGTATCTTTATCTAGAGTTTGTATTTATCTATTGAGTTTATCCAATTTTTTCCAAATTTATTTTTTGAAAGCATTTTACAGTCTAAAAATTAAAATAATTCTGTACTATATTGTTTGTAATTTTTGTATTATTTATTCATCCTTATCTTACTAGAGGTGCACCTGTAACCTGGCCTGCTGCTGAAACTATTTAATTTCCCCCTAGAGGGATGATAAGGTTAATCTAATCTCTATTTTAATAATTGTATGATTGTCATAGAAGTTCATTTATTCAACTGTTTAGGGGGTGGATCGCTGCACCATGGAGCCGGTAGAGTTATATTAATTCTCTGTTGTTCATTGTAGGAGAATATCTCTCCTTTCTCTCGGTCTTTCCACCATTTTCTCTGTTTAAGACACTCTTAGGCTCACTATAAGTCCTCCTCACTACTCTTAACATCTCCTCACGTTAGGAGCTATCTTTAGGTCTAAGGTGCTTCGTGAATAACTTTTATCTTCCCGAGGGGAAATTCTAAGAACTATCCTAGAATTCGAGAAATTCTAAGTTTTTCTTAGAATGACGTCAATAGGAGCTACTTTTAGTGTGTGGAGTCTTTGAGAATACAGGCAAGTCAGCTCTAAGCTGTGCTGCCTGACGGTTCTGCTGCTCAGTCTCCATATCCAAGCATGCAGGATTACATGCATCCTCACTCAGTCAGGTGGCGCCTCCTTATCAGTTGAGCATGTAGCTTCTTTCACATAACAAACCATCTTTTAGGTTTTATGCATTATTAAAGATACGCCTTATCGCCTTTGAAAAACCAAAGAAAAAAACTATTTATTATAGCATATTTAGTTTAAAGTACTTTTTCTGAAGAGAGGTTTCTCCAGACCTGCGTCCAGCCATTCTCAAGCGGTTTTGGATCCATTATTTATTATGAATAGTATCTTTGCCATGGTAGATGTTTTCATCATAATGTGCATTAATTGAGAAATCAACTCATGCTTCTGGCTAAAAAGTAAAACTAAATGGTGCAGAGAAAAGTCACATTATGAAATATCAGGAAAATCACTTTTCTTCCTCTGAAGTATAACTTTTCTCACATCATCTGGACAGTGGTACCATACTGGACTGCTTGGGCTACAGGGACTTACTGCCAGGGGCCCAAAGAATCACAGGGCCCCCTAAGTTTCACCAGCAAAATGTCACAGAAGAGACCCATGCTGATATCCAGGTGTGACACATTTACAGCTGAGCTCCACTAACTGGATGTTAAAGACTTCACATTATTTCTAACCAGTCTTCAAGTAGAAAAAACTTGGAGGAGAATCAGGAGGGGAATCATTCCCACAGCATTAGAAACCTTATATATATATATCCTTACCTTATATAGGTGCTTTAAGAAGATGAATAATGGAGAAAAGAAAGGCAGAAGAAGAGGAGGAGCAAAAGCAACTCTCTTCTCCTTCATTGCTATTAATTCATTCACTGCTGCCTCCTCTGGAGCAGTGAGGAGGAACAAAACAGAGAGCGGCAGAACATTTGCTTTCTACCGGGCAGGACTTCCACAGTCAACCTCTGCTTCTGTCCACCAGCGCTGATTTCTATGGAGCCTGAATAGGTACGAATATAACAAATGTATTTCTGAAAGAGATTTTGTTCCTGGACTTTCTGACCTTCGTCGTAGATTATGAAAGATTTTATTGGTCAGGGACTACATGATGGTCAGATATGTAGTCACATGTCTTGAGTCTTAGGTAACTATTTTATGATGGAATAATTGCAAAAATATTAAATTCAGCCAACATCAATAGTTGTAGTCTAATTGCTTGAAGTTTGTAATTTTTATCTCTTCTGTCACCCTCTGTCAAACCAGGCTCACGTGTTCGGTGGGATTCGGTCAGATTTTTTGCTGAACGAGTACGAATCATAACAATGTCCACACCCACGAATATCACAAAACGAAGAAAGGATGTTCTCCAGTTGGAATGTGATGTTTCTGTGGAAGTGGAGCCTTCAAATACTCCTGTAAACACGAATCCCAATGCTAGCTGGGGGACGGAGCCAAACTTCAACCTTAATCTGAGCTCGCTGAGTAATCCTCGCCCCACCAAAGAGACCTCAAAGATGCATTCTGGGAGTAAAAAGGAAGAAAAAAGTAAACAAGGGGGGAACCCTGGCGATAAGAGAGCAGTAGCTGTGGATTTTAACACAATTTCATTACCAGATGAAAAAGTAAGGAGCAAAATCCCAACCATTTCCAACTCACCAACAGCTCAGATGACTGTGAAAAACAAATCCGACCAGCAGCTTAAATCTCCAAACATTAAGCATTCTTCTACACCCGAGATACAAATGCATGACAAATCAGTGCTGAGTCCCAAACCAAAAGGTGTGAAGCTGAACAGCAGCCAAAGATCTACAGAAAAAGTCAAAACTGAAACACCTAAAGCAGAATCTGCAACTACGCTGATGCCTAAACTGACAACTAACTCTGCAAACAATGTATCCCCAAACCTTAAGGTGCAATCAAACAGGAAAGATGAAGGTGGAAACGAGATTCACCACGAGACACCATCAACTACACTGAAGCTGTCTAAAAACCCGAAGGACCCCATTCAAAAAGGAGATAAAAGCAGTATCAGTCCACGACCAACAAATCGGACCCCAACAATGATGACCAAAACCAAGAAAACAGATCCTAACCCTGTAAACTTGATTGCTGCTTCCCACCAAAACACTGGGGATGACTCCAGAAGTCAAGGTGTTTTCATAACCCCAGGAAGTTCTCAGAAAGAGAAAACAGAATCAGCATTGCTCAGGACTAAACCCACCCAAGTAACGTCTCAGAGTCAGAAATCATCCACACAAAGAAAAACCACTGGGACCAGAAACAGTATCGTATCAGGGTCAAAGGAGAATCTTCATGTTAAAGATTTAAATGTTGCTTCTGGATCCAAAATTACTCTAAAATCTAGAGCAAAGTGCAAAGCAACAAAAGGATCCAAAGACAGCCTGGATTCAAAAGCCAGTTCTAAATCAAGATCTCATACTGGGTCCAAAGATGCACTGGATTGCAAGAGCACCAGTGCCTCCAAAAGCAATTTGGACTCTAGAGACAGCTTGGATTTTAAAATGCTCCAGAGCTCCAAAGCTAGGCCAAAAAAGTTTAGGACTGGTTCCAGAGACATACATGACCCAAAAGCACCAACGGAAACCAGGATGAAGAAAAGCCACCAAAGTTCTGAGGAAATTGCTGATTCTGAAACGGTGCCAGGTTCAAACAACCATGACTCCAAACTTCTTCAAAACTCTAAAGCAAGTTTTGATCCCAAAATCAAAACGGCCTCAGGTTCTGATTCTAACCCAAGCATTACTCAGTCAAGTTCTCCAGCTACCCTGCAGGCCTCTGCTTTCAAAATGGACCTTCTTGGACGTGTTTCCCTATCCTCCACCTCTAGCGGAAGCATCCGGACCGCAGGCTCTACTGTTGAGCTCAGTTTAAATCCTAAAAATCTGTTCGATTTATCAAGGTCTGGACAAGTTTGGTCCGGTTCAAAGTCAGCGCTAACTGATTTGTCCTCGGCTTTGAGGCACTCTCCGGTATCAACTAGTCAGAATCCAGGATCCAGTACTGGAAAAGGCTTTGCTTCTACTTTAACTGGATCAAACGGGGAGAACCAGAAGAGTCCAAGTTCCTCTCCAGGTAACAATCAAACTGTCAAAATACCACAGAGGCACAGTAAAACTTTATATGTTTCAGCCACAAATGTATAGTTATTTCCAAAGCAGAGGTTTTAGGGAGTGGAGTGACCTTCTCCTTTTAGGCCTGCAGGGTCTTCTTCACCTGAAACTCACTGAATGGGAACTCATTACTGTATTACTGTTTTGGCATGTTGGTATAGAGTCTCGGTCACCTGAGATATTAACATCTGAAGTGCTTACAGAGGCACTGTCTTGCCAGAGGCCATGCAATTGTTCAGGGAAACTCTAGATCCAAGTATTGAAGGAGTATGACAGCTGGTAGTAAACGCCTCTGAGTTTTGCCTTTGATATAGCTCTGGAACATTAGCTTGGCAGCCATGTTGCATCGCCATGATGTGCTAGAGCAAACCCCTTAGTCTATAGGGAGTCATGTAGGTTTTTCTAAGCAGTCAAAGCAGTTTTTGGAAGAAAATAAATATAACACTGAAACACTGAGACAGCGCTTTACAACTCTATCAGAACAGAGTGACTGTTGCGTTTACCTCTCTGTCAACAGACCATCTACTTCTTTGTTTTTGCTTCTCGGTGTGTTATTTCAGGTATCCTGGCCCCCTTGGCTTCTTCTAGTCCTAAAGCCAGACATATGGGGACCTCGAAGATGTTGGACGGATTCGCATTTACCTCTGAAGCTTCTGCAGTTATGAAGAGAGACCCCAGCAGTTCATCCCAATATACTAGTCTGACTCAGGGTCTTACCTTTGACTCAATCACAAAACCAGGTACTAATGCTGACAAGGAGCATTCGAAAGTTGCTGAGAGTAAGGTGAATACTCAAGGAGGGCTGGGGGAATCCCCAGAGGCCAAGAATGATGGGGATGGATGTCTGTCAGGAGATAATAGGATAAAATTGGATCTCCTCCAGACCAAAGCTGGTCACCCTGGAGAAACAAATATCATCTCATCGCCTTGGGCATCAAGGGAGCCGAAGCAGAAAATGCAGGTTCGTGGAAAAAAGAATGAAGCGAATCCTTCATCACCCCTTCATCCTCTTTCTTCTTCTTCCACTCATATGCCAACCAAGAAGAAAGTCAAAGAGATTGCAGCCAAGACTGAGTTGGCTCAAAGACTCAATAAACATCCAGGGGAGCAGAAAGAGGTGGGCGTTCAGGTGGAGGTGGAAGTGGTCGAGCGCTCCGCCTCTACAAGCCCCAGCCTCCAATGGGGACCTCCTACCTCCTCCCTGATTGGTTCCCCCAGCTGTCAGTTGTCGCTGAGCTGCAACCCACCCCTTAAACATGTCTGCCAGATTGAGATTGAGCTGTGCAGCCAAACAATGCTTCCCTGCGTTGTTCCTGACAAGGCGAGTTCCCTCCCTGCATGTTTGCACACTTACAGCTTACAGCAAAACCCCACCCTCATTTTGGAGCTTGGACAAAACCACAATCCAGAGTTTAGCACTGACAGCATCAGGGAAGACGAAAACGAATATGAGGAGAAACAACAATCCAACAACCCAGAAGAGGATGGATTTGAAGGGAATGGATTTGAAGGGAAGACAGAAAAGCTTCAGGAGGTGTTGTGGGACAAACAAGGGATGACGTGGGAGGTTTACGGCGCCTCTGTAGACCTGGAATCTCTGGGCACCACCATCCAGTCCCACCTGGAGATGAAGATTCGGGAGCAGGAGAGACGCATCCAGATACTTAGGAAGTCCATCTGTTCCAACACCAGCTTCACACGATACAAGCTGAAGAAGAGACGGAGAAGGTTTCTGGGTTGCTGCATCAAGGCGTCAACTGTGGCAGACTGAGATCTATGAAGTTTACAGACTTCAAACACATTATCTTAATTAATTCAAGATGGATTTAGATCAAGCAAACTGTAAAACACCCCTAATATTTCCCATGTTCGTTTTAAATACATATAAACGAATTAGCCAACATAACCACTGTTTGGAAAAATAACCTTCTACAAACCGGGTCCAACCTCAGCAAGGTGGTCAGGTCAGAACAGTTCAGGATTCATACCTTCAGTCTTCAGACATTTGCTCCTCATTTAAGGAGAAATATCACTTTATTTGTAGTTTAATCCAATAAAACACAATTTTGTTTATTTTTGCTAAATAAATTCATACTTCCTCCATACATCCTTAAATTCATGTGGAAAATGTAAGTTTGAGCACCTTGATCTTTGATCAAATGTGCCTAAAAAGGAATATTTGGCTACAGTGTCTCACATGTCAAAGAAGTAAGCGAAATCACTAAGACTTCACTAATCACTAATTCTTCTGTTCCAGAGTATGGCCCTTTGTTTGTAATAATAAAGTAGGACGTCCTAACAATGTGTAGTCCTCATTTGTGATATTTAACACACATTTAGATGTGTTAGGATTTCCTCACACAGCAGAATGGGTTGGTACCTCGGTTTTGTGGCGTTACAGATTCAGTTTTAAGCTGCATAGGCTGTTGACATGGAGCTGAGAGGACAGCAGCTCCGTTGCTGGTAAATATTTCATCCCATTTCTTTTTTATGAAGCTCTGCACAAAGCACTCAAGCACAGAGCGGAACAAAAAGCTTTCAGTCGGAGGGGGATTATTTGCTAAGGAGCTAGAAAGTCATTTTCTTTCCTCATTTTCTTTTTGTTCTCTTTCTTCTCCTTTGCTTTTAGTTTTAATTTTAATTTCAATTGCCTTGTTTTTTTTTAACCAATTTCTGATTCTTTCTCTTTCCACTTCATCTCCCTTTTCTCTCCTATTTTTGTTGCTTTCAGTTTTTCCTGCCTTTATTTGTGTTCACTCCTTATTTTCCTTGTCATTCCTTGTTGCATATGTTTCATTTTCTTCTTCTCTCCTTCAGCGTTTCTGTCAATCTCTTTCTTGTCTAAATCGTCTAATTTTCTTTTTACTTCTCATTGTTTGAGTTTCTTTTCTTGCCTGCTGTTTCCTTTGTATTTTCCACTTTTTACAGGTGTTATTCTATATTGCACATAACTTTCCTCCTTTTTCCTTTCATTTTTTTAAATTTTCATGTTCCTTTTTTTACTTTCCATCTTCCATTTTTTGTTCTTCCTCTGTTTAACATCACTTTCCAGCTGCTGATCTAACAGTAATGGTTCTGATATTCATATATGTGTTCCTTCTAATTGTTTTGTTTCATCATATTTCAGACCCCGGTGAAAAACTTGTCCTCTTCCTCTTCATCTCTTCTTCTTCTTGAGGCCCTCCTCCCTGTTTGTAACTCCTCCTCCTCCTCCTGCGGATGCTGCTTATGGAGCTGAATCGTTTATTTAAATTATTCAGAAACATCAAATTCACGCTCATGTTAACATTGGAAGCTCCACCATATTTTATTCACAGGTACATAAGAACACACAGACTGTAAGGAGGGTAATATTTAATTAAATCAAACTCATCTATTTTATGTTTGGTCATTTTGTCTAATTTAAATTATTTGCCATTTATTTAGAGTTCATCAGTTTTAAGTCAAGCATGTTTGGCCTGTTAGTTTTAAATTTGTAAAATGAGTTCTTATTTTGAAAAGAGTTTTTTCTTGGCTGTTCAAGTATATTTGATTTCAGATTTATTTCATAAAGCTGGTCCACTTGGGGAACATGTAACGCTTAACTTTTGTGGGGGAAAAAAAACCTTTTCAACCTAATGTTTTAGGTTTATGTCAGCATTTTACTAGTTGATTAATCCTTTACATGTTGTCCATAACCTCCAGGGTCCAAGTTTCAACCGTCTAGCTGTTGGTTTAAGGTGAAGTTGAAGAACTTGGAGGAAGTCCTCTCTTATCATTATTCCTCCCACTTTTTGCAGTGCAGCAGTATCACTGGCAACAAAATCTGTCCCTCAGCATGATGCTACCACTGTCATGCTTGACAGTTGATAGACTTACCTTGATTTCTTCAAATACACTTCATTTCATTGTGGCAAACCAGTTGCCTTTAGTCCACAATGAAAGCATCCCCTGAAGGTATCTGACTTGTCAATGTAGTTGTAAATTTCAGTTGAGCTTGAAGGTATCATTTTTGGAGCAGAAGCTTCAGTCTTGGTCAGCCATGTAAATAAATTTTATCAATTCTGAACAAGAGAACACGTATCCAGACAAAACCATGCCAGAAGCCTTTTGATAACCACAAGAAGTGTGTGGTGTCTCTGCAACTTGCTAAGGGAGATTTATTCCCTTATTAGAGTTGAGAGATATTTGAGCCTTAATCTTTGATGTTTAAAACCATACATTCATTGGTTACATCCATTTATTTTTGTATGGTTGCAAATTGGGAGGCTGGTGCTTATCTCCAGCAGTCATTGGATGACAGGCATGGTACACCCAGGGCAGTTTATCAGTCAATCACAGGGCGACACAGAGACACCATGCTTGCACTCACTACTAAGGGCAATTTAGAGAGATTAGGTAACCTAACACACATAATTCTGGTCTGTGGAAGGAAGTTGGAGTACCCAGAGAGAACCCACACATGCGTGAGGAAAATATGCAAACTCCATGCAGAAAGACCCAAGGTTGAGATTTAAACCTATAGGATTTTCTTGTTGCAAGGCAACATGGTGTTTGAATCAAAATTAAATTCATGCTTTTAATATAAATTTTTTGTTTGCTGGGGAATCATTCCACTCAGGGGAATAAAGGGTTAAAATGCATCAATAAAAGCCAGACTATTAATACACCCATGCTAATGATGAGAGGGTGTAAACTTCTGCTAGTTATTTTAAATAATAATAATAATAATGATAAAATATTAAACTTTTTGAAATGCTTTGTTCATCTAGGTCATGGCTCTCAAAATGATATTTATTTCCTAAACAAGGTTCTGCACACAAAATTATTTATTTTGTGGTTGTTTAAGAATAAAGAAAACTCATTAAAATAAGGCCGGAAGAGTAATTTGGACCAAAACACTTTACACCTTTTTTCGGGGCTGACGTCAGGACGTGCCGTCCTCTGATTGGACGCCTTTCCGCTCAGTTTAAGCCACTCCCCGTTCAGCTGAATGTGAGCTCCAGAGTCACAGCGCGAGCGCCACTGACTGTTCAGGGCCGCCACTGGGAACTTGTTGCCAAGGAAACTGAAAGAGGCGGAAATTACCAGTTAATGACGTAAAAAGGTGAGTTCGTCTGTTTTTTTGGTTTTGTTTTTTTTGCCGTCATATTGATTTCAAAAAGTTTGGAAATGGTCGTTTCTTTATATTCTCCAACAACTTTAGTTTTTTTTTTTTCAGTTTTTGCTTTGATATTTTAATGTCATAATTGCAATAATCTTACTGTCTAGCTATTGCCAAAAAAAAAAAAATCGGTGGCCATATAATAAGGCAATTATTTTTAATGCAAGTTAAATATAGATAAACATAGGGAATAATCTCTTAATTTCTTGATCAAGCTCTCTCTAATTTTGTTACTTGTTCTGTTTCCTAAACATTTTTTATTAAATAATTAAATGCTACGTTTGAATCCAAAAATATGCCGCCTTAAATGCGCATGTGCTTTGTTAGGTTTGTCATCAACAAGTCACGTGTTTCTGATGTGTACACTGTTCTGAAGGTCATGCTCACCAAGAACAATCTTCACTGGTGTTTGTCGCTGAGTGATTTTCAGTCCAAACATGTCAGCAGCAGGAGATCTGTATTTAATGCCATCAGAGTTTTGATCTGACCTAAAATGTAAAATGTAGATTGCATCACCAGAAAATGAAGAGAAAGGTGACAAGTTCAGAGTTATCTGTCATAAATGGGATCAGTTTTACATACAGCTTTTAAACTCAAAAATCAAACCCAAAGTAGTTGATTTGAAAGGTTTTTACATTTTCCTGGGAGGTGTTACAGGTCAGTATTTATAGAACCGGGGCTGTTGTAGGTGACAGAAGGGAAAGGAAGCGGTGAAATCGCTGAGCTACAGGTTTATTTGTGGAACACACACATACACAGAAGGAGAAATGGACACCGAGGGAGTAAAAACCTAAAAAACTACTTCAGGCCTCTTTCATCCTTCTCCCCTCGAAATAAGAGACCCCTAAATATGCAAAAGCTGGAGGTTCGATGCTGTATTAAAGAGATGGTTATAGTAATGATGGTGTCATAAGGTGTATGTTTTTCAGAAATGTGCAACTTGCTCAGGTTTAATTCCTTCATGTGAATGCAAATGCAAATGAGCGCAAATGCACCTTTGTATATATGTATATTTAAGGACATAAAGATATATGCAGAAATATGTCTTGTAACGCATTATAAAAAATAAAAAAAACCCATAGAGCTAAGTGTACCGGAGTCAAATTCCTTGTTTGTATGTACGAACTTGGCAATAAAGCTGATTCTGATTCTGATTCTGAAATCTCTACAGCTGTTAAGGACAGTCAGTCATGTCGTCTCCTGTGCTGCTTAACCTTCTACGCTCTGGCCGCTTCTCCATGGGCAGACGAACCCTCCTCGCTGTACAGTCCTCTCTGGAAGCCTCCACACAGTCTGGGCAGGTGAATCTGTCCATGCAGTTGCATTGTGTAGCATTCAGGAGGACCATTTAAGACAACCTTAGCTACAATACGTCATTCATTGTCAGATTTTAGTAAAATTTACTTTAAGTGCACTTTAAGTAAAATCACATAACAGTAAACTCAGATTTATGTTTACAGACAATGGGGGCTCTATTTTTTACAGCCTCTACAGTGGCCCAGAAGAGACAAATGGACCACTCATTTTAGAGTAAGGCTTTTTAGTCTTTTGCAGCCAACATAGCTTATGCTACAGGGCATGCTCAAAAAGCAACCCTCAGCTTGGAAAAGATGCAGTCTGCAACTTCATCTCTAGATGTCAGAAATTACCGCATTTGATCTTTGATATTTTTGTTTATTGTGGCATTTTAGCAGTGGCAAAGCATATTACACCCTGGCACTGACAGGGTTCTTTTAGGGTACTTTAAGGTACCTACAGGGTTCATAGTGGTACTAAATGGCTATCTCCAAAAAACCTTCTGGATACTTACTGGGTATCCATAGCATGCATACAAGAATGGATACATTGACTGGGTACTTGAATGGTATCTACAGGGTATACTGCAAATATACTAGGTACCTATAAAGTATGAGTTACCTATGTGATCCTTTGGGGCTACCTGAAGGGTACTTACATGAAGCCTTCTAAGTCATTACAGGGATCAGGTTGTATAATGAAATGCACCTTTTTCTCCTGGTCGTTGCCATACATACTACTTGCATACATACTGTTTACTGGGTAAAGACCCAAAACATACGAGGTGCTTTTGGGAGACCTACAGGATATCTGCATGGTACATTCTGGGTCATTGCAGGGATCAATTATAAAATACTTATTACTTGACTTACTTAATTACTGACAGAGTACCCACATTATATTACAAGGCAATTTTACTGTATTTTGAACCCTACAGATTACTGATTTTCTACCTGTGGATTTTTTTAAGGAGTCCTTATAAGGTAACAGCAGTGAATCTGCAAGGTGCTTACAGGGTACCCACTCAATACCTGGGTATCTCTGTAGTACCTATTGGGTACTTGCGTATAACTTAATAGATACAATAGTGGTACCCACATAGTAGCTGTATGGTACTTTCAAGGTACCTATGGAGTACTAACAGGGAGCCTATGCGGTACACTGGGCTTGTACTTACATAGTACTTACAAGGGCTCTTTCAGGTACGTGTAAGGTGTGCCTTTGGAATATATACTTGCACAAAATAGGGTAGTTACACATGGAGTCCTTAGTGGAGACCTAAATAGTACCTACCCTGTTCCCAGAAGGCTCTGTTATGAGATGTGAATTGTTACCTTCTTGTTGTCCAGTATTTACATACTATTGACCAGGCTAACTGTAGGATATTTAAAGTATACTTACTAGATATTTGCTCTATACTTAAAGAGTTCTTACTGGTTACCTTTGGAGTAGGTACTGAATACGGAGACCAGGTGGTATTATAAGGTGTAACTTATTCAGTGGGAACATATACAAAATTATAATTTCTTAAACAGGTCTTGTAATCAATAAATAGTTAATACATTATTTGAATATCTACAGCATTTCTGAGCAGTTAAGATTTTCTTTACAGCAGGAATTTCCATGATTTCATGCAGGTTGGTGGCCCGTTGTTGGGGCTGGTGGGTGTACGACGGGCCAGCGGGTCAGTCAGGTTTGACATTGACGGCAGTGGCCAGCCGGTGACATGGGACTCATTTGGTATTTGGGACAACCGGATAGAAGAACCCATATTACTGCCTTCCAGTATCCGTTATGGAAAACCCATTCCACAGGTAAGCGGTCCATTAGATTAATGAATAAATAGATGGTTGAACTTCTTAATCGCCTAATGGATGAAATTAGAGTTGATAAAACAGAGTCGTAAAAGGACGGATGTCAAACCTATTAGAGCATTGTTGGTGTAGTCCAGAAGATGAAGGTAAATATTTGTTTTCCTCTCAGATCAGTCTGTCCCGGGTTGGCAGCGCATCTGTTTTGGGTCTCCGGAAGCAGAACGAGGACCGACTCCGTATCGCCCGTATCCATGACAACCTGTTGTACTTTGCCGTGTTTGATGGCCATGGCGGGCCACATGCTGCCGACTACTGCTGCACCTTCATGGAGAAATGTATCAGGTTGAATGAATTTCAGTTAACTTTAAAAGATGGCATCTTAACCACCATGTTTTATAAATACCGGAGTGTTTTGCTACAGAGACGCTTTGGAGGAGGAGGATGATCTTGAGAAAGTTTTAAAGAAAGCTTTCTTAGATGCTGATAAAGCTCTACACACACATCTGAGCTACTTCAACAACAGTAAGATACTTTACTAACTCATGTTCAAATGATTCATAATTCATTCTGAAACTTTATATTAGTTGCACATGAAAAAATAGGGTTTCAAACCAAATTCTGTTTAGAAATTTGAATAACTACACAGTAATGGTTTAATCTCTGCCTATCGTCCATTGCAGCCTCATTTCTGAGGTCAGGTACAACAGCAACAGTTGCTCTGCTACAAGGTGGCATTGAGCTGGTGGTTGGCAGCGTCGGTGACAGTCGGGCGATGCTGTGCAGGAAGGGACATGCCAACAAGCTCACCAAAGACCATACACCAGACCGCAAAGACGAGAGAAAACGGTACACGAGGCCTTTTAATACTACTATGTTACCTTGCTTTAATAAGTTCCTATGGCGTCTTTTTTGGTACTTATTTGAGTTACTATGTACCTATACGGTACTTACAGCATATAAGCAGGGTGCTTATAGGGTACTTACTGGGCATTTATGGCATATTTCCAGGTCACTTGTGAGGTACCAGTGGGGTACTTACAGAGTACCTTTGGGACATCTGTAGGGTACTTAAATGGTACAAATATAGTTCTTACTGGGTACTTATCGGGTATACGGGGCATACCTACAGCTCATTATTAGGGACCATCATGGTACCCATGGGATAATTACTAGCTATCTATGGATGCATACAGGGAACTTATAAGGTACCAACTTGGTATCTATAAGGTACTTATTGGGTGTCTATCATGTTACTTCAGGGTTCTTATGAGTTACCAAAGCGGTACACACACATATGTGGGACTTGCCAGGAGGTGGGATACCTACATGGCTCTTATAAAGTATCATCTTGTTTCATATGGGGAGCTTCCTGGATATTTATGGGATAGCTAATTGATCAGAGTGTTTGCAAACAGACCCAGTGTGCTGATCACATATTCCCCTTTATTGTTTTCTGGTTTTGGGGTTTGCCATGAGGAGCTGCAGCCTCAGAGCGAACAGTGCAACGACACAGTTTTCCAAACAGTCCAACAGCTTGTTGGGTATAAATAGTCTGGAAGTCCACATTCATGGAGCTCATCCAGGAGCTGAAATCAGAGCAGGTCCACAGGTTTGGGATTCCCTTCAGCTAAAAGCAGCTGGTGTTATGTAACAGCAGAGCGAGCCTTCATCCAGCTGTGGACATCAATCAAAGGGATTCACCGTTTAGTGCAGGTCAGACCACAAGTACTTTACAGAGGTAATAAATATGTGTGACCGATATAAATCTGCTAATGTGTTTTGTTTTAAATAAGGTATAGTTATTTAAATAAATAATGTTTAATTAGATTTAGCTTCAACACCTAAAGAAATGGTTTTAAGCTCTTTACATTTACTTTTTATAACAGGAGGGATTAAGAGTTGCTTAGTGTCTGACTAGCGGAGCAGTTTGCCTTCTTCAGGATGAGTAAAGTTAAATTTCCACTGCAGCCGTCTTTGACCTGGTCTAACTCCTGCAGTATCTGTAATGCCAAGTCTAGCCTAGTTTTACTCAGAAAATAACCAATCCTGTTTGGTTTTTGTGTTCAGGATCCAGAGGTTTGGTGGTTTCCTGTCATGGAACAGTGTTGGTCAGGCAAATGTTAATGGGCGGCTCGCCATGACGCGCAGCATCGGGGACTTCCACCTGAAATCCAGTGGTGTCATTGCAGAGCCGGAAACACATCGACTCTCTGTAAGTCCTGGCCCATATTTATCTGGGGTCTCAGTTCTGAGTCGGTTTGGATCTACAGAGGGTTAAAACCCAGACTTACTCTTCTGTTGGAGTATTTTTTTCGTATCTGTGTTATTAGGTAGATTATTCCACTGGATAATTAGCTTACATACACATCATCCAGCGCCATAGAAAGCCGTCTCTTTCTATGGCGCTGACATCATCTATCTGTGCAGGTCCAACATGCCAAAGACTCCTTCCTGGCTTTGACCACAGATGGCATCAACTTCCTATTGAGTGACCAGGAGATCTGTGATGTCATCAACCAGTGCCAAGACCCCACTGAAGCAGCAGAGGTCATCTCTCAGCAGGTAGACAATTAATAAAGCAAAATTTCAGAAAAGAATAGATACAACTGGCAAACCCAGTTTATTTCTGTATACATGTTCAGTGAGCTGTAGAGAAAACAGTATCTGTCGAGATAATGAGACTTAATTTACTCTAGACTGAGAATAACTGAGCTTCAACCTGTGTTGTTACTAATATCAGACATGGTCCCAACTAAAATCTGAGATCTACTACATCATAAAATACATCTAGTAACCTGCAAACCACACTCCTTAAAAGGAAACTGTGACACATTTACAGTCGTTGTGAAAAGGAAGTACATTTGTTTTACTTCTAGGCGTTTGTGTTTATACATTTATAGTTTGCATGTTTTGCTTCATCTTTGTTTAATAAATATTGGCGAGTGGTTTTTGTACTCTGGAAGGTATATTTAAACTATCTTAGATTCTGTTAGAGATCAGATTATGTGATTTGGTTATGACTTGTATCACAAACAAAGTCTGCCGGTCATCAACCTGTTTGCTGTACAGGGGGGCAATATAAGATGATATGTGTCATCATCGAAAGAAAACTTTTTAAGGGGGACACCAGGAACAGTAATAGTGGGCTGAGTTGTACTCCCTGTGGAACACCATTACACCATTTTATATCTATAGATATAGATATAGACGTTTTTTACAGGATTATGACACATACCAGCATTTTAGTGACATATGAATGTCGATATCCCCAAATAAGTGTATAAAAAATGTATTTCAGGCCCTGCAGTATGGCTCAGAGGACAACGCAACCATCGTCATCATCCCGTTTGGAGCCTGGGGGAAACATAAAAGCTTCACCACCAGCTACAGCATGAGCAGGAACTTCGCTTCAAGTGGCAGATGGGCATAGACAAAAACATACATGAAACATGACAGAGCTGAGACTATTATCTTAATTTGACTTTAAGTAACCCAGAGTTCCTTAAATTATGTATAACACCGCTCATGAATGCATCCAAACTAACTGGTGCCCACCAGCAGTCATCATGTTTGTTCCCAGCTAAGTAGTCAACCCTGTAAATAGAGTGTAAAATAATAAAAGTTGTACATATAGAGAGATTTACTGCCGTGTTTGTCCCGTACATCAGCTTTCTCTTATCATATAATTTGCATTTAGAGAAAACATTTTAGTATATTTAATGCATTTCCTTCTAAGTGACAGCAGGCATGCTGTCACTGTCATTCTGTTCATTTTAAACCTCAAGAATAGCAGAAATGTGTAAAATTATAAAGAGGAAAGGAAAAGTTTCAACCTCTCACAAACAATGAAATAGTATTAAAAGCAGATTGTTGTTGTCGCCAACAAACCTTTTGTTGAAATTATGAAATACAGTTAGATGTTTGACTCGATGTATTGATGTCCACCTTCAGACTTTGACTTCAAACCTTTGACCCAGTAAAATAATAAAGTTCAACAAGGTTAAACAGATAAACATACATTTTTGTGTGTTTATTTTCTTCAGATGTTCAAATGTTTTTTTTGAGGCTTCATAGACAGTAATCAATGGGCAGAGAGAGAAGAAAAGCAGCAAAGATCTCAACACCTGGCGTCTGTGTCGAAGACTGTTGTCTCCATATATGGGGCGCCTCCTCCTTCACCACACCATGCACGGTCTCACATGTACTACTGACAATACAGTACTTCCATATGGAGACAAGACCTGGGAGGACAACAGTCACATACCTGAAGTCACTGCAACTGCAAACATTTGTCAACAGACACCTTCAAAGATGCTGTACATTTGCTGGCCAGATGAGATCAGCAATAACAACCTTTGGTTCTGTTCAGAAGAGAATAAAGAGTATAAAGTATATAAAGAGTATAAAGAGTATAAAGTAAAGATTCGTAGAGTATGGCAATGAATTGGCCATACTCACGGAAAGCCCCCTTCTAACATCACCAGACAAGATCTGACCTGGAAGCCCACAAGAACAGCTGGTGAAGGAAAATGGAGGCAGACAACAAGAGAAAACACAAATTATAGTTTAAAAATGAAGGAGTTTATTTGCAAACTGTAATGTAGCCTTTTGTTGCTTCTGGAGTAATGGCTTCTTTCTGGCAGTGACCTTTCAACCCATGTTGTTCCAGGACTGGTTTTACTGTGGATAAAAACACTCTCTTACCAGGTTCAGCCAGGTTCACCTTCTCAAGGTATTGCCTTTTTTTTTTGTTTGAGTCACACATTTTCGCAGCAATACATCTCTGGAAAACACTTCCTGAACGGTCTGACGACTGGATGTCCCAATAATGTTTATATTAATATTTGAAAAAGTGAACATGGAACCTTCAGGCATCTGGAAATTGTACCTAAGGATAAAAAAGACTTGTGGAGGTCCACATTTCGGTCTGATTATTTTGGCTTTTGGCTAAATAAAAAGTTCTGGTAATCCAAACTGACCTAAACAGAAAATGTCCACTCTGTACTTAAAAATAAGTAATATTTTTTGAGTAAGACTGTGTAATGTGGTGTTGGTTTAAACATCTGCTCAAAGATTTAAGGTTTGTCATGAACTTTTTCCTGTTTGACTACCTGCTGACCCTCCTCAGACATCCAATCACGTTGCAGGATTCTCAAAGCCAGTGAGGGGTTCAGATGTTAGAAGGCAAATATAGAAACCATCGAGCTTAGCTGAATTCTCTCACATGACCAGGAGGTGTGACCAGCACATACCTTCCACACCATAACTGCACCTCTGAGGGACTGCATGTGTGGGCTGACCTTCATGACATGCTGCTCTGTAAGTTGGTGTGTGTGGGCTGGTAGTCATGCGGTTGTTCTGGTAAATACCAGGTTGCATTTCAGAGCTTTACAGTGATGACATTTTAGGAAATGGAGTAAACAAATCCCATGTGTTCAAGGTAACTTATTGGGGTTGTGCATGGTGTAGAGGTAGAGGGGTCTCATATACTGAATCTATTAGATATTGATGCAGGCATCCAGGAATTCCTGACCTTAAGACCTAACCCCCTTCTGTCTCTCCCCATTTCCTGTCTGATTGTTGAAAACCAGTTATTTAAACTAAATAACTAAAGTATTTGTTGTGTTAAACACAGTGCAATGGCTGATTCTTGGTTCAACTCGATAAAAAGAATCTGTGTAGGAAATAACACGTAAGCTTGTATTTGAAATAAACGGTGCACTGGCGCCCTCTATTGGTCTACATCTGTGCTAAACATGCCTAAAAAGTCACATCTGGGGAAAAATCGTAAGGTAATTTAACTGGAGTTAGCACATCTGATATTTGTTTCTTGAGGACTCAAAAGTGTTGCCAAAAAATATTGTAAACTTTTTCCATCTCCTTATGATAGGACTTATTATATATTTTCTAATACATATTAATCATATCATTAGCTTATCAAAAATTTTAGTTTTAATTGTTTACATTAAATGCATAGTTCGTGCCAACACAAAAGTTGTCAAGCAAAAATATTAGAACACAATATATCATATTACACAATCACTGTGGCAGTATCAATGTGTACAAATTTCACCTTCAAAATAATGCCAAAATTAGAAATTTTCTGTCCCAAACCGGGGATGCTGAAAAACTTTTTCCCATGCATTTGTTTACTTAAAAGGCTGGACTATTGTAATTTATTACTATCAGGATGTCCACAAAATGCAGTTAAAAGCCTTCAGCTTTTTTCAAAATGCTGCAGCAAGATTTCTGATGAAAATTAAAAAGAGAGATCATATTTCCCCTACTTTAGCTTCCCCTTCATTGGCTCCCTGTTAAAAACAAGAATAGAATTTAAATTTTCTCCTCCCCCATATATAAGCCCTTAATGATTTTAGCTCCATCATACATCAGAGATCTGATTGTTCCATTTTTTCCCAAACGGGGAGCACTTCGTTCCTTCCAGACTGGGGGTTTTTACTGGGGGTTTTCCCTAGAGCCTCTAAAAAGTAGAATGGGAGGCAGATCCTTTAGTTATCAGGCTCCTCTCCTGTGGAAAACCCAGCTCCCAGTTTTTAATTCTCCGTGAGGCGGAACCCTGTTCCTACTTTTTAGGGCTAGGCTTAAAAATTTTCCCTTTTTTGATAAAGCTTATTAGTTGAGGTGGCTTGGTTTATCCTGAGCTATCTTCCTTTTTTTTTACCTCCGTCTTTTTTCTCCCCTTGTTGGATGGAGTAAGGGGGGGTTCGGTTTTTAGCCTAAAACCGGCTTCAGTTATGATTGAGGTGCAAACACACCCCTCCATTTCTGCTACCTTTTAGGGACCCCCTCTTTTTTTTCCAAGGGGTTATGGTCAATCTGACAAAAGAGAGGTATCCCAATCGTTGTGGTTTTTTTAGTATAAAAATGGCCATCAGTGGGCTCTAGATGGACAAACTGTCCATTTTAAAGGCTAGGTTTAAAATTTTCCCTTTTTTGGGAAAAGCTTATATGTTAGAGTGGCTTAGTTTATCCTGAGCTATCTCTGTTTTTTATGCTGCTATAGGCTTAGGCTGCTGGAGGACAATAATGACCACTTTTCCAACCCTCTTCGCTATCTTTCTCACACTACTCTTCAATTTTGCATTATTTGCTGTTATTTCAGTTTTATGTTCTCTCACTATTTTTCTCTAGAAGCTACATCTGCTGCAACTAATTATATGGACTCTATTTTCCATCCAATAGTAATTTAAGTAAGATTTCACTACTGGTTCAGAACTTGTTTAGATGTGTTTCAGATGAAGCCACTAAAGGAGATGCTGCAATTAACTCTTTTCCTTTATTATAGAAAGTGATCTCTCAGTGCTTCGGTGTTTTTTTCTGTCTCTGCTCTGTTCTCTCAAACCCACAGTAGGTCGTGGCAGATGGGCACTCACACTGAGCCTGGTTCTGGTTCTGCTGGAGGTTTCTTCCTGTTAAAAGGGAGTTTTCCTTTTCACTGTCAGAATAGGGGATTGCTGCAACGTCAATGACACAGTGCAATCAATTGCTCACTGTTGCTAAATGTTCATTCAGTAGATTGCTGTAAAGTCAGTAATTCAGTGCAATTGACTAGGTTTCCTTAGCTAGATAACTTTTTACCATCTGGCATAATAAACTGATTTTGACTGTATTATTTTATAACTAGGATCGTACTGGAATGTGTCATTGACTTTGAATCTGTTCCTTATATTTGAATTGACTGTACATTTGTAAAGTTAATTGAGGAGAGCTTTGTTGTGAATTGGTGCTATGTAAATAAAACTGAAGTGATCTGGATTTCACAATCAGAAAGGATTGCTTGCAATATTCGGTAGGTATTCATATACCATCTGAAGTTTAATGTGTGCTGTTGTAGTTAACTCTTATTGATTACCAGCTCATAAGTTGTTAATCAATTAAACTAATGAGCGTTAGTGACGAATGAGCAAAATGAATGACCTGAGTTTTTGCACTCAGTTTTCCACCTGCGAAGATGATATGTGCAATGCTACATATTGACCAGCAGGCGGAGCGAAGGCGGCGCAGTACGGCTGACAACAGATTGTAATTTTTTTTTTTCTATTATAATTATTACCATAATTTAAAAGATGAAACGTCGTCAGTGCTACATCAGCTGTTGCTGCCCTGATTCTTTTACTTCTGGCTGAGACGTTTTCTGATTCAGCAGATGGTTGCTCAGTTGCATCCCGATTTATATAGAAAAATGAAGTAGCAAAATCTAAAGCTAAATCTTTAACCTATATGTGGCGGATTGGTTTTAACAGTACAAATTTGTCCAAAGGGAATATATGGGTTTTTGGTTTAAAATATATATATATATATAATTAAAATAATATAAATAATAATTATATATAAAATATATAATAAATTTTATGTAAAAGGATGTAAGAATTTTTTGCTTTTCCCGCCCGAGACCCAAAGCTGCCGGCTGCGCAGTTCCCCCCCCTCCTCTCTCCCGCTTTTTTCCCGGGGGAAAAAATTTCTTCTTTGGGGCTTCGGTCTGTCTGCGACGCAAAAAAAAAAAAAAAAATAAATTATTCTATTTAAATATTTATACAGTTTGCGGTTTAGGAAACAGACAGGTTCAGCCTGATATTAGATTTTTGCCGTGATATTTTAATTTTGTTACCTGCAACTCCTTGTCCAGGATGTGCGTGTGGCTGCAGGAATAATGTTGTCTGTAAATGATTTAATTATCCATGTGGAGGAAGCTGCAGGGAGGACGGCACAGGGCAGGGCTTCTGAGCAGACAAACGGTGAGGCTCTCTGAGGTCTTCAGTTTACTATCACAGTGCTGTGAAAAGGCAAATCTTTAGAAAGTTCTCGTTTTCCCTTTTTTTTTTTGTCAAAAGACACTCAGACAAAGGGAAAATTTCAAAAAAGCGGGTTTTTTAAATTTTTTATTTATTTTTAGGGAAAAAGGTTTTTCCAAAAAAAAACCCGCTTGGTTTCTATGTTTGAAAAGTGATTGCCCTTTTTTTTAATAAAACATTAGCTTGTTTTTTTAAACCCTTTTTTTGTGAAAAGTAAGTATTTAAAAATTTACTAAGTGGGAAGAAATCACTTAAAATTTAACCTGTAATGGCAACATGACTAGGCAAAAAAAGCAACCGGGGGGTCAAAGAAATTTAAAAACCTTTAGAAGCAAAGTCAGCGGGTCAAACTGGTTTTTAAAGCCGTTTCTAAGGCACTGGGGCTCCAAAGGGAAACCCCATGAGAGCCACCCCCCCAGTAAAGAAGAAAACCCAAAGAGCATTTAACCCCTTCCCCGGAACCAGCTTACCAAAAAGACTTTTCCCCCAAGGGAACCCTCGTGGTCATCCAGGAGATCACAGAACAACATCTAAAGCCCTGCAGTTTTTCCCCTTGCACAACCAAGGCCCCCCCTGTTTAAAGGGTACAATGAAAGAAAAACTCAACAGTAAAATTTAAAATTCTATTTGCAGGGTTCCAAGACTAAAAACATTTTACTTTTCCCCCAAAAAAGATTTAAAAATATTCTGTTTTGGGCGGATGGAAAAGGGGGAACCTTTTTTGGAAAAGGGGTGTTCCCCCGTAACATCCGGGGGTAAAAATAAAACGGCAAGTCCTTTTAAAAAACCCTCCCTCCGACGGGCAAAAAAATGGTGGTGATAGTGTGATGGTCTGGCAGCTGCTTTGCTTTTGAAGGACCTGGAGAACTTGCCATAATCGATAAAAAACATAAAATTTTGCTCTTTTAAAAAGATATCCTGAAAAGGGGAAAAGTCTGACCCTCTTTTTTTGCCTTAAGCTCAAACCCCTCAAAAACACTTGGGTTTTTTCAGCAAGAAAATGATCTTAGCCCCGAGGTCCCCTCTGAATAACTCAAAAAAACAAAAAAAAAACAAAGGGAAAGTTTTGGAGTGGCCTAGCCAAAGTATGGACTTAAACCCGATTGGGACGCTGTGGAATGACCTTTTAAAAAAGGTTGCTCATGCAGCTTTCAAGCTGGTTAATGAGGCTGAATTAAACTAATTCTGGAAAGAAGAGTGGGTTAAAATTCCTCCACAGTAACGTAAAAGGCTGATTATCAGTAATCATGAAGACTTAACGGCAGTTTGGTAAAATAAATAAATCTGAAATCTGAGTTATAGCCGTCAAGGACGGTGCAACCAGTTATTACGTTTAGGGTGCAATTACTTTTTCACACAGAGCCAGGTTGGTTTGAATAGTTTTTTTTTCCCTTTTAATACAAAAAAATCATCTTTTGGGAAACTGTATTTTGTATTTACTCAGGTTATCTCATAATAAAATTTCTTTGATGATCTGAAACATTAAATGTGACAAAAAAGCAAAAACAAAAGAAACCTGTAAGGGGGCAAATACTTTCTTCACAGCAATGCTAAAGTCACTTATTGGTGAAAATACTTTTGTATATTCTTGGTCATCATTCAGGGCAATGTGTAGGTACACTGCTGGCTTTAAAGTGACTTCATAAAAATAAATTTTAAGAAATATTACGAAATAAGGGACTATTATTACGTTTACCTACAATTATCTGACATGTTCCTGCTATTTTACAGTTTTTAGCTCAGACATCAAAACTAGTGTGCATCATAATTGTATGATAATGAAATGTACTTTACGATCATGTGTTTGTAATTGGATGAGCGTGGCTTGTTTTACAAAGAACTGGTGAAAAAGACCATTCATCTGTCTATTTACAGTTCTGATGTTGCCTTTTGGAAAGAAACAAACCAGACACTGAATTTAAAAATAAACTCTATCATGGAATATCAGAGTATTAGAAAGCGTGTAGGACACTGTACAAACCTGTTCTCTCTTCTCTTTGCTCCGCTTTCTCTGGCTTTTATAGCCCAGACTTTAGGTAAGAGTCATTCTCAGTGCTGCCCTTCTCCCTACTTATCACGCCTCAGTCATAAAGCTAGACTTACCAAACGTCCACACATGCGCACACTGTGTGAAAGTTAAACAAACTGCCTCTTCTCTGTCAAACACACATTGATCTCTGCAGTCTGAGTCCCTGCTCCCTCCTGGTCAACGTCCTGTTGTTTGGATGTCCGTCAGCCTGTTTGCTCTGGGAGTTTCTGATTTCAGCAGGTAAAAATATCTGCGCTTATGCACTTCTTTCACGTGTAACGTTTATCTCTATATACTGATTAACCTAATGTCTTATTTTCCTGTGATTCATACAAATCAACGTCATATTTAATTAAGTTTAGCTGTTTTTTTGTTTTTTAAAAAGGAAAGTTTGCTCTGCTAAAAAGAGGAATGAAATAAATTTGCTGCTTTTGAGCTCACCAGAATTGATTTCTTTGACCCAATCAGCAGAATTTCAGGAAATCCTGTGGGTAAAATTTGTCAGAGGGCTGCATACGGGGTCTTGGTGATGCAAATAAGACGGTATTTGCTTATGACGTTTTGATGGTATTTTCACTACAATGAGCCTAAAATTGTAAGACACTAGTAACTGTTGTCACCAGTAAAACAACTGTCAATTATTTGTTCAAATACCTGACTGCTAAAGTTACATAATTGAGTTTCTAAAAAGGTGTTTTTATGTTAAAATAAATATTTAAAAACTGGCAGAGGTAGAAGTACTGACCTGTCAGTGGAGCGAATGTACAGAAATTACAGCTTTTTAATCTTTAACGTCAAAGAACATCCAACATTTTCAGTTTTCAATCCAGTAGGCTATCATCCCTGTTAATTTATTAATTGGTGCTACCTACAGTTTGTTACAAACTAACCCTCCACCAAATGGCAGTCCTGATTGGTAAGATGAGTTTAATGTTTAGATTGATGGGTGATGCTGCTAGAAGGTTTTGTTTGGTCAGCAAACGGGTTTTCTGTTTCCATTCACTGCAGTTGTTGAATAACATTTTCATCTTTTCCCTTAGCTTCCCCGAACAGTAACTTTGGTGTTTGAAGCTAAAAAAAACTGACCAAATACGTACAGAAATTGATTTTGGAGACTGTTCAGACAAACGTCACCTTGCAGAAAGTACTCCACTATAAATGATAGTTAATTATATTGTTGATAAATAAACGCAAAGGTTCAGTTGGACTTTAACTGGTCCTGGTATTCAGCATAAGTTGTAAGACACAGAAGTAAAAAAGGATGCATTAAAACATGATCAGCAAGATCATGCCAAAAGTCAAATTCCTCTTGTTCTTGTGTAGCTACTCAATTAGGACGCATCTGTCCATTTAAATTGCAAAATTGAACACATAATTTTAATATTGGGGTGTGGTAAATGTAACTATGGAGGAAAATACTCATCTGTGTACTTGCTCTTTTAGTGGTGAAAAACATGGGAGAGCGCAGCAGTCGGTCAGACGCTTTCTTCGTTTCAGCTAAAGAAAGTCATTAAACTTTTTGACAAACAAACTGGGTCTAAAAGGACAGTTGTTTCTATTAAATTGTAACATTCTAACTAGCATTGAATCTGACAGAACAAAACTGCTATCGTTTGCTTGTAAAGTTAGCTGTCATACTATCTAGTACACAGGTGTCAAACTCCACTCCTCAAGGACCGGTGTCCTGCAACTTCTAGATGTGTCTCTGCTTTAACACACCTGAATAAAGTAATTAAATCATCAGTAGGACTCTGGAGAACTTGATTGCATACACACCTGAAGGTAATTCAGCCATTGGATTCAGGTGTGTTGGACCAGAGACACATTTAAAAGTTGCAAGACACTGACAATCAAGGACTGGTGTTTAACACCCTGGCTCTAGCAACACAAAAAGCTATAACTGTTAGATATTGAAGTTTTGGCTAAGATCTGACAGAACAAACATAGATAATATTGTATGTAATAAAACACAGCTGGTACCATAAGCTTGTAAGGTTCAGGCTAACATATTTTGTCTGACAAAAAAAAGGGTTTCCGTCAGCTCGTAAAGTTCTGGCAAACATTGTATGTAAGAGAAATCAAATCTGTTGGCTTGTACAGTTCTGCAAACAAGGTGGTTGACAGAACAAAGCCATTTCCATTAGCTTACTCTTTTATTACAGTTCTAAACCTCACAGAAATGTTCTGGGAACTTGGATAGTTCAGGCTAGCATAGGTTGAAACTGAGCAAAGCTGTTTCCTTTTATCTTGTAAAGTTCGGGCTAACGACGTGTCTGACATTTTCTGTTACTTTCTAATGTTTTTGCTAACATCGCATCTAAAAAAAAGAGCTGTTGCCATTAGCTGTAAATATCGACTAATGCATCTGATAAAGTTAAGATGTTGCTGCTAGCTAGTGAAGTTGTAGCTAACAGCAAACAGTTAGCCAGTGAAATTATATATTTCTTAATCCTAAAGTCATGATACTTCCACCAATATTAGCAGTTCAAGAAATGTAATTATTCTTCAAATCTACATCTTGGGTGTGTTTGCTTTCCAAGACAGAATTTACGTTTGGCTTTTTGAAATTCATTGGAGTTGTCACAATGATCCCATGGAGTGTACAGGTTTTACAAAATCAAATATCTTTGGTCTTTGAATGATTCACCTGGATGTAAAATAATTTCTAGTTATTTCAAATGTGTTTTTCAGTGTTTTGAATACTGGAGGTGAGGTAAAGGATGTCTAATGATCCTGAAGCCATTGAGCTTGGGCGGAATGGAGCCTCCAAACACCAGGTAACCTCCTATCTACATGCTAACAGTCTTAATTTTAACATATTCATTTTTTGTGAAGTAGTGATTTTTTTAGTCTGCAGGTGCAAGCAAACATGGTTCCACCGTTAGTTTCCACAATATTCACTACAAAGTGAAGCAAGGAAGAGGCCTTTTTTGCCGGAAGAAGGCCACAACCAAAGACATCCTCATTGACCTGAAGTAAGTGCACGTGTGTGTTCAAAAGATGGTCTCAGAGCACTTTTTATCTCAAAGCAAAAACTATTATCCTTAAAGATCTTAAATTTCCTTGAAAAGTTCAACTAGGTGATTAAACTAAATTATGTGTATGAGAGATAGATAGGTGTGAAACACGTTGCTATTTTTTTCCAGTGGTATCATCACAGAAACAAAAGCCTCTTGTCCCAAACAGATTTGTCAAGCTAAGTTGTTTTATGAGATCCATGGTTGAAGCTCTACAGTCGCTATACAAATTCCTGAACACAACATTGCATGCTTCAGCCACCAGGTGAGGGTATGCATCCTGTATGAAAAACAAAACCATGAGCTTGTTGGTCTACGTGCCAACAGGAGCTCACCTGGGAGGCAAACGTGACATGATCAGGCCTGTTCTTTGGTTCCACATCAAATACCACATGTTGGGAGGCAAAGGAAGGAAGTTTTGCTTTGTGGAGGGACTCCAGCTCCAGCTTTGCCTCTGCAACACACACACTGTACATTCAGAAGCCTGTTGGAGGACAATACCTTTGAGCTTGAACCAACAAACAGGCACAGTAGCAGGATGCTGATCTATTTAAATAGCTTGACACAATGAGAAAGTTCAGGGTGTTAAAGTCACATAATCAAGTTGGCTTTAATGATTTCAGTGAAAACAACAAATATAGAGGTAGAAATGTTTATGAAAGTCCTATCATTCTTTTTCTAAATGGACCTCAGGGCAAACTTTAAATAATAATCTAATAATGGACATTATAGTTTATTATGTATTTGATGACAAATAGAGACATTAAAATAGAATCTTCTAATATTCTCATCCAGGGATAAAAGAGATCTAATAATAAGAGGTGAATGTTTGAGCAGCATGTTGAAACCAGACAGTTTTTATAGGTTATTTGAATCTCTTTCTAAAGTTAAGTATATAACAGATTAATAAACATTTTCATCTAACTAGAAAATTTGAAAAATTTGAATTAGCATAAGGTTTTTATTTTGATCTGATTTGAAGCTATGGACCGATAAATATGAGGCAGATGAATTTCCTTGACTTCGAATAAAATTAAATCTCCTTATGAATCCACATGAAATAGAGACTGAGACGTTTTTCAATAATCCTAGATGAAAGAAAGAATCATTGTTTTAGTTTTTACAGTTTTTGAGTTCATGACAACTTGTAAACACTTAAAAACTAGCCTCATTGGCCACTTTATTTGGTGCCCCTGTTTAATTGCTTGTTAAGACATTTAATGGACCAGCTACTCACACAGCAGCAACTCACTTCATTTCAGCAGCTAGGCGTGGTAAAGGTAACTTGCTGAGGGTCAAACAGCATCAGGATGGGGAAGAACGAGGAATTCTCTCACTTTCAATGTGAAAGTCTCCATAACAGAGAACATATCCAGTGAGCATCAGTTTTGTGGATGAAAATACTCAGTTGCTGTGAGAAGAGAATAGTGAGACTAGTCTGAAGTTATAGAAAGGCAACAAAAACACATTGGATCCAACAAGGGTATGCAGAATACCATCTCGAACAAGCAACTCGTCAAACCTTGAAGCAGATGGACCAATCTGCTTCAAACAGCAGAGGGCTACACCAGATGGTGCTCTTGACCGCTAAGAACAGGAAACTAAGGCCACAGTCCACACATGCTCACCAACATTGGACAATAACAAAATGGAAAAAATGTTGCCTGGTCGTTTGAGTCTCAATTTCAGCTCTGGTATTCAGATTGTAGAATTTAAATACCATGAAACAGAACCATCATGCCTTTTATCAAGAAGATGGACAGATTGGGATGTTGTCTGCAGTAATGCAGCTGCTGGTTTGGGCATTTCATCAGGATGCCCCCTGGGTGCCTCCCTTTTGAGGTTTTCCACTCACGTCCCACTGGGAGGAGACATCAGGAAAGACGCAGAACTTGATGGAGAGACTACAGATCCCGTCTAGACTGGGAACACCTTGGGATACCCCAGGATGATCCCGAAGATGTCGCTGGAGAGAGGGATGTCTGGGGTTCCCTCCTGGACCTTTTGCGCCCGCGATCTGATCTCAGATAAATAGAAGAGGATGGATGGATGGAAGGAAGGAAGGACGGACGGACCATTCAGCAGAGGGATGGGTCCAGAATTATTGGGTCTCAGAAGGTCCTGATAAGTCTGCCTGTTTGTGGGTTTCCTGAATGAGCAGCTGACTACTTCAGTGCTGTTATGAAAACAATCTTTCATATTGAGTAAGTTATGGAAACTGTATTTGGCCAGAGGTCAGTGTGTTTCTATGCATGCAGGTTATACTATACTTCCTTATGTTGCTGTTCAATGTGTGTGTATTAATTAACAGAGTTGGGGAGAGGGTTGAAGCTTTATTTAAAATGCACTCGTGTGAAAGCGAAGCGTGTATCCGGTCCAGACAGCTTTCCGCCCATTAACATTCACCTCTCTGCTGTTTATCTGATGAACAGAAAGATTCACTGATGGCTTTTGGTCTCCTAGTCGCTTCAGCTGCTCATTAAGACTGAACTGACAGAGAAGAAAGACAAATTCAGATTTTTCTCAACAATCATTCTTTTTCCACATCACCTGCCGTTATTTCTGACCCTAACTCTGTCATGCAGCACCTGGACAGAAAACACTGAATCTAGCTTGTTTCGCACCGATATGCTTTAGAGAATCATTCAATTTTTAATGTAAAGCTTTTGTCCTACAGTATGTTGGAAACAGTCTAGTGATCCTTCAGGATGACCCAAATGTTTATCTTTATTGAGATCAGAACTGTTCTCCAAAAGGTTAAAGGTTCTCTGTATGAGAGATCTGTTGGATAACGCTCTGTTATGAAAACCACCAAAGCATTTAATTATTATGTGAAATTTATGAAAACTGTAGTCGGTTAAAGGGCGTCACGTAAGATTCTGACAGTTCTGGGTAATTTAGGTGGTGTCTTTTGTGTTTTATTGATTGGTGAGTCTAATCATTGACAGAGTTAAAGGTTGGTTCAGTCTGTGTTTCACGTCAGGCTGAACGCTCATGTAAGCGGACAGCACATGTATGAGTTTATTGCTGTCTGATGGTATGATTTTCATTCCTAGATGAAGCAGATTTTCCTCCTTGAGATCCTTGGTTTTATGATGTAATTGTCCTCATTTTCCTCATTTTAAACCCTGTAAATTTATTCTTATGTTTTATATAAAATGTACAAATGTTATAAAACTTTTATTTGGTCAAAGGCCAGCGTGTTTTTATGAGGTAACGTGAGTTGACTTTGCGATAATCCCAGTCATTTATCAGATTCCTTGTGCTTCACTGTCTTCTGCAGAGTTGAACTGAGCTGAAGTGACAATAAACCCTTCCTATTACATAAAATAATTTATTTGGGAAGCAATGCCAGATATGCTAGTTTCGGTGGTCATTATTTGTTTTTATTCTTCAAAAGTTTCAATGCTAAAGCATGGAGGCACAATTATTTCTATTTACTGCATATTCTTCCCGCCACAATATTCTGTTCACTAACCCCTCAAACAGCATTAGAAAACCTTTTTAAAAATGGCATAGCCTCCACCTGGAAGCCTTTAACGACTTTTAGCAGAAATGCTAAATTATTAATCGATTATTCGGAAAAAAAAAACAGTCGACAGATTAATCGATTAGCAAAAAATCGCCCTTAAATAAATCAGAATGGCTGCAATGACTTTATTAATTGTTCGCTCCATGAAAGAGACGACACTGAACAGCAGCCTAAGCCTAAAGCAGCACAGTGATGGAGTAAACAGGCTCAGCAGACCGAAGCCACTGAAATTATTTGGACTTCTGTAGTCATACGGACCACTGTGAAGGCTTTAACACAATGCCTCGTTGACCGAGCTGCACTCACAAACATACACACTGATGCACAGACAGCAGGTAGGCTACCTGGGGTTGGGGGCGATGGAGGAAGCTGAAATCAAACCCACAACCTTCTGATTGCAAGACATCTACCGATTTTATTTAATGAAAACAGTCCTGGTATTCTTATTATTTTATTTTGAACAATGTTCTTTTAGTTTTCGGCCCGGAGGAGAGCTTAGATGTGGTGGGATGAGGAGCCTGCTGTAAATCTAAGGCACCATTTTTACGGCTTTTTGAACCTCTTCTGTTTAGCATTTTAAAGGGGTAAGATTAAAATGAGTGTGAAGTCTAGTGTCGGAGCAAAAACAGACTAAAACCTGAAGGAGCAGCAGGGAACTGTTTTATGACCGGTTCTGTAAATGTGTTTTCTCCTCCTCAGTGGGCTCATGAAGCCGGGTGTGAACGCCATCATGGGAGCCACAGGAAGCGGGAAGTCATCGTAAGTGGTTGTGCATATGTTTGTTAAAAAACGTTTACATTTCCCAGCATGTTTTAACAAGAATAACACAAAAAATCGTTCAATTTTCCATTCAGAACAACGAGCGCCTCACTCATCTTAATAATAAAGGATAAGGTTAAAACTAAATTGATTTCTCTAAATAACTTAATTTTCTGTTGATTTTCGGGGATAGTGTCATTTTGGCAAAAACAAAAACACTTATGGATCCATCGATAGTTTTAGTGTTCATTAACTGAATGAGAAGGAACATGGTTCTCATATTTTCCACATTTTGCTTCCTTTACCCTAAATACCAGATGGAAAAAACATCCCCTTCATAAACCAGTTCTAATTTTGTTATATTTTTGATTCATTCATGCACATTTTTAGTTCCTTTTCCTGGACTTTCAGTGTCAAAGCCACATTTATTTACCAATGCTGTTTTTCCATCAGGTTCCTTGATGTTCTGGCAGCCAGAAAAGATCCTGCAGGTCTGTCAGGAGAAGTCCTGATCGACGGAGCTCCTCAGCCTCCCAACTTCAAGTGTCTCTCTGGATATGTGGTGCAGGTAGGTAAAGGCAGCCAGGAAGCCAGACCTACAGAAGCCAGCTTGAAATGTTTTTTTCCATTCAGGAATGTTTCCTGGAGAGGAAGGAAGAGACTGCCTGCAACAATAGGAACGGCCTCTTTGGGCAAAATCTGCTTCAGTCGCGTTAAATAAGCTGTTTCAGTTTATATAGAGAGAGTCACGGCAGGGGAAGTTTGACTCAATGTGAACAGAAATGATTAAAATAAAGGTGCATCCAGATGCAGCTAATTTTTGAGTTTTTGTAAGCAGTGGTTTCCTGTCTGCAGGACGATGTGGTGATGGGAACTCTGACGGTCAGAGAGAACTTCACCTTCTCAGCGGCGCTGCGCCTCCCGTCCACCATCACTCAGAAGGAGAAAGTGCAGAAGGTCAACAAACTGATCCAAGAGTTGGGACTGGGACGAGTGGCTGACTCCAGGGTGAGGAGGAGAGACAAGGAAGATGAAGAACAAGCAATGATAAAGGAGGACAAAACTCCAACCAGAAAGTCATAATGAAGAAACATGTAGAAAGTTAAAATATTCATAAAACAAAAATATGAAAAAACAAGAACGAACCAGGATTATTTGGGCAATAGTGGTGAACATGAGCACCAAAGGTCATCAGCACTGAATCACAGGTAGACCACCTTAATACACAAGTCCTGGTGTGTTTCAGGTGGGAACTCAGCTGATTCGAGGGATCTCCGGTGGTGAGAGGAAGAGGACAAATATCGGCATGGAGCTGATCATCGACCCGTCCGTCCTCTTCCTGGATGAACCCACCACAGGGCTGGACGCCAGCACGGCTAACTCTGTGCTGCTGCTGTTGAAGAGGTGAACCCCATCAGATTAAATCAAACTGCAGATCTCACTCCTCAGGACGCGCAACCAGTAAAATTCAGGAAGCACATTTTATTTCCTTCAGTTTCAGGTTTTTTTTATGTTAAATTCCAAAGATAAAACCACATTGCACGTAATTGTTAGTATTGTTACTTTTATTACTTTTATTTTGCAGTGAGATAAATTGTGGTTGAGGTTTGAATAATCTTGCTTTTGACTGCATGTCATGCGTTTCTCAGTTAGAGACACTGTTTTAGGACTGCTTCTTTGCTGTGTGTTTTCACCTGATCACAAAAACAGAAATAAAAGTTAAAGACAGCTTTTTGTGGATTAGAAAAAAACGGTAACCTCTACAGGACAAGAGGAGTTATACGTTTTATGCTCCATGTTAGCCCTAATATATAAGTATTATATATATATATATATATATATATATATATATATATATATATATAATATATATATATATATATATATATATATAGCAAATTCAGGTTTTAGCACTTATTCCATTCATGGAATAATTGCATTGAATTTCCACAAGATGCCAGTAAAAGAACCAGTAATATTTTTAGACCACTTTTCTTTAGGTTGGATACTATGCTTTTTTTTTTTTTTTTTTTTTTACATCATTTTCCACAAACACCAACATCCCATAGAAAAAAATGTATCCATCCTCTTTTTGCAAAATTTTAATTTTTTCTTTATTTTAAAACCAAAAAATAGAAATAAAATAGTGGTTCTTTAAAAGTGGCAACAAATATTTTATAGTAGATAAATATTCTAATTATAGGTTGTCTTTTTTCATGTAACATTCACAGCTCTAAATTAGTTTTATTTAGCTGGACTGATTTCAAAAATTGATCTTTGGACTGTAAAGGTCGCAGACCCCTGTTCTAGACAATCAACGGCCTTAAATAATCACCAGTAAATTATAAACTTTAACTATAACTGAGGCTTAAAGTTTTTTTTTTGCAGGATGGCAAACAACGGCCGTACCATCATCCTGTCCATCCATCAGCCCCGATACAGCATCTACCGCCTGTTTGACAGCCTCACCCTGCTCGTCAATGGCAAACAGGTCCACTACAACTGCTGCTTATCATAAACCCACCACATCTGCTGACTGATCAAATGTGGAAAAAAACTAACCTAATAGCTTTGTTTTATGGTGAAATGTAAACATTCAGGTTTACCACGGCCCGGCACAGAGAGCACTGGAGTATTTCTCTGACATTGGTAAGAAAGTGGATCAAATATTCTGTCTGTCTTGATACAGCAGGGAGGATTTTAGCTCAGTTTGGGGTTTTGTCTTCCAGGATACACCTGTGAGGCCCACAACAACCCTGCTGACTTCTTCCTGGACGTCATCAACGGAGACTCGACTGCTGTCACCCTCAACAGCCTGGAAGGAGAAGGTTGGCGGCTTTGACTTTATTCGAACCAATCATTATGATTTTCCTCTACTTTTATTGTAAAACAAATGGCATCATTAATAGTTGGTGTATACTAATGACAGATGCTTGTAATTTGGTCCAGTACCAACAGATTTAGGACACAGAAGTGGATTCTGAACTTTTCCAAAAGCAAAGAAACTCAAAATAAAAATAACAATAACATAATTTAAAAATAACATTAAAAGGGTTAAAGATTAAAATTGTTAAATCAAATCTAAAAAAGATGAGTGCAAAGATGAAAAATATTCAAATTGATGATAAATGAAGGTTAAACAAGACAGAAGTGCTGGCAATTCAAAGCACATATGCTGTTTTAAACAAATGGGTCTTTAATGTTGTCTTAAAAACTTTGAGTGAACATGTCAGCCTGATATCTGGAGGATGATGGTTTCATAGTTTTGATGCCCGATATAAAAAAGCTCTAAAGATTGTAGATATGTAGTCATATGTGAATATTTACTGGTACCCGAGAAAACCGTTACTCTGCGTTCTGTGCCATCTCAAGACCTCTCAGACCGTTCCTTGATAAACCTGATAAAAGAGCAATGCAATAATCTAATCTTGAAGAAATAATGCTACACATAAGTAAAAGGTAGGATCTTTATGTTCATTAGATGATGAGGTGATCGAGTTTTTTGACACATTCCTGTCATGAATCACAGTCATCGAGAGAGAGAGTAAAATTATCATATTTTTATTTTTGTTTAGTTGGACCAGTTACCATCATTTCTGTTTTGTATGAATTACGTAGGAGGACGTTTTAAAATAACCACCTCATTACAGCCCTCACAAAAGTCTCAAGTCCGGATGTTTCAGAGCCATTTTGTAAAGCGCTGAAGATGTACAACTGTAAATCATCTGCATAAAAGTGAAAGGTTACCCCAAATCATCAAAGATTCAGGCCTAATGGCACCAAATTCAAAGAAAATAGATGCAGACCTAATACACATCCCTGAGGTACCCCTTGGGGAATGGCAGCACATTCAGAGATGCCCGGACTTGCTGTATATTCCCTATCCTAAACCTGGCTTGGGAATGCTTTAGTTTCCCTCAAGTAAAACTGGAAAATTGGCTGCTGAAGTAAAGCCGAGCTTCTCTTCTCAAGCTGTTTTCTCTCAGAACAGGAGGGACCCTGCTTAGAGTGGAAAAATGATGGACAGCTGTTGATCTTAGTCTCATTCTGTGTTAACTTGAAACTTGGTCATCTTAAACAGATTTTTTTTTTCCAGATGCAGATTCCCAACAAGATGCAGAATCAATGTCCAAATCCAAAAAGGGAATTGAGGACAGACTGGTGGAGGAATACAGAAACTGCCAATATTACCAAAAAACAAAAGACGACCTGGGTAGGTACAAAAGACATGTAGGGTTAGTTTTTATTTAAGTTTTAATGACAGTCTATAATGCATCCTAAAAGCCACATGATTGAAAATTGAAACCCATTGGAGACACAGAGAACCTACAAAGACATACTGCTATTATTTTCATCACTACTAATTAATCGTTTTCTAGATGCTTGGTGGTCAGTGGAAACGTTGACAGAGGAGACTGTCTTGGGGAAATGTTTGTTTTTATTTCATTTCCATACCTTGTATCTTCTAGAAAGGATAGCTCAGGGAAAGCCAAAGACCAAAGGTTCTCGCTTCAGAACCATCACCTACAACACCAGTTTCCTGACACAGTTCAAATGGGTTCTCAAGAGAACGTTCCGCAACCTCATGCTGAACCCTCAGACCTCCATCGCCCAGGTAAAACAACACGGAGCAATCTGGTTCCTGTACTGCTGCCTTTAAAGGAAACATGGTCTGAGGTTCTGGTGGAAAAAATTTAACGTTTTTAGCAACATCTTCTGGACAGAAGGGGTACTGCATTTTCAAACACTTGAGGTTTCTTCTGGCAGCCAGTTTCATTCCTTTATTCACTCTCTGTCAGTTATTGTGAATATAAAACGCCCAGATTTTGCTTCATATGTTTGTTTTAGGTAGCTGTCACGCTGTTCCTCGCTCTGGTTGTCGGAGCTCTGTTCTTTGATGTCCAGCTGGATGACAGTGGGATCCAGAACAGGTATGTCACTTTTATAATCTAGAGCAGGGTTTGAGGTTTTGATCCCTGTTTCCTTTATCTTATTTATTTTTGCTTCCTATTCGTGTTGACAGAAAACTGAATAAACAATATTTGGCATAAATAAGAAAACCTGGCACGAGAATTTTACAACTGTAAGGACCACAAGTAAAGCAGATCTAAAAGCAACAGCTATATTAGGCCTAAATATGGAGAAGTTTATTTTCCACACGTCCTTGTAGATTATAAAGATCTTTTGTGTTTGTTAGTTTTGTGAGATGGATGGGATGCTTTCACAGGCCTACTGTGTCCAAGAATTGTGTGCCTAAAACGGATTGTACAGTTCAGTTTGGAGGATGCTTGTGTGTTTTATCTGTGTGGTGAAGGCAGCTCACTGTGTGGTTGTTTTCAGGACCGGCGCTCTCTTCTTCATCGTGGTGAATCAGTGTTTCAGCTCGCTGTCGGCCGCTGAGCTCTTCATCACCGAGAGGAAACTCTTTGTGTGGGTCTGACTCACAAAATCACATATTTAGATCTAGAGGGTTGAAAACACCCAAAAATGATTTAGATTTAGTTTCTGATGAGAAACATCACTAATAGTGATTCTACGTAGAGAGCTCATCACTCTTTAAACTTGTAGACTTTTACACGTACTGGTTCCGGTTGACTGCAGGTGATCATAGTAGTAATAATCAAAACTCAAGTGTTCAACCCTCTAAGAATCTCTTCTGATTATCCTCTGATTGCTCCGAACCTTCACAGAGGAAGTTTGCTTATTTCTTATTTCTCTCCCTTCAGCCACGAGTATATCAGCGGTTACTACAGACTCTCTGTCTACTTCCTGTCTAAGATCCTGTCTGACATCATCACTCTGAGGACCATCCCTGCCATCGTCTTCACCTGCGTCGCCTACTACATGATTGGTAGTTAAAACGTTGCCGTTTGCATTCATTTTTGTCTCCAGTTTTATGTTTTCAGATATTTTTCCCAGATGTTTTTCCTCCTCTTTAATTTGTTGATTATATTTTGGTGGTTGGTGTATTTTTGTGCAGGTCTGAAGCCCACACCTGGGGCCTTCTTCACCTTCATGTTCACTGTGGCTATGGTCGCCTACACAGCCACCTCCATGGCCATGGCCATCTCAGCCGACCAGACGGTGGTGGCCATCGCCAACATCTATATGACCATCACCTGCGTCTTCATGATGGTAACATATCAACACTCACCAATGGTCAGATAATTACAATATTTCCCCAGAGGGTGTAGGTGCACAAGCAAGTCCCTCAGATACTGTAATGTTTGCGTTTATCCTCAGATAATCTATTATCCCTGTTTGGCGATGCATAGCTCAGCCATAGTTCTGAATAATTTAGAGGTTAAACAGGTCACAGAACGCTGGACTTTTACTCAGTTTTTCTCTACTGCTTTTACAGTTTTTACATGGTCACACTTTCAGTTCTGTGTTTTTATTTTTTAAAACATTTTCCACTGAATGTTCAGCTCTGAGTGGAATGATGAAATATTCAGGAACTATTTGTTTTAAACTAGTTTGATGCCCAGATTTTCATGTCCTTGTACATAGTTTAGACATTAAAGCGTAAACGCCGTGTCCTCTTTCACCCAGTATCTAACTCTCCTGCATGACCTGTGGTATTTTTTAAAGCATCCCCTCACATCCTAAGCTCTAATTTACTGATCATATTTCAGCTCTGACTTTTACTATGGGCATAAATTCCAGTCATATATATTTTTGCTTGTAAATCAGACTACATAGTTTAGACTACATAGTTCAGTTTTATAAAATAAAAAGGCTGATAAATTCTGCTTTGTGCATCTGTAGAAAGAATGTGTGCGTGTCAAAAATCCATGGCACATAAGTTTAGTGATTGTAAAGCAGAATGTGTGTTTCTAAACTCGTAATTATTTTTCCTTGTAGCTCATATCAACAAAACAATTTTCTCGGTTTATAACCCGTCATCAGAATAAAGGTTTTCAACCTATATTGTGATTAACAGCACAAAGGTGACACCTAATGGTCAAATATAGTTTCTACACCTGACTTTATAAATGACGTTAACTAAGGAAATTTAAGAGGGATCTAACTACGGTCTAAAAAACTGCCCAGCCAAAAAACCCAGTTCTTCACTTACATCTTTTATTTCTCTTACTGAACAGAAGAGACAAATAAGAGGTTGACCTGTATGTTTAATTATATTGAGCACATGGTGGGAGAGACCAGTATCAGTTCATAGATCTACTTGTAATTTCTAAACTTGGTGTAAAACCTCCAGTTTACCGCTGATCTTTGTATTTTCTCCAGTCATTACTTGTTGCACTTCATCATGTCATCTTCGGTCTGGTAAAAAATACAGCCTTTCCTCTTGTGTTTTTATGGCCCAACATATCCTGTTCTCTATTGGGTCTCTATGGGGCGATGGTGGCAGGGGTTCATCTTGTAACCGGTGGGTTGCCGGTTCGAGCCCCGGCTACGTCTGTCTCAGTTGTTGTGTCCTTGGGCAAGACACTTCACCCGCCTTGCCTACTGATGGTGGTCAGAGGGCTTGGTGGTGTCTGTGTATGACAGCCTCATTGACTGTAGCTCACCACTGTCAGTGTGTGAATGAATGGCTGAATGTGGTGTGAAGCGCTTTGGGGTCTCTGGGGACTTGATAAAGCGCTATACAGTTACAGGCCATTCTTTTTATTTCTATTAATATTAGTTTATTTTTCTACTTTCCATCCATTCCATTAGATTTCACCACCTCACTAGCACATTGCAACGCAGTGGCGGCTGGTGAAAAATATTCTTGGTGGGGCTGAACAATACACTTCTCTACGTACTCCAATATATGAAATGGAATCAACAGTGAGACAACGGATACAATTGAACAGCATCCCTTTCATCATGCCAGCGCAATGCCAGTTCAAAAGCACCACAAAACTTAATACAGTCAAAGAGTTTAGATAAAATATGACAATTCTTATCAACTTCTTCATTGTGCCTTCTTACCGCAGCTGCACCGCTATGGTAATCTCTCTCAGCGCAGCTAGCTTGACACAGTTTTCCATATGAACTCTTGATTGTTTATGCTTCTTAATACGTTCGGAGAGATGCTTCAAGTCGGTTTGTCCTGACTGTCAACATCTAGTCAACATAATTTGTTTATGAAGAACTTTTTAATAAAGCTGTGCAAGTTTTAAAATTACTTTACATTCATTAAAAACTTCACATTTGATCTTTTCTACAGTTTTAACTGCTGTACTGCAATATTTTTATTAACCACCATCAATAATACAAGTAAAAACCATTCAAAATCCAAATTCCCATAATCACAAAAAACCCTGACTATGTGTATCTTTCAGTCACCAATGCACCTATTTTGTTTTCTGCAGATCTTTGCAGGTCTGCTCGTGAATCTTCCCTCCATCGTCAGCTGGCTCGCCTGGTTGAAGTACTTAAGTATACCCAGATATGGATTAAGCGTATGTACACAAACCATTTCCCATATTAGCAAAGATTCGTTTGTGAATGTGTACGGAGTATTTATTAGTGTTATTAATTTTCTGTCTCGGTCTTCAGGGTCTGCAGGCAAATGAGTTCACTGGGCTCAACTTCTGTCAAGGAAACAGTTCCAGGCCTACCCTAGAGGCAGGGTAAGACCCTGAGAAAAACACAAAAACCATCATCAGTTGATAACATCTAGAGGAACAGCATCTCAGCAGCCATCTGTTTACTTATTTTCTTTTTTATCTTTCATTTTGACCTTTAGCCAGACGATGTTGATGACCATGAATGCAGTTGGATTTAGTGATTGGCCACCATTATTCTGCTCACTGACTAGCAGAGGCCATCAGAATATTATATAAAGTGTCCTGGTATTTAATGCATTAGAGTTCGGGAAACATGGCCATAGCACCATAGATCCTCCACCATACATAACAGTGGGCATGAGATGCCTTTTTACATATTTATCTTTTAACACTGAACCCAGCTGCAGTGTTTAATAACATTAAAAACTAAAAATAACAATAAAATAAGCACACAGTCCCAGAAACGTTTAGCAAAGCTTATATTTTTTTTGTGAAGTTCGGAGAGAAAACTCATTGTCTTTCCTTGTCTACTAAACAAAGGTTTGGCGTGTATGGAGACTTTTTACCTTCCCAACTGTGGCCGGTGGCAAATAAATGTTTTTTGTCAGGTTTATTAGAACGCCTTTCTCATTTAATAGTTTTCTTTATGTTTACGACTACTTACATTGTACATAGATTCTCAATGAAGGCATCAAAACAATGAATGAACACATATGCAATTATGTAGCAAACCAAAAATTTTAATCTTTTTTATAATATGCAATATATTTTCCGATGAGAATAAAATAATGGTTTTGTGAATCTGTGATAAACCGGCTGCCTGTCCAGGGTGGACCCCCCTCTCGCCTGTTAGGCGCCAGCTGCCCCTGTGACCCTGTATGGGAGAGGCGGGTATGGAAAACAGATGGATGGATTTTTCTAAATTTTCCGGTATAAGATTTGTCATTGAGGAAAAGATTAATTCATGTCCATTTACACATCTTGACCAGGGTTGCCAATATATTTGTCCGTGTCTGCATTAGTTTGATGGTTAGATGGTTAATTGGTCGTTCAGTAATGTTTTGTTTTGTTACCGCGGTGAAATAAATGTCAGCTTGTAGCCAACATATCTAGCCTACTGCCCTATTTATTTCTGTCATTAAAGTAAGATTTCATCTTATTTACCTGAATGTGTTGTGTCTCCAGGTGCTCAGGGGAGTTTTTCCTGGAAATGCAGGGTGTTGATTACTCCACCTGGGGTCTCTGGCAGAACCACCTGGCTCTGGGCATCATGACCATCTGCTTCCTCACCATCGCATACCTCAAACTGCGTTTCATCAAGAAGTTCTCCTGAAACCTTCTGGAAACTCTACAACCAAAATGTGTTTTACTGTTTTTTTCATTTATAATTTGTTATTTTGCATCAGTATTGTATTTAAAGGTGATTAATCTGTTAAAACCAGCTCTGTTCCTTTGAGATTTCCTGTTTTTTAAATGTTTAGTTTTGACAACAAATCCTTTACTCACTCCTTATTATCACTGCATCACGCTGTATTGGTATAAACTGTATGCTGATTTTTGCACTTTAATGTTAAAAAAAAATGTATCATTTTATATTTGTAATTTTTTTCTACAGCAATAATGTAGTTCATTAAAGCAAAAATTGCATAAGGGGTTTACTATAAAGAAATATGTACGTATTAAAAGTTAATTTGTCAAAAAAACTCCTTAAGTTTTTTATTCATTTCCAGTAATTGCACAATGTGTTGAACAGACAAAACAGAACATTTTGTCAGATCGATCTGGCAATGCTTCAGGTAGATATAGCTATTTGAACTTGTCTACTGTTGAGCTGTTTATAAGTTGACAAAGATCATTTTCAGTTTGGAGAAAACTGGATTATGCATGTGTGAAATAGAGACAAACTATGCAAACAGTGAGATACAGAAATTAGCCGCTGTGTTACGCCCATATGGTCCAGCCAACGCTCACTGTTCACGGTAGGATTCATAGCCTTGTTCTGTGTCAGGCACAGCATGAAACTTGTATGAGTGAGAGTGTAAAGGGGACAACCACTGGGTAACAAATCACTTCCTGTTCTAAGAGGGCGTGGCTAAAGTGATGGTCAGCAGAGGACCATGTAAATGTGTTGAGTGCTAGTCTGGGATGACACAGAAAGTTTGGTGCAGCTCCAACCTTGTGTGTGTGAAAGTTATAACACGCCTGTGTTTTATGGCGAGAAATCAGAGTTTTATGCTTGGCCACGCCCACACGCTTTCCCACAGCAAAAAGCTTGTAATAATGTTTAATCCCCAGTGCCTTAAGAGTATACTGAGTCATTTTGAAGTCTGTAAGTGACGAGCTGCAGGAGGATTTCAATCAGATACGTGCATGGCTATGTTTCTAGGGGGCGCTGTGGAGGAATTAGGCCACACCCACCATATTTTTACCTTGATATCTGTTCAGGGTTAGATTAATATGTATCATGTTCAGTTTAGTGCAGATCTTAGTAATGGAGACCACGTTACACCAACTTGTCTCCTGGGAGCTCCTTAATGGGAACAGTTTCATGTTGATTAGATCAACGGGTGGAATATTGACCTTCCAGCGTTAAACATTACACTTCCATTTCTCTGAGGGCGGGGCTTAGGTGATGTCAGCATTTCACCGTTGTGTTTTGTTTGGTGCCACATGTGGATCATTCACAGAAGGTTCCATATTTCTGCGACTTTCTTGGGGCTATGATAATTTCGTTTTTCTTGGCGAGAAGTCAAACTTTGAGGTCTGGCCACGCCCCTTTAGCATGCAGAAAAACTCAGGATTTTAATAACTTTAGCTCCTCCATCCCTTCTGATCGAACTCACAAAATTTCAACCCGATCGATCAAAACCTCTGGAAGTTTGATCAAATGCAGAGGCTGGAAATGTCCAAAACAGGGTCAAAATTGCAAATTCAATCCAAGATGGCCGACTTCCTCTTTGTTGTAAAGCATGGGAGCAAAAAGAGTTTTGGGTAGGTCTTGGGAATTTGTACAAGTGTATCAAATTTCATACCCCTATGGTAAAGTTTGGTAAATAAGGAGGTTGTGTTGATAACTTCAGGAGATCTATTATTGCGACGTTTGCGAAAAACTTTCACGCATGACTGAAGCATGTGCAAAATTTGGTAAGTTTTCATATATGTCTAGGCCTCCAAAAAGCCAGTTCATTTGACAGAAGATTAATTAACATTTGAATTAAAATAGGTCTTTGCAGTGCTTTGCTGCTCGGGTCTAATAAACCCAAATGGAATAGGAATCAAAGGTCAGACACATTTTATGAGTGAACAGATATCACAGTTTATTTTTATTTTGTAATTTATGTTAACCGTGTCTATACTTATTTCCACAATTTTGATGGGGGCAGCCTCTTAACACCGCCATTGACAACCTGCCACGATTCTTTTCTATTGATTTAACTCTTAAGTCCAGATGACATGACGCGACCTGTCAGTCAGTCCAGCAGGCGCGTCGGCAAATAACCAATTGCAATTTGACAACGTGAACGCAGTTTGTCCCAAAGTGAAATGCCCCTTACCTGCATGGACCTGAAGATGGATCGATGACTGGAGACCAGGTAGTTTCTCAATCTGTTATTGTTCAGTTTGTGAGCCTGTATGAACTGTAGCCTCAGTTTTCCTGTTCTCATCTAACAAGGACCGACTGTCAGGAGCAGCACCAGGTCTGGTCTTTGTCTGCCCATCGTCCTCTGAGCTCTGAACTAGGCATTAGGTCTGCACAACGGCCGCTCCTTGGATATTTTATATTTCTCATCTCCATTCTCTGTAAAACCTGAAGGTTGTGCATGAAAATCCCATATTAGCAGAAATATTCCTTAGTATGGGACCAACAACGCCATGTTCACATAAATCCAGTTTCTTCCTCTTTCTGATGCTCAGTTTGCACTTCAGTAAGTGGTCTTCACTGCGTCTAGTTGCAGTTGCTGCCATGTGATTGGCTGATACACTATTAGTGTTAACTAGCAATTAAACAGATCTACCTAATGAAGTGGCCGGTGAATGTTTATGGTCTGGACCATGCTAAGAAAAAGGAGCATTCGGGTTCTCCCAAACGCAGGCCAGGATTACATCTTTTCCAGGTCAAGAACATGTTTTTCAGGGAGCTCCATGCATTTTTCAACAGGACTGTGAAACTCTGCTGACTTTACAAAGGGGTTGTTGCAGAAGAAGGGCGGCTGGATACTGGCCCGGTTAGTCTTGGACAGTCTTAACCCATCTCCAACAAGGACTGTGGGAGAACCTACAAAGAACTAAAACAATGTTGGACATCTTAGTAAATGTTTGCAGGCAGAACAGGACAGAATTAAACCAAATAAAATCAAACAGATATGAAATATTAAGGATTCCTGTCGCTTGGAGGTAAAAAAAAGAACCACTTGTCAGAAAAATGTAGTGCAGACTGGATTGTAGACAATAGGATTCACCATCAGGAAGCTCAAATCCTCTATCTGGCTTTCACACGTGACATGTTTTGCAAAGCACCTCTCTGAAGATCAAACAAAGCTTTGGGTTTAATGCTCAGCTAATCTGGGCTGGAATATAATTACACAATCCTGCTGCTGCTGGGAAGTTTAGCAAGAAAATAAAAACTTTACGGAAAGAAACGTTTGGGGATTTACAACCGTCTCACCATCTCAGATGATGTCAAGTTGAAGGAAACTCTTAAAAAAACAAGCAGACATTTTCAAACCCATTGTTATTCTTCACTAAAGATGAATATTTTATCTATCTGATAAAATGCTTAGGTTCATGTTTGTTTATTAAACGTCCAACTGGATGAATGTAATTTGCATTTTTTATGATGTGTATAAAAGCAGAAACTGACAAGTTACAATAAAACATGATTCAAATATCTCATTAAAACTGACTTATAAAAACAAGTAAAAGCTAAAGAAAAATTGTGAAACATTCCAGTGATTAAGTGGAAGATTTGATGTTCCTCTCTTGGAGCTTCCCAGGTAAGCAGGGAGGATTCTCCAGCTTTTACTCTGTTGTAACTCTGAACCACAAACCCTTCCAGACCTGCTCTGAGTAAACTTTAAAGTCTAGACATTTCCCTACTCTTCTTCATTTCTACTCCCTCTCTGCCTCCTTCACTCTTCATCACCTTCCACTGTCACTCTCCAGTCCCTTCGTTCTTCTCCTCCTCTGATTTCTCCTTTCTTTCTCCTCCACAGTCATCATGTCTCTCTGTCTCTCTGCATTAACCATCTTCCTGCTGTGTTTCAGCAGTGTTCAGAGCAACAACTGGATCCAGGGTGAGTACACATACACTCATCATAATTTTAATAACATTACTCTGAGAAAAATGTTTGCCTTTAACTTAAAGAAACAGGGAAGCTGTTTCTGCATGATGAAAATCCATCTGTAATTGAACCTTTTATCAAGCCTGATGTGTTCATAGCAGCTTTGCAGACAACAAAAGATGGAGACGAAAGGAAAACACACCTCAGAGCTGTTGTCATAAAATATGCAGCACAGACTGTCAGGTCAGATTGCAGCAATGACACCTTCATACAAACAGAGCAGTGAACCCAGATAAAGAAGAAGTTATGGGTGAGCGCAGTGAAGCTATCTAGGGGCACAAACTATTTAGTTGAATAGTTTTGATAGTTATTATCTAATTACTGGAAGCATTTTTAATAGTTGACGAAAAACAAGTTTTTAAAATCACAAATTACTCTAAATGTTGACTTATTGATATGTTTTGATATTTTATTTTTCCTATAATTGTTAAACTCAAAGCTTTACATCTAAAAAAAGTACATTAATCTATCTGTTTTTATCCTGCTTATGGTGTTTGAGCTGCAAAGGTAACAAGTCCAGGAGGGAGACCTGGACTTTGCTGTCCTCACCAACACTCTCCAGCTCGTTCTGTGGGGTTCCTAAGCATTCAAGTACTGGGTTCAGTGCCTTGCCCAGGGGCACATTGACATGTGTCAGAGTAGGAAGATGGAAAGAAACCCAGAACTTTCAGACAGCATGAAGAATGCTCTTTTCCCATTAAGCCTCACGCCCCAGAACAAGGGGTGGAAATCTAAGGGGTTATGAACAACCCCACCCCCTCCACCACCACACTCCATTCCAGACAAAAAAATGAATCAGCTCTTGCTCTAAACTTAAAAATGGTTGCCAAAGAAAAAACTTTCAACTAAAGAAGAAACAGAAAAGTTGTAGACAGTTGACCTGTGTTATTAGCTGCTTTTAATCATTTTATTGGTGGACAAAGAAACCAGCATACCTTTAATTTCTCTTCTACAGCTCAGTCTTACCCTTCCTTGTTGGTATTTGAGCTTCCAGAGATTGACGGTTCAGCTGTTGATGACACCTGCAAGATTTTTAACCCAGGTCCAACGAGCTCTACAACCAAGCCAACTACCAGGCCCATAACCAGGGAGGTAAGGAGATGGACGACAGAAACAAAGACTTGCTGAGTCTGGTGTTATTATGATTCTTTAATGCAAATAAAAGCCCTCCAGGTACTGTTACAACACTCCTAGAGGGCCTGTACCTGCTGTACTGTCCGAGCTTGATATAATAAAATCTTTAAGGCAAACCATGTCACACTGCATAATTTAAGATTTAATTTTTAATTATATTTTGATATTTTTTCCAAGTATTTTCTGTAGCTGAATTTGTTGTAGGCCATATCTGGTTGTGAAACAGTTAAACCGACTGTTGGTGAGCCTGTCACACTGAATCACACCAGAACTCTGATTCAAAGTTCTGACCAAAGATTTTTCTATGACTGCACAAAATAAACAGAATAAACACTATTCTGATTTTTTTTAAAGGATACGTTTCCATACACTGCATAAACAAATCCAGAAACGAACTTTAAATTCATAAGTTCTGATTTAATGCTGAAATAAGAGTGGGCCAGTAGATAGTGAAAATAAATATAAAGCGAACAGTTTAAAATAGCTGCTTATCCTACTGTGTAATGTTAAAACCAAAAGCGTTGTAGATTGTTGGTTTTAGAAGTGTTACTGTTTCAGTAAAGACTTTATAATTCTAGTTAAACACTAAAATGAAAACAGCATAAAGGCATCATTGTTGCTGGGGATCTTTGCATATGCTAGGCAATGAAAGGAGTGGTTGGGTGTGCAACGTAGGCTGTGATGTTGGCATTTCCACCAAATCCAGCATTTATCAATAGTGTTAGGACATATACTGTAGATACACTAATTGTGTATCTGTATGGCTGACATATTGGATCCAGCCAAATACACACATTTTAATTTATTGCTATGTGGGGTTGAATAACAATCAGGCTGTCCATGAAAAAACTTTCAATGCCACCAAACATCCATCCATTTTCTGTACCCGCCTCTTCCGTACAAGGTTGCAGGGGAGCTGGTGACGATCTCCAGCGGTCTATGGGCGAGAGGCGGAGTACCTCCTGGACAGGTCACCAGTCCATTCCAGGGCAGCACAGAGACACATACACAGGACAAACAACCCAATTAACGTACCCGGAGAGAACATGCAAACTCCATGCAGAAAGACCCCTGGCCTGGAGTCGAACCCAGGACCTTCTTGCTGCTACCAACTGCGCCACAGTGCAGCCGCCACCAAACATGTTGTCAAAAGAAAAATCTGATGTCCCTGATCTATGATTTCAAGATGGCCACCGTGGAATGAAGGATGGCCAACATTTCTTACTCTAACATCTTATCTACAGTAGCTCAGAAACACACAGTAAACCATTATAAATTACTGTTTGGTTTGGTTTAAACATGTCTGTCACTATAAAATGCCACTTCATTCTGCCTGGAAACAATCTCAAAACTGGATCAAGTTTGAATCATTTGTTAGAAAACACATTGACTACTTTCCCAACCCTGATAAGGCCAATTCATTCTGTAATACATTAATAAATTAATACTCAGCAACAAATGTAATAGTTTATACTGTATGTCTGTGTTAGATCATCGCTAAGAGTAAACCTTTTTCATTTGTAAAACTTCACAGCAAGTGGTCATCTCAACCAAAAAGCAAGTGGTCCAATTGTCGCCAAGGAAGCCAGTACCCAAAGTACCAGTCAGGACATGGCCAACTGATGGAGGACCAATATCAAACCACAACACCAACCAAGTTCTCAGACTCTTCCACTCATTTCTGGCCAGTATCGGAGGGCGTCTGGCTGGTTCTCAGCCAAAGGAAGGCCTCAATGTGATGTCGAGTAGTGACGAGTCAGTGGCGGCGTGGAAAATTGGTGCCGTAACATCAGAAGACTCGAGTGATGAGTCGTAAAATTAAAACATGAGTACATTTCAGACTTTTGTTTTAACTTTCCTTAATTCATTTAAAATTGATGCTTAATAGGGAAACCAGTGGGAAAGTCGTCTATGTACCCTCCTGCTGTAATGAATTTGATTTATGCGTCAGTTTCTTAAGATTTACAGAGAAAGTTTCAGTTTTAGAACATGTGACCAACAAAAAACAAACCCAAAAATGTTGTTTCACAGCTTGTTTATTCTTGATTTCTTCAGAAAATACTTGCATTAACCAGTTTTTTTTCAACATTTACAGTTTGATTCCAAGTGTAGTGTTTAACCATAAAAATACCAAAAAAATCATTCACAAACAATGTTAAATACTGTTTAAAGCTTAGATTATCATAGGTTTGTTTGGTTAGAAACAATAACTATACATTTGTTTACATTAGCAAAGTTAAGCTAAATCAGTGTAAACATAAGAAAACAATTTAGGAATCTGAAGTCAGTATTTGTGGTATAGTTCAAGAGTGTTTATTTCACCAAAATTAAATAATAAAAAACATCCAAAATCAGGATATTTTGATGGTAGGAAATGTTACTCCTTATTGTCCGTCTGATGAGACTGGAGTCTTTTCTGTTCTATTTTCCTTGGTAGCACCTTTGTTCTGTTTGGCTGAGAAGACATTAAACGTTTTATTAACGTTCTGGAAATGTTTGATGTACAGCTGGTAACGTGAATTAAGACCTTATAAAACACTAGTGGAAGTTTTATCTTGTTAGGCTCAAACTACATGCGCTGTCTAATAGTGTGCCTTTAAGATAAATTGTGCCTTTTTAAGATCTGCATCAATGTTTTTTTGTTTACATTTTATTAAATATTATGAAATAAAAACATTACATTAAAGTCATGTTTTTTAACCAATATATCCAAAGCTGGAGACTCTATCTGAATATATATGTACAGTGGAAACCAGATAGTTACATACACTGAGTGAAAAGACATATAACCTTTTTTTTTCTTAGTTTGACATTAAATCAGAGTAAATGTTTTACGTTTTAGGTCAGTTTGATTTACTAAAAGATTATTTCCATTTTCTAAATGTCAGAATAGTAAGAGTTTAAAAAAAACAACTTTTTTCACAATTAAAGGTTTGGATGTATTTCAGTAGTATTTGGTAGAATTACCTTTTAAACTGTATGAATTGGGCCAAGCATTTTTGGCATCTTTGCCAAAGCTTCTAACAATACTTAACTGGAATTTTGGCCAATTCCTCCTGACAGAACTGGTGTAACTGGTCAGGTTTGTAGGCTGCCTTGCTCACACATTTTCAGCTCTGCCCAGTGCTCTATGGCACTGAAATTAGGACTATGTGATGAACTCTCGAAGGTATTGAGTTTGTTGTCTTTAAGCGGCTGGTAAGTAATTTTGAGCTATGAAAAGGGTCATTGTCTATTTGAACGCCCGATTTGAGGCCAAGCGATAACTGTCTGCCAGATGTCTTGAGATGTTGCTTCAAGAGTTCCACATAATGTATGAGGCCATTTATTTAATGAAGTGCCCCAGTCCCTCCTGCGATGCTGCCACCCCTGCACTTCCGTTGGGATGGTGGTCTCAGGTTTCCAACCTCCGCACGTTTTCCTCTAAATGTAACAGTGGTCGTGATGGCCAAACACTTCATGTTCAGTTTCATCAGACGACAAAGGACTTTCTCCAAAGATTAACTTCTCTATCCCTATGTGCATTTGCAAGAACCCTCTCTTACCAGGTTAAACTGGCATCTTCCCAGCGTCTTTTGCTTTTGTTTTGGGGTTGATATGCAGCTTTCACACCTAAACACGTTCATCCCTGGTGCTCATATTGTGGTAGTCTCCTTCCTGAACAGTGTGATGGCTGGGTATTCCTATCCGGTTTCTACTTGCATATAACTGTTGAATGTCACAGTCTGGCACCAGGAAATGAGGCTTCCAAGCCATGACATCCATTGCTTGACGACAAAGTAATCTTATTCTATGTAAACTACTGACCTTGAAGAAAGTGTTTAAGAATCTCTCATTATTTTGGCTTTAGCAGATAGCAATAATTTGGGTTATCTGAACTGACCTAAAACAGAAAAGGTTTTGTCAGATTTTATGTCAGAAAGATGGTTATGTGTCTTTTCATACAGTGTATGAAAACACTTTGTATAAATGTGTCCATACCTCCTTTTCCACTGAGCTCTGGCAGCACTGAGCTTCTTACATCTGGGAAATGGACACTGTTTTTAGACCTTTCATTTATAAAACTGTTTCCTGATGCCTGAAACAATGGAATCAGTTCATATGAATCATGATCAATATCTTATTCTGCTGTCAGCAAGATATCAGTTGAAATTATTACCTGAAAGGTGAAGGACCTTGTAGCATGGTTCAGTCCAAACGGTTGGTCTATCTTTCTGGAGAAGATAAATGTGAAGACCAAAAAAATCAGGTGACAGAAACACAAAATTATCAATAAACAAATGCAGTGTAAGAAAACAGCTGCACATACCTACAGTACAAATATAGTTTGGTAACATATAAAATAACATCTAAAAGATTAAATCAAATCTCATAATTGGCCAAATACCTACCACCCTTTTCCCTCTATCCATTGTCTGGTTTGTCCTCTCGGACATGCAGTAGTTAAGTGCTGCAGGAGTTTATGGCTACAATGACTGAACCTCTTTTATGCTTTTCTGCATAAATAAAAACATACTAAGCTGTATTGCTGTGACTGTCTCTGACTGTCCATGTTGCCAAGGTAAGATTTATAGATTTAACTGTTGGACAAAGACTTCTAGTTATTTAGACAGGATTTACATATTTAAATATAGTCATAATTTCAAACAAATCAACTTCTTAGAGGTGAACCAGTCTTAATTAGGTCAGTATTTCAAATGCAAGCACAGTAAGAACTACCGAAGACTGTTGGTCCTGGTATGAGAACCTCCTCCCTGGATAAGGTGGTCACTGGGAGCAGGGCTGTTGCTACTGGAGAGAAAGATGGAAGGGGCAAGGATTCTGGAAGATGGAGGGAGGTGTAGACAATTGGCAGCAGGAGCTGGAGGAGGAGAAGGTGTACATGATCGGAGTATACTGTAATTAAATTCATCAATGTCTGCAGTGTCTTTTTCATGAAGAATGAGGCTTCTCGTCAAAGCTTTGGGGTCTCCAGACATTGAAGTTAAATCAGTGGACACATGTGTGCTATTTATTTCTAGTTTGTTGCTTTTCTTCTTTGCATCTGGAGTAAAAGTAATATTTTGAGTCTTGGGGTTCACCGAGGACCTCAGGTGGTCACTAAAAGATTGAGCCGTTGTTGGGTGCTGACTGTGGTGAGAAATGTTCAAGGATTTTACATCAAATCTGAACTCTTGGCTGCTATTGTTCCCTCTGTCATTAGCTGACCTTTCTAGAGACTTTAAGGTTTTATTAATGCACACAGAAATGGGTAAATCCTCTTGGTTCTCTTTCACTGACACCGTTTGAGCTTTTTCCACTGATAAGTTTTCATCCGACACAGGGGTTGAGGTCAATTTTACTTCTTCAGTGATCACGTTGCTTTGCCAAAAAGCAAAATAAGGCTCTGATGATTCACGATCCCAATCTAAAATATGGGACAACAGTATAGGTTTTGTGGGAGTTTCTGTCATTGGATTCAGCTTCGGGTATCTGTGATACTTCCTCAGTTCGTGGTTCTCTGTAGATTCCTTGTCTTTCGAAGGTGTCTTTGTAGAATAGGTTGTTTTGGGCACTGTTGAATGTGAAATTCCTCGAGGTAGGGCAGACAGGTTGTAGGCAGCACTGGGTTCTCTGACAGTCATAAATGTCTGACTGGAAAGATCTACAGCAGTCCTTGAATGACTGATTGAGGTGCTGTTGTGACTTTGCTGGACACTAGTTGAGATAGTTTGGGATTTCCTGGGGTTTTTGGGTTGAACCTTTGGACATTCAGAGGTGTCTTGCTTTGCATCACCATCCAATATGTCCGTCTGAAACTTTAAAGCCAAACTTGTCTTCCCTGACCTTGTCACATCAAGCATTGTCGGGACAGTATAGTCATTGAAGGATAGTAATGGAAATGTAGGTTCTACACTTGTGTCCGATTCCAAAACTGTCTTTGGAGATGAATTTAAACTCTGACCATCAGTGATGGCAATCTTAGAAGGTTTAGAAATGTTTAAGCTAAGGTTGCTTAAGCTCCTTACAAACTCTTTGCTTGTCTCGGATTTCGATGGTTCCCCATTTAGAAGAATTTTCTCACCGTTACTGTAGTCTATGTCTTTTGCATTGTGAAGGTGGTCTTTTCTTGGATCTGGAGATATGTCCCATTCATGCTTAGGTTTTGCTGCTACTGAGCTTTTCTTCTTTAAGCGTACTGCTGTCTTGGTAACATCTGCTGACTCAGAGATACAGATTTTAGTTGACTTTAAAACCTCCAACTCCTTTAATCCTGAACTACTTGTTTTTTCTGGTTTCATTGACAACTGTTCTGTGTGATTGACAGCCTTGTTGCTAAATGTTTTAGGTTGTTTGGTCATAAAAGATTCGGTTGTATTATGAATTGATTTAAACAGCTTGGACGGTTGTTTTCCATTGGTTTTCTCCATCTTTTCCTTGTTTCCTTTCTCTTCCATTTCTTCCAGTTGTTTCTTGTCTTTGCTCATGCAGTTTTTGTCCTCCCCTTTTCCGTCGTCTTGCAGTGTGGTTTTGGGTATTTTGGGAAGGGTAGAGTTCTCTTTGTGTTTTTTTTGGATTTTAGTGTTGAACTCATCTAAAAATCTGTGTAGATAAAAAGAAAGATGCAGAGGTTTTGAATATATAGAAGACAGACTGTAGCATTTGCAACCTATCGTACGACGGAAAGGTAAAACACAAAAATATACCTGATGGTGAAAGATTCTTGGGTGAACAGAAGATGGTCTAACAGGTTTGAACACTGTGCTCGTCTTTTTGGGTCCATCTCTAGACACTTCTGTGCAACAAATGAAGTTACAAGTGATGCAAATAATATGGTGACTGAAAACAATGGCAAGAAAGACTACAACTTTTACTGAATTCATAATTTTTCCTGTTCCTACAACTCCTGCCAGCATTTACATATGGGGCCCATAAGACAAGGATATGGGTTAAATAATGGGCATCAGATGGGAGTGTTCACAGGTTACTAAATGGCACAATATATTTTACATGTAAGGGTTTCATTCAAGATAGTTCTACGTGGGTAAATAGTGACCCATGTGGGTCCTAGATGTATTGGGAAACTGGAACTGATGTTCTTAATCCCTATTTGAGACCAAACAACCATCCACACAGCATTTCCAACTGGTTTTGCTGATACATGTTGTATTAAGTCAAAGCCAATGGGTCCTATACAAGAAGCCCAATCCCACTTATTACTGATCCAGCCTGAGTGGATCCATATCCACATGGGGCCCACATATAAATGTTGCTAGGTTGTGACTTACATTTTTTGATTAAGCACTTTGCAAGGACTTCACTAACCCAACTATGAAATACCTGTGCCAGGTCAAGGGCAGTTGGTGGGATTGTGGGGAAGCGCTGTTGCAGTGGGACTGTTTTTGAACACTCAGGCAGTTTAACTCCAGAAAAGATGGGATTTCTGTGAAATAACTCCTGGTGATGAGCCGTCAAGTTACCTGGAGCCAAGAAGAATTCATCCAAAAGGCGAAGAGAAAACAATATCTTGATAAGTTCACTGTAAGAGCTTACCAAAACATCTGACAATGTGGTATATCTGGTCAAGGTCGGAGTCTCCGGGAAACAAAGGTTGTCCAGTTAACATCTCTACTAACAGACAACCTAGGGCCCAAACATCCACCGGTCTACACACACAAGCACATATAGCAGCTATTGTTTGGTATTCATAACATCCATCAGGAAACTTGAGAGCAGTACAGAAATACCTACTTGCCGTACTTGATGTCTCCTACTAGCAGTTCAGGAGCTCTGTACCAACGAGTGGCTACGTAGTCGGTATATACGCCGCCTTCAGAGGGCGATGCAATGGTTCGGGCGAATCCAAAATCACACAGTTTGACCACACCCTCCTGAGAGATGAGGATGTTCTCAGGTTTGATGTCACGGTGGATGACCTAGAATGGGGGTAAGATATTCCAAATATGATGGCAACACCTATTTCCACATTATTTTAGTTCCTTCTTTGTTTTTTATTTTATTTATGAATTTGTAACTTTAAAGCTGTGAGTTTTGGGCAGGAATACTGGTCTGGACCTCTGAACTTATGGAACTTTAATGATATTTGATATCCTTAGTGTTAAAAAGAATTTTTGAAAGTATTCCTTACATTTTGCTGATGACAAAAGTTGGCAGCTCTAAGGATCTGAAATAAGTACTGCTGACAGGTGTTGAGGTCCAACCCGCTTGACTTCTGCTCCAGTTCATCCAGAAGAGTCCGGTCCACAAACTCAAACACCAGATACCAGCGACGACGTCGCTTCCACACCTCCAGAAGGTTCACCAGATTGTCGTGACGGAGTTGCTGTAAGGTTTAGAGGACAGCAGAGTTTTAGATGCGTGTGGTTTCTGTTTATTATTATAATCAACAACGCTCTGACTGCCATGTTTTCCAACGTTTTCTTAAATAGTCAAACCTTAACAATAGTACAACCCACTCAAAATGACAGCTTAATATCACTGTGTGGTCTGGTGGTGACCTGAAGAACAAATGTGAGAAGTTGACCCTGAGCTGATCATCTCAGTGTTTCTGGCTCATACAGCCCTCTGTGTAATCAGTTATTCATTGACTGGCTGACTGGTTCACGGGCTGATCGACAGGTACCCTGAGCAGCTTGATTTCCCTGAGGGCGATCTTCTTCACTGTCTTGTCATCGTCTGAATCCATGAATTTCTTGATGGCGACGAGACGACCGGAGTCTCGGTGGCGGCACTTGAGCACGGTACCATAACTACCCTCCCCAACTGGACCCAGTGACTCGTAGCGCTCCATTAGATTCTTATTCTGAAAGAACAGAACACATCTTTCAAGTTATTGACTCTAGTGGCTCTTATCAAAATAAATAAAATTAGAAAACTTTTCCAAAATATATTGGATTTTAGTACCTTGAAAAAGCCATAGTTCACCTCTTATTTCACTGTATATTCTCCTTTAAAGCAGACTTTCTTTCTTGATCAATAGCTTATGCAGACATTCTGAAGATCATCTTTCACTCATCTTTAGTTTATTAACCCAACTACGTTCAGAGGAATGTTTTTTTTTGTTGTTTGCCAAGTAACTTAACTCTGACCTTTGAATCATTTAACCATAAAGTCTTCTTAACTCTAGAGACAATGTTGTGTCGACTCATGACAGAAACAGCCAATCTATTCATGTATGTATGAGGTTTTATTTTTGATTAATGAACTGATTCTAGAAAATAAAGACTCAAAACTATACTAAAATAAGAAAAATAAAAACAAGTTTTGCAAATCTTCTTTCAAAGCAACACAACAAAACCCCCCCTTAATAAAATTTTTATGCATGTCTTTTTATATATAACAGTTCAAAAATGAATTTAGACAATAGAGATATAAAATAAGGCTAAACAGCTGAACATATGTCCTAAAAACTACACTAAGTTCTGCAAACGGTACCATGACGGATTTGTGGACCAGAGCAGAAACATTAGAGGAAAAAACAGAAACAAACTCACAACGTCTCCGACCTCAGAGCTTGATCCCAGTTTGTCGCTCTAATCTGCTCCATCAACGTAAACACGGAGTATCGGTGTCCCCGACTGTGTGGGAACGTGTCAGCGTCACCTGAGACGGCCACCTAGCTGCGCGTCTTTCAACTGACGCGTTGCCGTGGTAACACTCCTCGCGGTTGGTGACGTAGATCGAAGGAAAACGCTAGTTCTTCCTGCTGGACGGTGATAAAATGTGGCTGGATGTCGTTTGTTTTTTTCCTGTGTTGCAGCCATTAAATGCAAGAAAGGACTTAGGTAAAAACGATAAAAAAAACTGTTTTGGTTCAAATATTTACAAAAAAATAAAAATATATGGTGATATTTTCATTTTTTCTGCTTTGGAGTTGTAAAAGTTCAACTCCCCAAAAAAATATTTCTCCTAATTGTCCAGCAGATGGCAGTGCTGACCCAAAAGAATCTTAATATCCGAGTTCTTTCATTGAAACTGCTGCTTGAGAAAAAAAAAAACAGGTAAACTAATTTAAATAGAGGTAAATAATGTTGGCTTCTGCAGAGTTTGGTGTTAATAATTCACAAAAAGGGTACAATAAAATTTAGTAATAAAAAAAAAGAATCTCACAGCATAAATACCTTAAGTCACCATTTATTAGATCATTCATGCTTTATAAACACACCACACACAACTTTGATATTAGTTTGAACTTCACAGTCTGTATATTAATATAAACAGAAGCTTCATATGTATAAAATCAACACAAACAAAAGGTTGAGTTTAAAATTTATAATCTCTTGTTGGTCTTACTATATATTTCAAAATAAATAAATGATTTAAAGCACCAGTACAGGTAAACATTTTTTTTATACAAAAATATATTTATAACAATAAAACATGTTTTATTTGTACATAGGAGTTCAAAGAACAGTATGATATTCAGAGGTAAAATAAATAACATCTTTGTGTTAATCTGGATTTTCTGCCAGTTTTCTGATTTCCTCCAGGATTTCTGAGAACGCCGGCCGACTCTGAGGTTTCTACAGCACCAAGCAGAGATGGGGAGAAGGCGATGTCAACAAAAATGTCAGACTGATCAACAGAAAATACACTTATCACTTTTCTATGCAATCTAGCAAAGTTTTGAATTGGATTTCAATATTTTGCAAGTCTGAAGAAACATTTTTATTTTTCAACTTTATACATTTTTCTTTGTTTCTTTACTTCCTATCTTCCTTCCTTACCCCATGTCCTTCCTTTCTCTTTTGTGCCCTTTCTAATTTCCTTGCATGTGTTCTACCTGCCTTATTTCCGTTTTTCCTTCTTTCCTCGTTTCCCTGTTTTTTCCTTTCCCTTTCTTCCTTGTGTCCTACCTCCTTTCCTTTCTTGAGTCCTTAATTCCTTTGCTTCTTTCATTTCATTCCTGGTGTGTCCTACCTTTCTTCCTTGCTTCCAGGTTTTTCTAGGTTGTACATTTAAAGCCTGTTCGCTGTAGAACTGATTCCCATTAATATATAAAATAAAAAGTTCCCACTGTTTTAACCCTCTGGATTACAGTTGTGTCTGTTCCCACTTATTGGAAAGTAACCAGCCGTTTATAACAGTAGTTTTGACGGTTAAAGGTAAATGTGTGGTGTGGTACCTCGTGCCAGCAGCGGTACATGATGGTGTACAGCGGTTGAGAGGCGCGGTGCGGTCGATACAGGCGGATCCCTTTGGTGATGTCGTTCACGACATCCAAGTTGGAGCGGTTCTCGAACGGCGTTCGACCCTGCGAGAAGATCTCCCACATCACCACACCTGAAAACAAACACGTCAGAAACCCCTGATGTTCTAACAACACAGGAATCAGCTGCAGATTCTAGTGTCAAGGTCTCTCACCAAAGGACCAAACGTCTGACTTGCTGCTGTATTTACTGTAGTGGAGAACCTCAGGAGGAGACCACTTCACTGGGAACTTGGCACCATTGGAGCTGGTGTATTGGTTGTCCAGAACATATCTGCAATCATTTTAAAAGGGATCCTCATAGTTTAGGTCTTAAAGTACTTAAGGAGGACATTTCTTCTTCAGAGAGGATTTAAATACTTGATCAGATCTAAAGGTTCTGGAGAAGTTTATAATTATGTTTCTGATCAGAAAGCCTCAACATCACAATGAAAATAAACACTGGATAAAACACATTTTTTATTTGTTCTGAACTATTCATGCATAATAACATCAAAACAATAATGTCCAAAGGGTTATTAATTTGAAAAACATTTGCCAATTTATATTTTATCATTGACAATTATTTTGGTTTGTTTTTTAACTATTTATGTAAAGTGTGGAAGTAAAGTGTCGGCTGTACCTGGTCATCCCGAAGTCGCTGACCTTTACCACGTTGTTCTCGTTAATCAGACAGTTCCTGGCTGCCTGAATAACACAGAATAAACACACATAATGAGCAAATATAAAACAGAACTTAAAGATTAACTGGACCCAGAGGCTGAGGCTAACAGCTAGTATGAGGAGGTCCAAGACCAAATTGGACCCTATACCAAAGCAACAAAACGCTGTTTTATTAATCTGTTGCCATGTTTTTAGACAGAATCCATTGAATTTGTTCCAAGAGAAATTAGAGAAGGAAGATTTTGTACATTTTTTAAATTATCTTACTCAGTTGCACATTTCTACACCTTCGCTCTATCACTTCAGAGTTTAATCAACTAAAACAAGACCCTGCGTTCTGGTCGCAGAGACTCACCAGGTCTCTGTGGATGAAGCTGTGAGCTTCCAGGTACTCCATCCCTTCACAAACATCCTGGCACATGGACAGAAGCCACGCCTCCTTCAGAGTCCCGCCCATTTGCCGCAGGTAATTCAGCAGGCAGCCATTGTCCATGCACTCAGCCACGATCAGCAGGGGGCGCTGATTTAAGCAAACACCATACAACTGAACCAGTTTGGGGTGGCACAGCCTCCTGGAACAGACGACACAGAAAGGGTTACAGGAAACGCATTCCCAGCTTCTTGTTGCCGTTTCTCGTCTTGATTCTCCTCCCCTACATCATGACTTTGGCTTCCTCGATGAAGTCCTCCTCATACATGGATCCCTCTCTGATGGCCTTGATGGCCACTTTCTGCTCGTTCCTCCACTTGCCGAGTTTTACCACTCCAAACTGGCCACTGCCCAGTTCCTTCATGAAGGTCAGCTCACTGGGATTGATATCCCACTTCTCTGGAAGAAGAAAATCAGGAGAAAAGAGGAGAAAGCATATAAGAATAACAGCAATCCATTGAATGACGAACAAACAGGTTTTAATCAAAAATGTACCAGAAACACCATTTAGAGCTTAAGAGAACATACAGTTCTGACATATAACCTACAGTTCTGTTCTAACATGTAGACATTAACTACTTTAAATACTGGTTCCAAAAGTTTAATGTTGTCGAAAACTGAAATGTCTGTTGATATTTTTGGTCAAATGATGCATGCCGAAGCTTGAAATAAACCTTTGCACGTATTTACCTGAGCTGAATCCTGCTGTGGCTGGGACACACCTTCCCATTGGTCCCACAGAATACCGTAACCGCGTCACAAGACCTACAAACCCATGCATGATTTCAGCAGAAGCATGAGATGCAACAGTGGAGATGACACATGTACATGATGACCAGGGCATTTACCTACCTGCTGCATTGTGCTCATGGTAGTGTATAACATCTGGTATGGAGCTGAAGGTGTGTTTTTCAGCCAGGTAGAACTGTCCAGTATCCGTTATTTTAATCTGGTAATGTCTAATATCCCCATTTGGACTACACACAAAAATATTTGGTTGAATATTTTCAGTGGATGTAAAGTTTATAAAAGTGTCCAACACCTGACTCACCTTAATGTCTTTGTATAAACAGAAACAGTATAGGTTCCTTGTTTACTGGACTCCCGCACAATAAAACCACCTTCTTTGTCCTGGAAAATATAAGGAAACAATAATTAATCCTTAGAAATAAAAGTAAAACATCTTTACCTTACTATAGCTAAGATGCACATTCAAGCTATATCAGAAGTTAATGTCTTATATTTTATATGCATCTTGTATGTGGAAATATGTTTATGTTCAGTTGGAATGATGAATAAATACCTGCTGTTTCAGCAGCTGTTCAGCTTCTGTTCTGGTTATGTTCTTGCAGTACCACCTTCAATTAAAAAAAAAAAAAAAAAAAAAATCAAGGGTTTATTTCTGTGTTCCTAAACTGAGTTAAATAAACAACTAGAGACTTACGAGTTTGCCTCAATTCTGTTTTTCTCTGTTACGTAGTTACTGGGGATGAAGCCTTTATTCCTGAGCAAAACAATACAAAGAAATAATCAGCAGTGTCCAGAACAATGACATTTCAGAAACTAGCAGTTATTTCTTTGTCAGTATATTTGTTACGGATTGTCTCAATGATTTGTTAAATCTATGAGAAGTCCCCCCAAAAAACCTTTGAAAGTCTGAAGAACTGCCCATTGAGAACACGTTACATGAATAAAACAGAGTTTAGCGTTTTGGAATAAAAATATAAATCAATCTCTGGTGGTTCTGGACTTTACTGCAGGAGCTCTGCAGGTTTGATTGGACCTACCCGTGTCTGTCCCGCGCTCTCCACCACAGCTGGTCCTGCTTGTGGAGGATGACATACTCCTCTCCCTGTAGACCCAAAACATTCGCATCAACACACAGGGTTCTTTGTCATCTCGCCCCTTCCACATAAAAAGCCAAAATTTGTGGTTTTGGTTTTTGCATACTAGGCTTTTTGAGTACAAAATGATGCATCGTACTGAAGGTTTTCTATCACCCACGTGTCGATTTGTCCCTGCCAAGACGAGGTTTCACACCTGCATCGACGACCCGTTTCAGTATGACTGCTGGTCAGTTCGTCCTTTGAGCATTTCTTACCTTTGAAATACCCAACTTTCTGTGACACAAAATGAGGCAAGACATTTGGTACCAACCATACGTCACTTCGTAGCCAAAAGGAGGATGTTTAAAACCTGCTTACGTAGCCGACCATTTAAAGCAGTTTACTGTAAACTACTTGTAGTCTACAGTAAGTAAATGTGCTTTTCTGACTAGTAAATATCAACAAGCAGAAACTCAGAGATATTTTGTTTTTGATCAGGTGTTATACTGTCATATTTTGTGAATTAACTGGCCCAAGTGGTGACGGCAACCAAAATATATAGGAATACAACGTAATGCAAAGTTTTCAGACAACAATATACAATTAAGTTAAAAGTGACATTTATGACAATTTTTCTTCAGAATTTATAAACAAAATACTTGACAGCAATGGAAAATAATGTTATTCAACATGATTTAAGTACATGAAATGGTATGAAAATGTTTGTTTGCGGGTACAAAATGGAATAGGAAGGGATGACATGTCAACACACAACAGGTGTATTTTTGACCTGGAGCAGCCTGTACCTGTTTAATGGTGAGGTCGGTGTCCTCCTTGGCAGTGAAGTCGTACATGGCAATGACGTTCAGCAAGCCCTCACCTTCGCCGTTCTCTGGTGGGGGTAGAGGAAGCTTTTTCCTGGACAGGTCGACCTGACCAAAAGATAACAAAAATCAGTATCTGGCACTTAATGAAACAAGGACATGAGGCAATGCACTGTTTCTTACCCGTCTGGCATTTCCGGGGTATCGTCTGCCTGGGAAGCACAGAGAAGTTCTGCCCTCCAACTCCATGCGTGTGCTGATCTCCCTGAAATCAGCAAAACAGTCTTAAGTCTCAGTTAAGTTTTGGGGTGCCCAAAATATGGGCGGAGTCAATCATTTACCTCCGCTTATCACTCACACTCAAGCGTTCCAGCTGCTGACAGAAGTTTTATTTAACAATCTTAAATGTATGTGCTGTATAGGTTAACACATACGGATGAGCGAGCAGGTGGAACAACTGAGTGATGGTCATTGCAGGGTCATACATTAGACTCCACCCACATTCCTTTTAAAAACACAAACCCAAATATTTGCTAAATTATCGCAAATTGTGAAAATCGAGCTTCAGTAAATGGCACATGTAGTTGACCTTTTCATTTGTAAAAGAAACTTAAATTAATCTCAAGATTTTTAGAGTTTTTATTTAAAGGAATCTTACAAATAAAGAAATGAACAGAATAACAAAATGCAGCAAAATAACTTTCCTTTAATGAATTTCTTGTGTCTAGTTTAGTGGTTAAAAGTGGGATCCTAAATTTTACCCCTGCTTTTCTATAATGTTATCTTGGTGCATGCATCTTTGCAAACTTAACATGCATTGGACACTGCTCACTTACCACATGGCTCTGAGGTTTACCACTAACTAAAAACACTGACATGACCTCACTTTGTAAGCTTCAGAAGGATGGTCTGCCTTTTCCTGTGCATGTTTAGAAATTTGCAAAATCTAATAAACTGGAAAGTAATAAATATCCTCATTTCACTTCTTTGTCGTCTTTCTCTGGAAACAGTTCAAGTATGACCTGATTAATGAGTGCCTCTTACTATACAGAACAGTACCAGCAGTAATAACCCAATAGTTGTTTTATATGGCTTCATCAGTCTCTTACTTAACAACAACGTAAGAGACTTCTTTATAACGTTGTCCAAACATTTGTTTCTGCACAGCTCTTACCTCCCGCCACAGCATTTCAACTTAAGTTGAGGTCTGGATTTTGACTGGGCCAAAGTAACACTTTGATTAATTTCTTTCCGGCCATTTTGTGCTTTGCTAGATCTCCTGCTGTATATAGAACCCTTGTCATGTTGATGACCTATTTTTGGACAAAGCTTGAGCTCCTGGACCTCAAATTTGACACTAGAAGACATACAGAAGAGTACAGAAGGGGACGGTTGACTCAGTGACTGCAAGGTTCCCAAGTCCAGAGGCTGCAAAACAAGCCCAACTCACCATCCCTGCACCACTGTGCTTAGATGGTACATCTAAGGGCAGTAGAGTCTAAGATGGAGTTTGGGTCTTTTTTTGCAATTTCTCTGATCATGCCAGACTTTGGAGCAAATTTACTGGAATGTTCACTTTAAAGACTGACAACTGACTGAAGTGTTTCCACTTGTGAATAATATGTTTCACCGTACAATGGTGGTCTTCAAATTGTTTGGAAATAACCTTATGGCCCTTCCCAGATTGATGATCAGTACCAATTGCTTCTCTAAGGCCATTTCAGATGTCTTGTGATAACACTTCAGAAAAACAGGCTGCTAAAACTTCTGCCTTCATAGAGATGTTTGCAATGATTCATAATCATTTCAAAACAGCAGCGGGTCTGCATTGACAGATGTTATGTTTTCTTTTTCCAGTGACAGTAGACATATCTAATTGAAATATTATAAAAATACTGTTTTGCCCTTTTCATATGATAAATGCGATTTAACATTGGAAGGTTATGAAGTATGATGTTCTTGTCTTTACCTGGTTTGAACAGCACAGCAGCAGCAGAACACAGAGTGGGTGGAGTGATCTGAAGAAGGAAACCGACAGAAGAGTTACAGCTGACCTTGTTAGCATTTCCATGCGACAGAAGACAAAAACTCCTAAAGGTACCCACCAAAATGCCTGGAAAACATTTTACTGTCATCATTTAGTGAGATAAAACTATTGTTAAATCAGTTTGACTAATTTTAACTAATTTTAACTATTTTTCCTATGTCCTGTTGAGATAAAAAAAAAAAAAGCTCATCTTCATTCTGGTCCAAAGATGCAAATGAAAACAGAATTTAACAAAAGTTTGTTGATGGAAATTTTTGTGCCTTGCCTTAATTCCTTGGTTTATGACTGAAACTCTGCAGGACCTGATAAAAGTATTCACACCCCTTCTGTGTTGTTCTGTTACAGACTTGATCTATGGCGAGGGTCAGAACAGATGGTTCTGTCTAGTCTTGGAGAGATGGCTCCTCAGCCTTCAACAGAGTACTGATATGAAATAACATGTATGCCACACTGTGTAAAGTTCAATTTCTGTTGCCAACATGACTAGGAGAGAATTGAACTGAACAGGTTTCACCTCGTTTCCCTTAGCTGTGAGTCTGGCTCTCAAGAAGATTACCTTGACAGCTGTTGAAGCTGATATAATGATAACTTTTGCTTTCTCTAGTCAGGATGATTTGGCAGCACTCATCAGGTATGGTTTGTAGTTACTGCAGTGATTTGGGCACCACCACATTCATTTAACCACCAACAGATAACAAGGAACAAGGTAATGCAAATCTGCAAACAGCCGCTGTTTTAGTTAATTTCTTTTTGTCTTTCTGTCTCTGTGGTTTTAAGTGGGAGGTCTCAGTCAGGAAGTGTAGTTTCCTTTTCTGTAGAATTAACACTCTTTGCTTTGCGCGAGTCCGTTCGTGTGTTTCTGTGGGTGAATGAACGATATGATGCATGCGGCCGGGTCATTTTCGCAGCCAGTGTTTGTCTGTGACTGCAGAGAGGTGGGTACATTACTTCTTGTGTTAATTTGAGTGAAAAAAACCCACTAGTGCAAAGGGAAAAGTATCATGTGATTCTAAAAACAAACTTCCAGATTAAAAGCAGGTCTTGAGGGGAGGATACATGTCCCAAAGTAAACATCATGCTTTATCCCAGCAGCAGATGTTCTGACTCAATTAGGAGTGATGGACTGGTTTGGTGGTTTTTGGTGATCCATAAAGTGCAAAAGTATTTAATCTCCTTGAACTTAAACTTAAATATTTTGTCACATCACAACAACAAAATTCCAAGTATTTTGTTGTGACTGTATATGATAGACTAACAGTAGTGAACACAGCAGGCAGTTCAGGGAGAAGGTTCTGGAGAAGTTCAAAGCAGGGTTGGGTTCTAAAACAATATACCAACCTTTGAACAGTTCTGTTCAGTCCATCATCTGAACGTGGAAAGAGGGTGGGCCATCGACAGATCTACCAATAAATAGCTGCCAACCTAAACTGACAGGCTAAACAAGAAGAACGTCAAGCAGTAAAGCCACCAAGAGGTTAATAGTAACTCTAGAGAAGCTATGGAGGTCCACAGTTCAGGTGGGATCATCTATTTACAGGAGAGCCATTAGTCATACTCTCCATAAACCTGGCTTTTATGGAAAACTGGTGAGAAGAAAGCCATTGTTGAAAAGAAAAAGCCATAGTGGACACAGTTAATATGTGGAAGAAGGTTCTCTGAATAGATGAGACCAAAGTAAAACTTTTTTATCCTACATGCAAAATGATATATATGGTAGAATTCTTAATGTTGGACAACACCCTGAACACACCGTCCGCAAATCGCACACACTTCCCTGTCCTACACAGGGACAGAAAGCTGTTCCTGACCCTCAAGGATGGATGGATGGAGCTAAGCAGAGGGCAACCATGGAAAAAAACCTGTTGGCAGCAGCAAAAATCTTTAGGCTGAAAGGGAGGTTCACCTTCCAGCAGGATCATCACCCTAAACATATAGCAGAGTTGCGATGGAATGGTCTAGATCAAAGCATCTTCATGTGTTAGAATGACCTAGTTAAAGCTCAGACCTAAATTCAATTGATAATATTTGATTCTATTTGTAAATTACTGTTCACAGACACGCTCCTTCCAATCTGACTAAGTTTGAGTTATTCTGCAAAGAAGAATGGGCAAACAACGTCCATCTTTGAATGTGCAAAGCTGGTAGACAGATACCTCAGAAGACCTACAGCTGTAATTGCAGAAAAATAGTTTCTAGGAAGTATTGACTCAAACACACAAACACTGTAAAACACCATGTAACATTTAACAGAATTAACTTGTACTAATTTCCTATGTGAGGTTTAGCAACTTTCATTTTTTGTTTACATTTTTGTTTGTCTCAGTAAAATACATACATAAATTTGCTATTGTAGCGTTACAAAAAAGATACATTTTAAAAAGGGATATTTTTCCTGTTTCAAGGTGCTCTAAGGACCAATAATGTTGAAGTAACTAATTTTATTTCTAAGGAGCAGGTTCTTTTAGAACAGACAGAGGAGGGAATACATAATCTTTCTTATCAGACAGTCTAACAGTTAATAAGAACAATAAGTTAAAGTCACCAACACAGGGGATGCATTGTGGCGACATTAGACAGCATACAAGACCTAAATGGCTTTTTAACAGACTAAAAAGTTTGGTAGCTGTATGAGGAAATTACTATATTTGTTGGGTATCATCAACCAAAACAATGTTTGTTGTTGGCCTAAATGTCTGTTTGTTGTTTTTGTTTTAAATATGCAAAACATTGAGGTGCTGGGTTCTTTGGGAACACCAAAGTGTCGATTATGGTTTTATGTGTGCACAGATGTGCCACAAATCCATGTTAATCATCTGAACATGCTGCTTGCACATCTGAAATTGCTTCCTTCATCATGCTTTAATAACACGTCTTTCCCCTGCCTCCTCAGGTGCTATCCCACATACACGCACAATACCTCTTGTATCTAAGTATCCAAATATACGGTGAGAGGCCTCCAAATTTGCTCAAGATCCTCCAGTAGGTCATTTAAAATGTAATGGATCCTTTCTAGATGAAGGGTATCTGTCATTACTGAAATCCAAGCCTTCAAAGAGGGCATTTCATTCCCTTCCATAGGAGGAGGATCAGCCTCTTTAAACTCAATTAACTATGTCAGGCATTAATACAGCAGAACACAATTACAAAGTAATCCTTTATTCCAGAAATCATTATGTATCTCTAACCTTATTTCTTTTTCCCAAGCTCATTTTATGTTACCCATTTCATTATGTCAGAGTTACTGTCGTATCTCATACATAAAGGCGATGGCACATATTTCTGTTATACAATCCATAAGGCATTGGTCAAGCTTATCTGGAGTTACAGATTCAAATGTTTGGAGATGGGACCTTACATAGCTCTTATTTGAAGATGTGTAAAGAAATCCCTGGCTAAAAAAAATATTTTTCTCCTCAAAACTGTATTATGAATGACTGGATTACAGATTTAATACATTCTCTTGAGACAGAAGACAGTGCTATTGCACTAAGAGAATACAACATGCTATCTTTCTGCTCCGAGTCCAACCAACCTCCCATTGTAATTGTATCATCCAGCCAATAGACAATGCAATGCATATTAACTGCAAAACAGTAACGTAAAGTTTGGCAATGCCAGACCACCATATATTTTTTGTTTGCAAAGATGAGTATTTTTTTATCCTAGGACTCATAATTCCTAATAAAAAGGTAGAAGAACAGAGTATAGTTTCTAAATAAATGTGGTGAGATACATCAGGAAATTTGTTAACAGGTATGAGTTGGAGGAGACAGTTCATCTTAACAGAACGTGGGAGTGACTTACAAAACTTCAACCTTGTTTTTAAGTGTAACCAGGATTTTCACAAAAAAATTGCTTCATACAATGACTTGTATGCAATACTGACTTTAATCCCCAAATGTGTGAATTTTTCTGAGGTTATTCTTGGGGGCAAATTTGAAATGAATCCAGGCAATAGTTCTTTAACACTGAGTATAAATATAAGCATTAAATGCAATCAAAGGCCTTTTCTGTGTCGAGGCTCAATATAACTAAGTCCTTACCTAGCTAGATCCCTAGATTATGTCCAGAAGGCGACTTAAGTTATCAGATGCCTTGTTACCTGATCCAGTCTCTGTGAGGATTTTGAAGTTGAAATTAAACCGAAGCGTTCAAATCCAACAATAAATCATTTCATCCACAAAATGAAAAACTGCAATGTTATTGACTAAATATATTTACAATCATTTCATTCAGTCTTATAATTCAACAAATAAGCAACAAAAGACAATAATCATTCTCAGCCGATTCCTATTAGATTCATAATCTTAAAAGAAAGAGTTTAGAAGCATGCTGTAAATACTATCGCTGCTCTGTCAGATCCCATATTGTTTGTTTAACTAAGCATGCCTTGGTGAATATAAATGATCAATTAAAATGACAATGAAGTTCAAAACACAAAGCCAACAACTAAATATGATCTTCTCTGGTCAAAACCTACAAAACGCTCTTCTTATCTTACGTAAAATTACAACAAATAGCACAACATACCAATCTTTTTGTTCCCTTAGAATAAGAGGCTCAGCTGCTCAGTCAGCTTCATCTTCCCTTTGTTGTGGCTCATAGATGTTTTGCTGCACCCTCCTATGTGTCCTGAGGACAGCATTAACATTGTGTCCATTGCTCCCACTCTGCCACTGTTGAAATCGTTGTGGGATTCTCACTGTAACTGTTCTCCTTGCTATCTGAACTGCAAGCAGCCATTACACTAGGCTGTCTTCCCCTCACTGCCCCCTCTTGGAAACGTTGGGTGAGTGTTCTGTCATTTCCATAACAATGTCATGTATTTTGTAATTTTGTACACAAAACATTTGGAAAGAGGTGCATATAGGTAAAGATAAAATTAAAGCCATTAATGCCTGACTGTGTTTGTCGTTTTAAACTTAATATTCATTTTGTCTTACAATTATCAGACTCATGCATATTATGATTTGTATTTTTTCTCCATTTTAATTAAAAACACTGACACAACATTGCTTCCCTGTAACATTTATCGATTCCCTAATCAGCCACTAATTATAAAATTTTTTGTGACTGAATACTGGCTAGGTCTTCTTTTTCCAATCAAAACAACCCTGATCTCGCAAAGAACAGACTCCATAGGCCTTCTGTACGTCTGCTGTGGTATGTTAGAAAGACATCAGCAGAAGATATGATTAGTTCTGGGAAGATCAGTCTGAATCATCCATGGATTACACTTGTTATAGCCAGAACATCCCAAAGAAATTCAGTTGTTCAAACACTTTTTGGATGTCCAGACAACAACTTTGATCATTCTTTGGCCATTTTGCAGTGAGATGGAGTACATTATTCTGGCTAAGCAGACAATCAGGTAATACTGGTTCACTGAAAAAATGTTCTTTGTCTACAAGAACTAGCTGATAGATGGGTCCAGAGGTTTTCCAGCAGAACACTTTGCAAAGTATTTCATAGCCTTCACCAGATTGCCTTCTTCTCATTCATAATGTGTTTCATAACATTGCAATGGCTTTCCCAGGAAACTCTAATAATTTCTTTTCAGAATTTTAATCTGACCAGAGCACCTTTCTCCACGTTAGCTTCCCTCAATGATTGGTTTGTGGAAAACTGCAAACAGGACTTCTTATTGCTTTCTGTCAACAATGGTTTTCTTCTTGCAACTCTTCCATATAGGCCAGATTTGCCCGCACATGAAAAACACTGGTCCTATCAACAGAGTCTCCTACCTGAGCTGTGGATCTATGCAGATCATTCAGAGTTGCTATGGTCCTCTTAGCTTCTTTTCTGATTAATGTTCTCCACGCCTGTCAGGTTAGTTGGACATTGCTTTGTTTTGTGACACTTGTGGAATGTAAACTGGCCAAAAAGGACCTTCATTGGTTTAAATCAACATTTCTACAGGCTTTTCTAAAGATCTTTCAAAGTCTTTTTGTCAAAATTTTCTGCCTTTTCACCCATTTTCAGTCCAGTTAATCGCCAAAGAATGTGTCAACTCTAAGCGTTTTGTATAGCATGTCTTTATAAAAGGAAGCACAAGACAAAAGAAAGAATACTATTTAAAAGATAATTCCCATAGGGCTAATACAAAAAAAAAAAAAGAGTTGTGTTGGGGACAAAAGGAGGACAAAAGCTAAAGGATCAGGTCATGTCATGTCTATTGCAATCATGAAATAAATCCGGCAAATACCTGAGATAAGATTCGAGAGAAGCTTCATCCTTCTTTGGATAATCTATTGTATGGCACCTTTTCATCTTACAGGTTTTTATATGCTGTGACAAAAAAACAAGATACTGGATACCGAAGTGAGCTTCCTCCCCAGACTGGCTGGGCTCACTCTGAGCCCCTGCCCATATGTAACAAAATGATTTTTTTTAGGTGGTTCATGGATCTGAACACAATGACCCCTAGACACAAAGGTTTTTTGGAACTGCCTAGCGTGGATGAGGCCTTGGGGCAAACCCCAGAACTAATTGGAGGGACTGTATGTTCCTCATGGCCTCTAAACACTTTGGGATCCCAAAGCATTAGCTGGAGAGCGGATTTGTGGATTGATGGTTGGATGGACGGAGGGATGGATAAGCCTAAAGTTTCACTGTAAACTTGGTTCTTTAACATTTCTTTAAAAGTATCAGATTCTGGACTGAAAACGGGCAAAATGCAGCCAAAATCCAATGAAAAACATTTAAAACACGTCTTGAGAAATTTTGATGAAAACCACGTTAAAGATTACAGGAAAGTCAGACTGCTTGGAGCAGAAATATGAAAAAAATGATGACTTTTCTCAGCAAGTGTTTTAACTAGATTTCCTGCCATTTGTAATCAGCTGTTTGAAGTTTTCTCTTATATGTGCAGATAGCTGCAGCAGCCTCAGGTGAAACCTTTGCATGTTTGTGGACTGTTTACTTTGGTTAATGAGTAAACATCTGAAAATATTATCTTTAGTTACATGCCAGCAGCCTGGATAATTTGCATGCCTATAAGATGTAAAAAAAAAAAAAAACACCTTTGATTCAGCTATGGTCTCTAAAGCTTGTCTGACTGTGAGAACAGAAACTTCAGCCGGTTGGTATTTCTCTGCAGACCAGAGGTGCTAAAATCCACACAGATGCCTCTGCCTTTCTGATGCTTTAACTCTATATTTTCACAGCGTCTGCAGTAGTGCATGCACAGGTGAAACAACGCACTGTAAAAGTTAAGTGTTTTGTTTTGATTCATCACATGGTGAAATGACGTCTGAAGCCTAACCATCTGATTTGGCTTATTTAGCAGATTTAGAAGCAAAAACAATATCTGAGTTTTTAAGATAAAACAAAGACTACAGAGACTCTACTGAGTGTTTTAGAAATCCATGAAAGCATATCCTGTGGGGTTAACTGTAGGGTCTTACATACTTTCCTCCTCTGATTCTCAGTTTGCTCTTCTGGTTCTCCAGATTGCTATAACAGTTTTCTGCTTTGTACAGCAGTTTTGAAGTTCAAGAGGACAAACTTGAAGATTTTCGAGCATCTACTTACTTGAGTGAATCATCTTTCCTTTCAGTCTTCACTCTCTTCGGTTCTCCTCTTCCTCCTCCCGTGTATCTCCCTCAGCTCCAGTTTTTGTTCTGCAGCTCAAGGTCGGCTTCGATTTCTCAGCACTGACGGAGCTGCTGTGATACTGCAGGTAGGAAACGGCTGAGGCATTGAGAGTCTGAGACAAAAGAAAGGCAGGTGGGTGGAGGAAGTAAAGTAGGTGAAGTAGAGAAGACAAAGAAAGATGATCTGAGGAAGACAGAAAGGATGTTTAATTGCTGGTGTTGATGTCTGATTTGGCAACATTAGCAGAATGTAAAATGTCTGCTTTATACTCAGTTATTGGTCAATATTTAAGAAGTGTTAGAAAGAGAACGATGGAGAGGAAGTGAAACTATGACGTGAACGAAACCACAAAGCATCCGTCTAAGAGTAAATCCAGGAAGAGGCGCTCACATACAGTAATCATCACGCAGCACTGAAATTTAGCCTTTTCTATATGACCGTTTGACTTTAAATTACTGTTTAAAGTAAGAAGGTTCCTGATTATCATAAAAACTGATAAACTCTGAACCACCAAAAACACTTATCTAAACTTCATGTGATGTAAAACAATCTCAGTGTTTATAAAACAAGATTAAATTCAGGTTTACAATACACGTTTTCTCTGTAAAGGGCCATGCCACAACTGTGTTTGTTTGATTTAATCTGAGTTACGAGAGCAAAAAAGGTGTAAATGGATGAGAAGGTATGAGTTCATCTGGTGTTGCTTGATTGGTGTCTATCAGTAAAAAAATGACCTGATCTCTTTAGAACCTCCCGAAATGAAATGGATGAAATTAATGATCCATGGAATGATGAAGACTATGATAAATTGAATTGTTGTTAAATCAAATTAGAAAAATGTAACTGAGGTTAGACTGACTAAAGTTGCAAATTTGTAAGTTGATCTTTATTGGCACACGTTTTAATAGCACTGCTCGACTCTTACCTGTAATTTTATTTTGACTAGCTGTTACCTTGGCCATCAGCAGCTCTTACCTTGTTTCTCTGTAGCTGTTAATTAGACTGTTAGCTTTTAGCTTGACGCTATGTTGCTGTTGGTCTGACCATCTGTTAGTTTTACACTGTCATCTGTTAGCATGAATATGTTGTTAGCCTGACTCTTAGTCACTGATAATATTCTGTAAGGGGTTAGCTCCACTCCTAAGTAGCTGTTAGATTCACCAGATTAGCAGTAGCTGTACTCTATTGTCAACTAGCTTGATTGTGTTTTAGCTATTAATTAAACCTTGATAACTGTTTGTGTTATCTGTTAGTTTTGCCCCTTTTCCATTGCTTGTAGAAAGACCGAGGCTCTTGAAAATAGCGGGGCTTTTGAAGACCCAGGGCGGATGTTGATACAAATTTACCCGGGTAATTTCCATTTCTATTCATTTGTCACAAAAAGTACTTTTAAGATGTTTTTAAGCGTGAAAGTAGACCTCAACACTTCATCTGTGCTGTGAGTTCATCAAGAATGAGCCTACTTTGAAATGTTCTTTCTGGTTTTCGGAGCAGCAAAGCTCTGCTTACAGGCTGGTCTGGCTGCTAATGTAAGCTAAGCCAACTGGGCGGTTGGACTGGGACTTCCCCATTAAGCGCTGCCTGATCTCGGCCCAGCATTCTTGGATTTCCCGCACCTGTTATCTGTTTGTGGCGGCTGCAAGTGAATATAAAAGCATTTCGTAGGTACGTGGTAAAAAACTGCAAATACCAGAAAATTAAATGTAACATTTTTCACCAGAAATTGTTTACATTTTAAGTTAATGTAGGGATTAATTCTAAACCGTTTCACCACAGTTCTGGAGGTAAAATGGAAAAGGTGCAAAAGGGTCTCTTGATTATGTTAGTTTGACTCTGAGTAGCCGTTAATTTGACTTAGTTGTCAGCTTCACTGAGTAGTTGTTTGTTTGACATTATGTAGCTGTTCGTTTGAGAAGCTGTTACTTGGACTTCGTTAGTATTTAGCTGGACTCTTAGTAGCAGTTATATAGACTGTTAACTTGACTCTCCCATCTGCATTACTGAATGGTTCTTAAACCTGAAATCACACTAACTTCTCCCTTCTGCAGATAGATGAATGACTGCTCATAATTACTCCACAGAGCACTACATAAAACATACAAATAAACAAAAGCTGAGTTCAACCTTTAAAAGAATAACCAATATTCATAGAAGCTTTTCGTGACTCTTGAGTTATATTATAGACATGCACAGCATCCAAACCTACATATTACTTGCCCACAGATAATAGTGGTTGGTAAATACTAAATATGGTGACCTAGTGTGTACCGACAGAAAAGTTGATGTTAATGCAGGCTGATCCCACAAGAACAGAAGTGAAACCCACTGCAGACTTGTGAGAGAAGTCAAAGCAAAGGGAAGAAGGTTTTCTGTTGGTCTGGATGGACAGACGCTAAAGTTGGGCAAGATTTTCCCACAAAAAAATCTGTACAGCTTACCACTGAGCTGTTGGTGTTTAGATGTAGTTCGTTTTATATAAACTTAATGAGGTAGTTGTTAAAACTCTCAGTTCTTTAAATATATGTCCGCCTCTTAGTCAAAGAACGCTTTTCTGGAACTTAGTTTCTCAAACTTTCCTCACATTTCTTAAATATCAAACATATTTTATTGTCACCACTTTCTGCCTTCTCCTCTACATACAAAACTTCATTATCTTCAAAGCTGTCTGGTCAGAAACATCTGTAATGTCTCAGTGCTGATATTTCCAAAGAAGTTGTTCCTTTTAATTATAATCTGTCATGACCAATTCAAGTGCTCTCCCTCCAAAAATAAGCAGATTTTTAAATGTATCAATAGTAGAAGACGTGTGCTGATTGTCGTTATTTTTCGGAATAAACATTACACTACAAACATTAAATATGATGTAGTGGAGGTCTGAAAAATCGAACATAGTACGATAAACTCTGTTCTTATTATTTTTGCCCTGGAACAAAATCAACATCTTCATCTCTGAATAATTGAAACACAGAGGGAGCCGTGGAAGAATTAAGGTAGGAGCAATTTGTAAACACAGTTTTAATAAGCAGGCATTAGAGGGGGAAATATGCTTGAAATTGCTGTTTGTCTGTGTTAGCAATAATAATCTCCTTAGTAAACCATATATCCATCACTGTCTGCAGTTAAAATGCTGCCAAGAGGAAATTCACATTGAAAGGTTCAGTGCCAGGGAAGAAAGATCCAGTACGCCCAAGGTTGTCCAACAAGCTTTGTGGCCGTCTCCTCATGAGGGCCATTCTAATGGATTGTGTTGCCACCGGTTCAGAACTGTTCAACACTGGCAGCAGCTGGCGGCTATTAGTGTATGTGCAGACTCGAGGTGCATTTTCATACCCGAGGTGTTTAGTAATTTAAAGACTGTTTGAGCTGTTTGTTTATGGTGTGAAAGTGATCCAACCTCTATCTGACACAGCTACCAGGTGCATGCTGCTAGCTTCATCCCCGTGCCTTTCCGTAGTCGGTAAACAAACTAACATATAAAGGCGGCGTCTTTTTCTTAAAGCATAGAGCCCTATGCAACTTTCAAGATGTCTTAATTTCATCTGAAATAGTATCCAGAAACAAACTAATGATATGATGATAGTATTTTTTTGACAAGCTTAGAACACAGCATCTGATTCCTGTATTTACATTCGGTTCTTCCGCCCCGGAACATCAGACCAAAAACGAGGCAGAATGCTTTCATTGGTTTGTAGTGGCACATTTTGGTTCTCTTGGAGTTTTCTCTGTGTGAAACGAAATTGAACCACCTGGAAAAGTTACTCATCAACTGATTCGGACCAAAGTAAGTATAGGTGTGAAAACACTCCAAGACATAGGAGTCAAACTCCAGTCCTCGAGGGCTGATGTTCTCCAACTTTTAAATGTTTCTCTGATTCAACACAACTGGATCATATATTCAAGTCATTAGCAGGGCTTTAAGAATGTGACTAAATGTTGAGGATGCAATTTAACTATTTGATTCAGGCGTGGACCTATCGAAGGTTTTAAGCCCTGCAGGCCACACTTGCCTTAGTTAGAGTCTGAGTTCAAGATTCAACAATAAGAAAAAGACTGGGCAAAAATGTCATCCATGGTAGTGTTCCAAGGCCAAAACCACTACGAACACAAAAATCCAAAGGTTTGGCTCGAGTTTGTTATAAAACATCTTGATGGTCCCCAAGACTTTAGGGAAAATATTCTGTGGAACATTTTGGGCGGTACACGTCCCTTTGCATCTGGCATGAAGTTTTCACAGCATTTCAGAAAAAGAACATCGTACAAACAGACAAAAATGGTGGTGGTAGTATAATGGTCTGGGGTTGTTTGCTGCTTTAGGACCTTAATGACATGTCATATTTGATGGAGCCATGAATTGTGTTCTATATCAAAAAATTCTGAAGGAGAATGTCAAACAATCGTTTATTCATGCAGCAAGACAGTGATCCAAAATACATCCACCAGTCCATCTTCCATCTGAATGGCTCCGAAAAACAAAATGCAGGTTGTGGAGTGACCTAGTCAAAGCCTGGACTTTAATTCAAATGAGTTGCCAAGGAATGACCTTAAACAGGTGGTTTATGCTTGAAAACCCCCCAATGTGGCTGAATTAAAACGATTAGGCAAACAGCAGTAGTCTGCATTCCTCCACAGGGAAGTAAAATATTCATTCCTAGTGTTGGCATAACCTGGTCTTAGGTTTAGTCCACACTTAGCTTTTCACATAGGCGAGGTTGGTTTGAATAGTTTCTTTTCCATAAATAAATAAAATCATCACTTGAAAACAGCTTTTCAGTTTTGACTGATATTAACATTAATTTGATGAGATGAAACTGTGCAACAAAAACAAAAACTGAAGAAACCTGAAGATGTTTTAACGCTTTTCCCACAGTAGAGCTACAGTAGCTACATGTAGGTATATTTTCCACTTTCACATCCTGGCCTGACCCCTTTCTTTTTGCTCGGTCTGTGCGTGTTTGCGCGGGCGCAGAGGAGGACGTTTTTTGAGTGTGCGGTGCTTGTCCGCCCCCTTACCTCCCTCATTTCCTCAATCCTTCTCCAACTGACAGCGACGTGAGCGCCAGACGCTCGGCTGTAATCTGAGGACATGACACTTCAAGGTAGGACCAAACTTCTCCATGTTTCAGGGTCTGTGACAGCGGGACAGGATGGTCCTGCTGCAAATGAACTCTGTCGCTGAGAAAATGAAACCTAACGAGTCTTGACTGCAGAGCTGCTGTTCAGCCCGGGACTTAAAAACACTAAATCTGATTAATCTGAGACAGAAATCTGAAAAGAAAACAATCTGTCAGCGATACCTCGGTACAGACTCTAGAAGATGAGGTTTAATGGGCCTTCTGTTTGCGTGTCTGCTCCACGCAGAACCCCATCGTGTAAACTAAAACACCTGAGAACAGGTGCTCTTCAGTACTGTTGCGTTGAAATGCTGTCGGAAACACGTTTCGGCCAATTAACTGCAAAACCTGTAAATTAGTTCTTCAATTATATATTTAAATATATTTTTGTGAACCTTTAAAGCTCAAAAGGCTTTAAATTAAAAAGAGGATCAACAATTAGTTTCATAAACGGTGACGGAATGCTCAGTTAAAACGCTGTGATGAGGAAACAACCATGCACCGCGATTATAGCTTAATCTCTACAAATTCATCATGATCAAGAACCTGATGGTAGTGGTGTATTTCTTTTCATTACTAACTGTACACCGATAATCCTCTCAGCTGGGTGGATTTCCACTGCAGGATATTACAGAAATGTCATGTATGCAAACAATAACAAAACATTTATTTGTTGACTCACTCAAGGAAATGAGGTTGGAGCTGTTAAGTACCTTAATTATTTTATGGTCGATACTCTGACTTGAGTTCAGGTTGCAGGGGTTCGGGTTTACTCGTTGCAGTCACAGTTTGATTCTGATTCGGCCCAGTCCATGATGGCAGGGTGTAAAGACTATGAGTAATGTTCCACATAAGGGTAGAAGGAAATCGAAGCAATGTTTGCCTGAAATTAAAGAAGTAGAGCTGCGAAATCAGCTTAATAAATCTACTGCAGGTTCGAAGAAAGCAACAAGGTCGCTGTTTATGTGAGGACCGGACAGGATATGTTCCTGATGCATCCGCTCGCCATAAGTGTCAGAGGCTGCACATCTGATTAGAACCTGTAACCCTCAGAAAAGTAAAGGACCTGAGAAAAATGTTTTAAAAATTGTGCCCTAAACCCCCAGACCACTGACATCTGTGGTGATGAGCGCATAGTTAAAAGAGCCATTCTCTCTCAAACACAGCATCTACTAGACCCCCTACAGTTTACATATAAGCCTTCCAGAGAGGTGGAGGATGCTGTCCTGACTATGCTGCTCTTACTCTACTCCCATCTTGAAAGACCAAAGACTAATGCTAAGATGTCATTTGTGGACCTCTTGTCAGACTTTAACACCGTTCTAGGATTTCAACAGAGACAGAAGTCTTTTACATGAGAAGCATGAGGGCTGTAAGCCAGTCCTGGTCTTCTTTACTGACTGAGAGCCACTGAGATTGTCTCAAGCTACAAATATCCGGGCGTGGTTTCGGACTGTCCCTTGATGTGCGATTGTGGGCTGACACATCCGCACCAAGGCTTAGCAGAAACTGTCCATTTTAAAGAAACCAGTGTCTTTTAGAGTGATTAATTCAGTGCTTTTAATGTTTTATTCTCCTTTTATTGAGAATATTTCAACCATTACTAGTATATGTTGGTTTTGCAGTGTCACAGAGGCTCAGAAGAACGTTTTAAGAAGTCAAGTGACCACAGCCAGCAAGCAGTTGGGGATCACCTTGCCGAGCCTGGAAAAAATATACATGGACAGAGTGACGAGGAAGGCAAAAAGATTGCAGCAGAAAATAAACACCCCCTAAACTCTTTATTTGAGCTCCCTTTTGGGGCGATGGTACCGCCTTCCTCTTTTCTCAAGAAGCATCATTTTCTTTCATAGCGCAAGCGATTAAACTGTTAAACAGTACAAAACACCACTCCCTTGTCTTGCAGGTTTACGTCATTGTGTATGTTGCTGTCTTTTTATGTAAAGCCTGCTGGCAATTCTGCTAATTGAAAGCCATCATCATCTCTCAGATTTGTTCCCATGTTTGGTCGTCACTGGTACCATGTTCTGCCTGTACTGGTTTGTTGTTTGCCAATACAGCGGCAGGGCGTACACATTTAAAAACATGCGGTTCTGTGAAAACATATTTGAACCCTTAGATATTCTTCTGTTTTTGCTTTTTATCTGATCTAAATATTTTAGATCATCAATCACATGTAAAACCAGACAATAATAACCGTAGTAAAAACAACATGTAGTTTTTAAATAATGGATTCAAAAAATTAAGGGAAACCAGTCCTCCCGAAGTTAAAGAGAGAGCAGGGAAACATATCCTCCATGGGAGAGCTCCAAGGCCGAACACACAAAGGTCCGTCTCACATTTCCCAGAAAACATCTTGAAGATCACCAACAGCTTTGGGGAAATATTCTGTAGACAAAAGTGGACCTTTGGGAAATTGTGCCTCCTGTGACATTTGGTGTACAACAAAGAGCATTTCAGAAATAAACAGCATACTGACAATGACGCACGGTGGTGGTAGTGTGATGGTCTGGTGCTGCTTTGCTGATTCTGGACCAGGACAACTTGCTGTAACTGATAGACCATGAATTCTGCTTTCTACTAGAACGTCCTGAAAGGAGAATTTGTGGCTCTCTGTTTGTGACTCTAAGCTCAATCACACTTTAGTTGTGGAGCAGGACAATGATCTAAAGGACACCAGCAAGTCCACCTCAGGATGTCTCGATAACAACAATATGAAGGTTTTCGAGAGGCCTAGTCAAAGACTGGACCTAAATCTGATTCAGATTCTGTGGTGTGCCCTTAAGCAAGGCTGTTCATGCTCAAAATCCATCCAATGTGGCTGGATTGAGACAGTTTTGCAAACTAGAGTGGACCGATATTCCTCCACAGCCATGTTCTTGCAATCAGTTGATGGAAGTTGTTGCTGGCAACTTTGCTGGCAAAACTAATGTTTTAAAGGCTGTGCTGTTATTTTAAAATAGAGATGATTATCTAGGGCGCTACATTGAGTTATTAACAAAACTAGCTTCTGTTAGAGAGAACCGGATATTCAGTCATCAGGGTTAAATTCTTAACCATATTCATGCTTCATGTCATTATTATTTGTCAGGTAACACAGTTTACTAGCTTGCTGTATGTCCCAGCAACAGGACATACTTTTCCGTGTAACAAACCTGTCCCTAATGTCTCTGATCCTATTTTCTGGCTTTGCTGTTTCCACCTCCCTGTTGAGCTAATCAGGCCCATGTTATGGTTCCGAGCACCAGTCTGATTTTGATTTATTATTGTGGGAGTAAGATTTGATTTTTTTTAGCTGTCACTTTAAATCAATTCTGATTCATTTCCTCTCAGTAAACATAAGCTCTAAAAAAGAAATAACTTCTGCTTATTTGTTTGTGTTAAGTAGCTTAAAATGGTCAGTGGTTTCATAAGATGTTTTTTTTAGTTGTTTATTTGTACCTGTTTTTGAGAATGAATCTGCTCAGCAAGAATGGACGTTGTACAGATGTTGCTTAACATGAAGGGCTGATAAATCCTAGAAGGAGTCTAGCTTCTATCTTATCAGTGGCGCTGATGGATGTTGGAATCACATGGGAGCAGTTGAGCTAGAGGCTGAAAGGTCATTTGATTAAGTTCTGTTTTCTGCTTTAGTTTGTTTGGGATAAAATAATTAGCTGCATGTTTCACTTAATCAAACTAATCTTCCTGTAAAACAGGAATGTGGGCCAACCAAAAAAGTATGTCCATATTCTGTGCAGTAGATGCACTCAATTCTCTCGCATGAGTTACTGCATCAGTGCTGGAGTCCACGCCTTGTGAATCTCAGCCAAGCTCTTGAATGGACTTTGCTCTACAATCCTCAAGGTTGCAGTTATCACTGTTGCTTGTGCACATTTTTCTACCATACTTTTCCTTCCACTAGACTTCCCATTAATATGCTTGAATACAGCACCCTACACTCACCGGCCACTTTATTAGGTACACCTGTCCAACTGCTTGTTAACGCAAGTCAGCCAATCAGCCAAGTCAGCCAATCACATGGCAGCAACTCAATGCATTTAGGCATGTAGACATGGTCTAGATGATCTGCTGCAGTTCAAACCGAGCATCAAAATGGGGAAGAAAGGAGACTTAAGTGACTTTGAACGTGACATGGTTGTTGGTGCCAGACGGATTGGTCTGAGTATTTCAGAAACTGCTGATCTACTGGGATTTTCACGCACTACCATCTCTAGGGTTTACAGAGAATGGTCCGAAAAAGAGAAAATATCCAGTGAGCAGCAGTTCTGTGGTCGCAAATGCCTTGTTGATGCCAGAGGTCAGAGGAGAATGGCCAGACTGGTTTGAGCTGATAGAAAGACAACAGTAACTAAAATAAACACTCGTTACAACCAAGGCATGCAGAAGAGCATCTCTGACACACAACACGTCAAACCTTGAGGTGGATGGGCTACACCAGCAGAAGACCACACCAGATGGTCTTCTGCTGCTGGACAAGAGAAGATTGGAAAAACGTTGCCTAGTCTGATGAGTCTCAATTTCTGCTGTGACATTCGGATTGTAGGGTCAGAATTTGGCGTTAACAACATGAAAGCATGGATCCATCCTGCCTTGTATCAACGGTTCAGGCTGGTGGTGGTGGTGTAATGGTGTGGGGGATATTTTCTTGCCACACTTTGGGCTCCATAGTACCAATTGAGCATCGTGTCAATGCCACAGTCTACCTGAGTATTGTTGCTGACCATGTCCATCCCTTCATGACCACAGTGTACCCATCTTGTGATGGTTACCTCCAGCAGGATAACGCGCCATATCATAAAGCACAAATCATCTCAGACTGGTTTCTTGAACATGACAATGAGTTCACTGTACTCAAATGGCCTCTACAGTCACCAGATCTCAATCCAATAGAGCACATTTGGGATGTGGTGGAACAAGAGATTCACATCATGGATGTGCAGCCGACAAATCTGCAGCATCTGTGTGATGCTATCATGTCAATATGGACCAAACTCTCTGAGGAACGTTTCCAGTACCTTGTTGAATCTATGCCACAAAGGATTAGGGCAGTTCTGAAGGCAAAAGGGGGTCCAACCCCGTACTAGCAAGGTGTACCTAATAAAGGGGCCGGTGAGTGTATAACAGACAGCTTCTTGGGCAATATATTTTTGTGGCCTACCCTCCTTGTTGAAGATGTTAATGACTGTCTGCTGGACAACTGTCAGTGTTCCCATCATTTTGTAGGCCATAACAATAATGTACATTTCTGATATAATATATTGATTATGTATACTTTTGTGAATTTCGGTTTTTCATCAGCTCCAAACCCTGGTCATTAAAATTAACAGGAATAACCACTAAAGCCAATCTATTTGTTTCACTTTTTCCACTAAATAATTGAAACAAATGAAGTTTCAGTGGCATTCTAATCATTAAGATACACCTGTGCTTTCTGTTACATCAAAGCAAAAAGTGGAGAGATTTCTTTACTTTCAAAAGACACTTTAAACTAAAATATAGGCTTGTTCTACACATCTTGGTATGACTTATGCAAGGAGCGATGCTGAAAGATGGGACTGAGCGCACCCTATGTCCACAACACTGAGCTTTCTTGTGCAAAAGGCTGAGTTATAACAACTAGAAAGAGCCCCACAAAATAAAATGCCACTTACATAACACTAGTTCTGCTGGATCTGGGGTAAATATTTGAGAACTGACAATAACAGTGTTTTCTCAGGTTCCATCTGTAAAACACCTCCTACACAGCTGGGGCTCTTCTGCCCAAGTAGGTTCACAACCATTCACCCCATAAATGATGTGACTAAAACGGTTCACATCTTGATCTAGTAAGGAAATATCCCACAAGTGACAACTACCCACACAGGATGGATGGCTGGCAGGGTGATTCATGTGAAATTAATCACCATATTAGTGCGAGTTTGTATTTTTTTTTTCTCAATGAGATTTTGTAAGCCTGGAGCTTTCAGTTCACAACCACAATGGAAAAAGCTTTAGCTGAAAACTGACAAATTGTCTTTCGTTAAATTCACATTGGGAATTTCTTACTTTCATTTACTTCACTTTCAGTTCTTCACAATTTGTTGTAAACTTCAAGATCACTGTATCTTTTTCCAATATTTTGATAATGTTGGAATTGCTGGATTCACATTTTCTATAGAATAGTTATATTTCACATGTCAGGAGTTTATAATGATTGCGAAATTTTCCACGAAATGTAACTTTCTTTGAGAAAATTGGACAGAATGAAAGCGGATAAATGTCCCTTGTTAAGTTACAGCAGTTATTTAGAACACAGGCCGATGTGAGGACCGGTGCTTGAACAGAAACTGAAACAGAACCCCAGAGACAGCCTGGGTCAACTTTTAGGAATACTTATAGTCTGTACTATATTTGGACTGATTCAGGAGATGGTTTCTGTTTCTGTTGAAGGTTTTCTTTCTTCTCTTTCTGTGTGGGAAGAACTTCCTCTTGATGGCTTTTCTGGTGACTCGATTCAGTTTAATTCAGTTAATAATACAGAGCACAATTCACAATAAATGTCAGCCCAGGGCGCATTACAGACAAACCGGTTCAATTTATATACAGAAATGTATAATCAAATCACTTCAATTACATAGACAGAGTCAGTTAAATGCATTCAGTCTTAGTTATAAAACAATGCAGTCAAATGCAGTTTTGGCCAAATGATTGCATCGAGTCATTAACTTAGCAGCAATCTTTCCTCCTGAACAAGCATGTGGAGACAGTGGAAGGGAACGCCAACTAAACAGCAAGAAACCTCCAGCAGAACCCGGCTCAGTATGAGCTAGGATTTTTTCATCACTGCCCGAATTACAGGGCCTTGCAAAAGTACTCATAGTACTAATCAGCCACAAACGTCAGGTGTATTCGACTGGGATTTTATGTGAAAGACAATCACAGAGTAGTCTATTTTTTCCATAACGTTGATGGAAAAGGGTACGTGGTTTCAAAACATAAAAAGTCTAAAAGTCTACAATCCATCTGTAATAGAACCATTTTAACTTTCAACTTTGTTAAACTGCCTTTCACTGGAACTACAGCTGCAAGTCTTCATGGTTGTACAAGCTCTCCACATCATTCCAGTTCAGTCCCAGTCAGATTGGGTGGAGATTGACTGCGAACATTACTTTTTGAGTCTCTCTTTAGAGTTTCAACTTGATTTAGATCTTGACTTTGACTGGGCCATTGCAACACATGAAAATGCTTTGATCTGAACCATTATAGCTCTGGCCGAATGTTTATGGCTGTAGTCCTGCTGGAAGGTGAACCTCCATCCCAGTCTCAAGTCCTCTGCAGCCTCTGACAGGTTTTCTTCTAGGATTGTTCTGTATTAAGCTTCATCGAACTTCCCATCATCTTGACCAGCTCCCCTGTCTTTGCAGAAACAAAGCATCCCCACAGCATGATGCTGCCACCACCATGTTTCATCCTGGCTACGCTGAAGATTTCTGTCATGCATAACATTTTGCACCTGAGCTAATGAATAACATTTTGGTCAGATCTGACCAGAGCACCTTCTACCTTATGCCAGTCTTTATACGTGACTTTTTATGGCTTCTTCGTGCCAACATTGCATAGAGATCTGAGTAGTACGCAACTAACAGTTGTCCTGGCCACAGATTCTCCCAACTTAGCTGTTTACCTACACAGATCCTCCAGGGTTACCATGGGCATGTTGGCTGCTTTTCTTGCACTGGATTTTATTTAAGGCTACAGGAATAGAGACTTTATTTGGAAAAAGCTTCAGCACCAGATTTTTCCTTCTAATTTCCTGTTATGTTGCATAAAGCATTAATTAAATACTTTGGAGGTTGAGGTTGTAATCTGACAAAATGTGACAAAAGTTCAAAGGGTGGAAAAACTTTTGTAAAGGCAATGTATAGTCCATTCTCTTTAGGCCAGTTTTAGCAGATAAAGAAATTCATTGTTGCCCAACTTTTAAAGTTACATCTCTTATTTTCTTTTAGGCCAGATCCATCCCTTTGCGCTGTAGTGCCATGGACTGATGAACAAATGCTGCAGGTGGAGCCAGAATGAGTGCCATTCCACTACTGCAGGAGACGCTGATCAAGCGTTCGCAGCAGAAGAAAAGGACATCGCCACTGAACTACAAGGAACGGGTGTTTGTCCTCACCAAGACCAGGCTAACGTACTACGAAGGAAAACCACAGGTCACTTTTAATACCTTCTTTTCAAATGTGCCTCCAATATGGTAACAGCTCGTCATCTCAGAGTCAGCTTTATTGGCTCTGAGATGGTTTTATAAAAAAGGAAGACAAGTTTGAACTAGTGCAAATATGCATGGTATCGATCTGGGCGAATAATTCTCTGTAGCTCTGACCTAAAGGTAAAAGTGTAAACAGTTTATGTCCAGGATGTGCGGGGTCTGCAGAGATGTTAGTTGCCTTTTTCCTCACTCTAGACCTGCACAAGTCCTGGATGGAGGGAAGGTCAGCCCTGATGATCCTCTCTGCAGACCTGATTGTACTTTGCAGTTTCAACCTGTGCCATAAGTATTGGGTCACACCACCAAATCAATTAATTCTGGTGTTACAACCACTTCAATGACTGCAGGCGTATAATGTTTGGTGTAGAGAAAGTTGACTGGCCTGCACAGGCCTGCACAGAGTCCTGGCCTCAAACTTCTTGAAGACCTTTGGGATGAATTAGAGCGGAGGCTGTAATTCAGATTTTCTCATCTATTAACACACTCCTAAACCTTGTGCAATATATTTACAGAATACTTAAAGTTGCTATTGCTGGCAACAGTGGGTCCATCAACACATTGGACCTTATAGATTAAGAATAGGATGTCATCGAAGGTCATGTACATGTAAAAGTAGACATACAAATACTTTTGTAGTGTAAATAGTGTAATTCAATATACCAGTTGAAACATGCAAAAAGCAGCTCAGCAATTACGAGAAGGGTTTGATTGTTGTCATGTCATTAAATACTTTCCCATTGTTTATTAAGAAGGGTATAATTCATTTTTGACATGCCAATTTTTTATAAAATTGCAGCATAAAGTTAAACAACTAGGCTAGCTGCTGTTTACATCTCACTGCTATCGTTAAAAAAATACTACATATTATTGATTGCTTGTTTGTTCTGAAGTCATTTGGGATTTTATTACAAAGTTGATCTGAGTTGATTGGATAGTTGTTTCTCACTTCTGCCAAAAAAGTTCAAGAAGGAATTTAGTATCAAAGGTTAGCATCACACTTCTGTCCATTATTTACTATTAACTGATATTTTCTTTGACATTATCATAGATAACAGCTTAAATTACAGGTGAGATCAAAGTTATTCATACTTCTGGTAGATTAAAATAAATGTTTTTTTATATATATATAATATAATGATATTACTTTATAATTAATTATATTTAATGAATTTTATTATTTTATATAATTATATTTTATATAATTTACTTTGCTAGGGGTAACACCCACACGTTACACCCACACGACTCTACAGTCTGATAACCAAATCAAAAACTGTGCTAGAGGAACTGACAGTTTTTTTAAGGTATCATGTAGAAAAAAAACATTGAAACAGGCATTTGCTTATTACTCATAGATAAGCTCCAGATCAAAAACCAGAGTGGCTGTAAAACGAAAGTTCTAGTGTGGAAAAAAAGCTGTTTCTGACGCACTTTTTCCATCAACAGAAGAAGTTCAAGAGGGGCTCTGTTGAGCTGAGCCGCATCAAATGTGTGGAGTTCGTGAGGAATGGATGTGACATTATCCCCTGCCAGAACAAATACCCATTTCAGGTACAAAAAACAAACATAAACCTTATACTGTACTCAGTCACGCATGGTCAAAATTGCTGGCTAGCACCTTAGAGAAGGTTTAAACAAAGGCCTCATGCATCTGCATTCAGATATACATCTGTGAATGTGCACCGGCTGCTGGCAGTGCACCTGTTTTACACTACAGATCAGGGTGTCTGCTCTTTACAAAGAACAGAAGAGAGGAACTGAACTATATTCACTCCCACGCATTTCTTATGTAGTGACAACTGACAACAAAAAATTCTTTTTCCATCCTTTACAGCTTTGTCATGTTAGTGATTAATTGCCAGCCGACCTTAAACATGCTGAACTGTTTTAACTGGATTTTTAAAACTATTTTTGTTTGTTGCCGAGTCGTCTTGTCCAGCATTTTAAACTTGTTGCTGAAATAATTTCTTTTGAAAACAGCCCTGTACTCCAAATAAAATGACTTTTAATTTGGTTTTAGAAGCCTGTGCAACACATTAGAAAGCTTACATTTGCCACACTATTTTTACCAGCCAGATCATAATAAATGTTTTTCTGTGTTTGTGTTTAGGTTGTGTACGATACCAACACCCTGTATATTTTTGCTCCGAGTCAGAGAAGCAGAACTCTGTGGGTCCTGATGCTCAAACATGGTGGGTCTCTGCTGGGGTTTGGTGAATAAAGAGAACACATGGAAGTGAAAGTGTAACAGATAAGTCATATGAAAAACCAAGAAGTCTCCAGGGTTATTACATGTTACAAACAGTTCCCATCCGGTCCTCACCCCAGTGTTCCTGTGTCCGAAAACCACAAATCCAGGAACATTGTGAGGCCTGATGGCAGGGAGCAAGGTTCCTGCATCACCTGGAAAGTTCTGGAAGTTTATTTAAGCATTTTCCAGGTTCAGAGAAGTCTGGAAAAAGAAGAGTCCACTCCTTCATCCATCCATTTATTCCCCAGTTCGTATGTCCAACTGTCCCAATTGTGAGATTTTGCCTCTCCATCACTAAATGTCCACATCCAGTGTGGGCATCGAGGTCAGTGAAAGTCCAACCAACTGGCCAGCTGTGTTACTGGCATGCAGAGTTTGCAACACTTACTGCAGTATTCCTTACATGAAATATAATATCTAAACAAATTGTGATTTTGCACATATGGATATTGAGATGTTGATCCACCAATTTTTATGTCCCTCTTCCTTTCACTCTGATTTTTGTAAGTTCCATATTAACGGGGTTGACCATCATAGAAATATTTGCCATAATGTTATTTTTTGTAGTTATGCTAAATGTGGCCAAGAAAGGACTCATAACTTCTGAAAGAGGGAAAGGATCTGCAGGGACCTTAGAGCTGCAACTGTTTCTGCCGTCATTATAGGAGGGCTTAAAGGGCAATTTCTAAACAATTACAAGTACTTCATAAAAGAATATGGCAGCACATCTTAAGTTTGCAAAGCTGCGTCTAAATGAACCACAAGAAATCTGGAACAATGTCCTCTGGACACATCAGGCTAAAGTCAACTGCCAGGCTGCTGTTGTAAATCACTAATTGTTCCTAATCTCTGCTGTCTGGTTAAATATAAGTGAACAAGTTGAGATGTTTGGCCGTAATGGACAGCATCATGTTGGGGAAAAAAAACAAAAATAGCATTTTAGGACAAGCACGGTAGTAGAGGGGTAATGGTTTGGGGTGGTTTTACACCTCCTGGACCTGCTGCTGCCCAACAGCTGAAGGTTGGCCTGAACTGGGTCAGAAACAGGACGATGAACACACCAGATAATCTACAACAGAATGGCTGAAAAAGAGTCAAAGTGTTGCAACGGCCTAGTCAAGTCTAGACCTTTACCTAATACATTTTTTTAATCTTAGATTCTATTTACCTCGCTTTCGACCGGATGAGGACCAGATTATGTTTCTTATGTTTTACTCTCAAGCTCTCGATCTGAACTGCAATCAGGTTTTCACACGTTGAACCGCACATGGGAGGCTGGTTTTCTCTCGGCAGCCCCCTCTGTTTCCACTGCTCTGTGTAACTTTGTTTCTTTTCTGCTCAAAGACCAAATTTGGCAGGAAATCGACCCTCAATCTGCAGACTGATCTGGACTGATTTTAAACAAAGATCCGCTGCAAGTGATCAGCTTATCAGTTTCTGGATCAAAAGCTAAGAATGAAAATCATTTTTGTTAAATCATTAAAAGGTGTGATTTAAAAAGGCTGACAACAGCTGAGCATCTGCACAAACTTATTGTTTTTGGTGAGACTTAATACAGAGATTTGTTTCATATGAATTTAGCATTAAAAAAACTGAATTATCCTCTAATTGCTCTAAAGATTCAGCACATTCAAGCAGGGAAAAATGATTCTTCCTAAAAGAGCTCATGAGGAAATTTATGTAGATTTTTTTTTTCTGTCTGTGTGCATCCAGAGATCCAACACAATGCAGGAGTTCTGATGAAGTTTCACCCCCAGTTCTGGCTGGAGGGGCTGTGGCTCTGCTGTCGCCAGACAGACAAACAGGCGATTGGCTGCGAGGAGTACAATCTGTTTGGAGACGGTAAGACACACCTACATGTTCACTGGGCTGAGACTGACAGTCAGTGCTCTCTGTCCTACATGATGCTGCACTATCAGCTAGAATATGATTGAAAAGTCTAAGTTATTCAGTAATGAGATTCAAAGAGTGAAACATGTCTAAGTAGATTCTTTAAGCATGAAGGAATGCATTTCAAGTTCTTATTTCTGTTAATTTTGTTGATGACGAAAATGAATGAAGATGAAACAGAAAATGTTGCAGTTTTCAGCTTCACCCACTGTTTCTGTTCCTCCTTTCTAGTTTCCAGAAAACCTTTGCCCCCGATTCCTGGAGCGGAGAATAATGTGAGTAATCAGCAGCAAACCAACTCAGCCAAGCACATCAGAGACGCTGAGACAAAACTCTGTCCCCCCTCCTGCAGCGCCGGCCCCGGCCTCCTCCCGTCCCGCAGGGTGCCGAGGACGACGAGGACGTAGACGAGGATGAAGACGACGACGAGGAAGAGGAGGAGGAGGAAGAAGAGGTGGTGGTGGCCCTGTACGACTTCCCGGGATTGGAGTCGCACGACCTGAAACTGGTCAAAGGATGCGAGTACGTTATTCTGGAGAAGTGTGACGCCAACTGGTACAAGGCCCGCAACCAGTACGGGTCAGTATTCAGACACTGGAGACCCTTTTATTTTATGGTTTATGATTCAGACAAAATGTTTTAATTCTAAAACACTCAGATTGTCTTAGAAATCCTGAACATGTTTGATACATCCATGGAAAAACTAAGTACACCCCATAATTCAGCAATAACTTTTATTACTTTTTTATTACTTCTCATCAGCATCTGATGGCGTTCCGGAGGATTTCTGGTCCACTTTGCTTCAAATTGTTGCTTCAGTTCTTGTCATTTTGCAAACATTTGTTTCTGCACAACTCTTTTCATGTCCTACCACAGCATGTCATTCATGCTGAGGTCTTGACTTTGACTGGACCGTTGCAACCCTTGGTTCTTTTCTTTAGCCTTTCTGTTGTATATTTGCTGCTGTGTTTGGGATCACGGTTCTGTTGATGACCTGGTTTGGACCAAGCTCCAGCTGTTGGACAGATGGACTCGCCTTTGGTATACAGAAGAGTTAATTTTAAGTCCAATGAGTGTGGCTACCAAGCAAGCCCAGATCATCAGCCCTCCACCACCGTGCTTTACAGTCTGGGGGTTTGTACTGATCTGCTCTGTTTGGTTTTCTCCAGACATGCTGCTCTGCATTATTAACAAACACCTCCACTTTGGTCTCATTAGTCCAAAGGACATCATTCTAGAAGACTAACGGTACATTCGGATGCAATTAGCAAATCTAACTCATGCAGCTAAGAGGATTTCTGCTTCAACCCTTCCACACAAGCTTTACTTGTTCAGTCTTTTCCCATTTGTCCTGTGATGAAGTTTAATGAGCTAACTGAGCTCTGTAGCATCTCAGATGGAGCTTTTGGGGTTTATTTGACAGTTTCTCTGAGCCTTGCTCAGTCAGACCTTGGGGAGAATATGATATGACGTTTATCCCTGGGAGATAAAACACCATCCATCTGTTAGTAATCTTCCTCTGTTGAGAACAATGGACGTTAGATTGTTTGGAAATTGCCTTATAACTCTTCCCAGCCTGATTGGCCGCAGCAGTTGCCTCTCTGAGGTCATTGCTAATGTCTGATGGCTTAAACAGTAGGTAAGAATACGAGAGCCGTGTTTATTTCTGTATGGAATAGACCGTCATGCATTGCAGCTTAAAGCCTGCAGATTTTGACAGAGCAGTTTGACCCTGAAGTGTTTGCTGAGGTTCTGAAAGTATCTCAGCATAATAACTCTGTACACATCTCAGCCTCTGCTGCTGAGCTGCAGGATTTATGAAACAGTTTGTTTTCAGAAACATTATTTCTGCATATGTTTCCACACACGTCACACAAATAGGTATTTTGAGACTGTTGCTTGTCATAATTACTGCCTTATTTGTTTAGAGGTGCTTTAGGGGTGATGTAAGAGCTGCAGTTCATGCTAGTTAATGTAAAGATGGAATGGAACTCATTAATATTATGGAGGCAGATGACGCGAACTAACAGATTTCAGCATTTATCTTCCACACTCACTCAGTATCAGTAAGAATCAAGACTTGTCCTGGAAACCTCAGTAGGAAGATGTCTGGTTAAATTCAACCACAGATAAATTCTATGCTGTCATTTAAAGGTTTAAGGAAGAAACGATTTGCAGAAAAACTGAGATTGTATGTTTTCTAAACTAGATTTTGTGTCTCCTGGTTTGTGTTTCACAGCGAGGAAGGTTACATCCCAAGTAACTATGTAACAGAAAAGACATCTGGAAACCTGGTGCAGTATGTGTAAGTGGGTTAATCATTTCCTGGTACAAAGTTAAAGCATGCTGCTGATTCCATCTAATAGTCTCTGCATTCTTGATTAGTCATTAACTTTAGTAACTCACACTGATTAGAGCTGCAGTAACAGTTACCAACTCCAACAAGCCTGTAAGGCCCATCAGAACCTCTTATTTAATGCATGTAAAAGTTCACCTAAATGACAACCTGTCCAGTCAGACTGTTGCTATTTTAGTGGAACTTGCCATTATTTTGAGCTGATATAGAAAATATAAAAGCCTGCAGACAAACCAGGGCAGAAGTTTCAAACACCTAAAACCTCCAGCTGTACCTAACCAATGTGTATTAGACCGTCTGCTGTTTAGTGTTTTATCCAGGTAGGTTTGGCAGATGTAAGGATGACCAGGTAGAAAACACCTTGTGACCACTGTTAAGCACAGTGGAGGATCTGTGATGCCGTGGGCCGGTTTCTCTGGGAACCTTGCTAGTGCATGAAATCGTGAACCAGAACATTTTGAATGGACATCTGGTGGACTGTAAATGGGTCATCACTGGGTCTTTCAGCAGAACATTTTGGCCAAATCGACACATAAATGATTCACCAGACACAAAATCATTCTTCTGCCGTGAGCGCCTGGATCAACATGACCTAAATTCCTCAAATAAGTAACAGCAGGGGTGCCAATAATTTTGACACGGGTGTTTTTTTTATTAAAATAAGTTATTTTTTAGTGCTGGATTTTTTTCCTACTCCTTAAAGGTCCTCCTCGAAGGTTTTTCTTAAATTTTCAATGAGATTAAATCCCTGGTTTTATTTTTTATTTAACTGATCAGGATAAAAATGTTCTTCAGTTAAACATTCAGTTAAACCCCATACAGACCATATATAATATACCAGTTGTCTTTTGATGGTTAAGAAAATATAAACACCTTACTTTGTATTTACACACAAGTCTGCTTGCATCAGGCAGTTAACATTTAAGCTGGTAGAACAGCCTTCATGATCATGAACATGTTTGCCAGTAGATGGCAGTAACTGCTTTGATAAGTCAGTGCCTTCATGGCACTTTTCAGGTTTGGCCCTTCACAACTAAAGCGTGGCTACATCTATTTATTTAAATATTGGCTCCACCCTGTTGCCTACTGCTGTGCTAAATCTAGATCTTAGAATTTCCCCTTGCTTAATAAATAATCTGAACTCATTTATATACAACGAACAAGTCCTTCTTCTTTGTTGCCGGCTAGTTTGGTTAATCTCAGGTTGATTTTTTTTTTATGATAGTGCAGATAAAAGATTGTTTTTAAATAGACTGGTTTTAGTGTAAAAACTACAAATATGAACCTTCTTTGGTCTCAATCACACGGAGATGTTATTTTGTTTAAGTATCACTCTTCTCTACACTTATTTTGAATGTAAAAGTGCATCATGCATTAATTTTATTAAAAAACTTTTATTAAAAAATGTAAATTAATCTATCTGATTAACTGCGTCGTTGTCTCCCAGTGGAACGGGAACATAGCAGTCCTATTTTGACCCATGACCTTGAAGCTTAATGCTGTGAAGCTGTTTTTGTTTCAGATGGTTCAGTAAAGATGTAAACAGGAACATGGCCGAGGAGCTGCTGAGGAAGGAGGTTTGTCTTGCTTCTTGGTATTCAGTTTCTGCTTCTTTGCCTCTAATCCTTCTTTTCTTTTCAAGCTGACGCAGTTCTCATTCACAAAACACCCGACCTTCATGCAGAACCCGTCTTTAGTCAGTCGGGTGTCAAGCAGCTACGATTTAAATCTCATCAGTTAAACTTCGGGTGTTTAGCTGTTGAACAGTGTGATGCAACTGGTTTTAAATTAAATAAATGGATACAAAACTTAAAGCTTTTGTTTCGTGTCTCTTTGTCGCCCCCTGCAGGATAAAGAAGGAGCCTTCATTGTCAGAGACTCCAGCTATCCTTCAACCTACACTGTGTCTCTTTACACCAAAACCGGATCAGGGTAATTCTCTATATTGGTCTTTTAAACTTTAGCAGAGGCATAAACTCTTAGCCTTATTAAGGACTGGGTTTATACTGGTTTTCTCTGGTTTAGATTTGCCTTGTTTGAGGCAGTTGTGCTATATTTCAAAATGGATTTTGGACAAGTCTTCTTTTGATTAATTTGAAATGTTTTTGGCTTTTTAGGTCATTTTTTGGTGTTTGCCTTTGGAGTTGAGATTCGACTGGATTTGTTTTTTACAGTCTTGCTTATGTACTTGATAGTTTTTTTCTTTTGTAATTATTTTAAAACTGTTTTTTAAACATTTGTATTTAGTCTGTTTGATTACTGGATTTGGACTGTTATGGGATGGTTTTTACATTTTGTTTTTTCTGATATTGTTTTTGGAGCACATCTAAGAACCTTTCCTGTTTCTTCTCTTTGTTCTCTTTATAAATTGACTCCACCAGTTTGAGATGGGAGCTTTTTAAAAATTTATTATAAAAGTAATAATAATCATCACAACCCTTGAACATTTTTACAGTTTGTCACGTGGAAACCATAAAGTTTAATGTATTTTATTGGGATTTTTATGTGTTTGATCAAAACAGAGTGATGCACAGTATTGAGGTAGAGGGAAAAATAATACATGGTTTTCAACATTCTTAGCAAGAGTATTTATATTCAAAGGTGGTTCTACAAACTCCATACTTAGTAGAACCACATTTTGCTGCAGTTACGGCTGCACCTCTTTTGCGATTTTGTCTCAACCAGATTGCATATCTAAAGACTGAGATTTTCAAAATTACTTTTCACAAAACAGCTCAATTTCAGTCGATTTGGGCAGCGAGCATCTGTTAAAACCAGTTTTTAAATTTCCCACAGATTCCCATCTGGATTTAGGTCTGGACTTTGACTAGGCCACTCTAACACCTAAACCATCACATTTTAGCTCTGTCTGTATGTTTCAGGACTTTGTCCTGTTGGAAGGTGAACCTCTGTTTCACTCAGCCTTTAACAGGTTCTCTCCTAGGAGTGTCCTCTATATAGCTTCATCCAAAGAAAACACCCTCACCTCATGATGCTGCCACCACTTTGTTTTACAATTAGGGATATATTCAGAGTGATGCACAGTAATAGTTTTCCTTGACACATAATGATATGCTTAAATGTCAAAAGGTCTAACTTTTAATCTGAGTAGAGAACTCTTTTCCACACCCTTGCTATGTTTACTGCCTGCCTTGTAGCAAAGTACTTTACTTTAAACAAGACCTCCTATGACTTCCTTTGAACAATGACTTCTTTCTTCTTGCTGCTTTTCCATTAAAGTCAGATTAGTTCAGGGCTCAACTGATAATTTTCCTGTCAACAGGTTATCCCTCATGGGCTGTGAAACTCTGCAGCTCATCCAAGGTCACCATGGGCTTATTGGTTGTTTCTCTGGATTGATGCTTTTCTAGTCCAGCCTGTCACTTTAGGTAGACATCCATGTCTTGGTAGGTCTGCAGGTGGTCCGTCCTTTCTTCATGTTCAGATGATGATTGAACAGAGCTCTGTGAGGTGTTCAAAGCTTGGGATGTTGTAGTAGAACCTAACCCAGCTTTAGACTTCTCATCAGCTTCCTTCCTGTTCCTGTGTCTGCATGATGCTGTTTGTTCACTAATGTTCTCTAACAAACCTCTGAGGGCTTCACAGAACAGGTGCATTTATACTGAGATTATGTTTCACACAGGTGGACTCTGTTTGAAAATCAAATGACTTCTAAATCCATTTATTTGGAGTGGATTTTATTTGGGGATGTCAAAGCAGAGGCGGGTGATCTATCATTTACTTTTTCCTTCACAATTATATGCTACTTTATGTTGGTCTGTGACATAACGTGATAACATGTGGAAAAGGTAAAGAATATGAATACTTCGTCACAGCATTGTTTTTGGGATTCTTGATTAGATGCTTGAAATTAAATTTATAGTTATGTTTAATCAGATGATAGGATAATGTACATATAAGCAAAAGGAAGTACTGTATGAAGTAACTTTCGTCTGTGTAGATATTTTTGTTATTTACAGAGCACAGCAAAATCTTTTTATTAATTTCGAATTGAATTAAAATTTTGTTAATTTACCAAATATATTTTAAACCAGTATTTATAAAGGACTAATTCATTTTTATGTTGTGTTAAAGTAAATAAACGGTTTACTCCTTTAAGTTAACTTCAACGGTCCATCACAACGTTTTGGTGTCATTAACATAAAAGTTACTGAAAATTTGTACTTTGCTGCAAGGAGAAGCCTCTCATTCGTTGTTTTATTCTGTTTTTAGGGAAGGAAGTCCAGTTGTTAAACATTATCACATTAAGCAGACTCGAGGCACACCCAGACAGTTTTATCTGGCTGAGAAACACCTGTTCAACTCCATTCCTGAACTCATCGAGTACCACAGACACAATGGAGCAGGTAACAACACCCATAGTATCAATATTCTTAACAAAATACCACTCAAACTGTGGTTATGAAGGGATATTTTCATCATGAAATGTTCTTGTTTTTGCTGGTTAATGCTCATAAGAGGTTGCTTTAGGAAGCTGCTCTAACTTTGTAGAACCAGATCAGTTTGAATTCTGACACAGTTTAATTTGAGAATCATATAAAGGTGATAAAGGTGGACCAATAGGAGGCAACAATTAAAATATTTTGGACGTTTTCTTTACTTTTCACAATGTGTTGGCCTGCATCTGCACAAAAGTTCAAAACTGTGATGACAGTAGACTGACACCAGTATTAATTGGATGTGGGTGTTTAAGCTTGTCCACAACTAAGTCAGCTAAATCAGTCAGTCAGTCATTTTCTACCGCTTATCCCATAGTGGGTCGCGGGGAAGCTGGTGCCTATCTCCAGCAGTCTATGGGCGAGAGGCGGGGTACACCCTGGACAGGTCGCCAGTCCATCGCAGGTCAACACACAAACAGCCATGCACACACTCGTTCATACACCTAAGGGCAATTTAGAGTGACCAGTTAACCCAACAGGCATGTCTTTGGACTGTGGGAGGAAGCCGGAGTACCCGGTGAGAACCCATGCATGCACGGGGAGAACACGCAACTCTATGCAGAAAGACTCAGCTAAATCAATTATAAATTTTTTTGTAGTGGTACACAGGTTCCTGATCAGAACTGAACCATTTGAGGATCTATACATCTAGCCGAGGTCAGTCGATGTACCCCTTTTGCCAAACCCCCCCGCCCACGTCTTAGCCTATGTTACCAGACTAGCTAATGGTAACTTAAACCATGTTACCACACTAGCTAATGGTATCTTAGCCTATTTTACCATACAAGCCAATAGTAGAGACAGTTTCTTCCTCCAGGCTTTTTCTTTGATGAACACTTGACAGTCAGAGTTCCACCAGAGTTCACTTGTGTATATATGTTTTTAAATATGTTTTATATTTATTGTAAAATATAGCTCCATTTATATTGGGAAAAAAATCTTCACTGAAATCAAATGTACTGAAGTCAAATTCATTGTTTGTGTGCACTAATTTGGCAATTAAGCTGATTCTGATATTTTAGCGTGTGTTACCGTACAAGCCAATAATATCTCAGCCATTGTTCCATATTAGCTCATTATATATTTTGGTGTATTAGCCTGTGATATGCTTTCCTATACTCTCAAAACCTGTGCTATCAGCTTACACAGTACTATCTTATGCTCACGCTGTGTTAATCTATACCATATTTATTTATATTCAGTGCCCTTTAGCCTGTACTATGTTGCGGGTCCAATTTGCATTACCCTTTTGGTTATCTTTTTTTAAACCCAAAAACCAAATCCCCTATGTAACCCATTATTTTAAAATTTTATTGTGTACTAAAAAAATGGCACTAAATTTAAAGGTTTAATGCCCAATTTACTTTTTGGGTGATTCCCTTAGGCCCTGTTTCACAAAAACATAAAAGGGGGCTGCCCGGTGGGCAGGGGGTAGAAACTTTTGTTTTTGCAGAAAGAAGGGGTTCGTTTCCCCGGCCGGGGGTTTTCCGCTTTGGAGTTTGCATGTTCCCCCCCGGCAGCGTGGGTTCTCGGGGGGAAATCCGGTTTCCCCCCAAACGGGCAAAAAACTTTGCCCTTTTGGGGTTTAAATTTTTGGTCACCAAAAATTGCCCTTAGGGAAGAATGAGTGGGTGCAGGGTTTGGGTTTGTGTGTTCCCCCTGCGTGGCGGGGCCCGGGCCAGGGTGTACCCCGCCTCTCCCCCAAGACTGCGGAGATGGGCCCCCAGCCCCCCGCGCCCCACTTGGGAATAAGCGGTAAAAATTTTGATTGACTGCCCAATTTTACTTTTTGTGAATACCTTATGGTCTGTTTAACTAAACACTAAAAGGTAAACTTTGATAAAATGATTTACTGTGATGTAATTATTCTTAATATTTGAAAAAACAAATAAGCCCACATCTGGGGGGAAATTGGGTTTTTTTTCAGGTTTTGGGGCGGGGCCGGGGGGAAAAAGGAATACCCCTGAAAGGAAAAAGCAAAAAAGTGGGGGCCCCGGGGCAAAGCGGGGCTTCAGTTTTTTGGGTTTTGTACAAACCCAAACCCAGAGTATTTGTAAGGTTTATGTGGTACAAAGACCTTTAGGAAAATTGAGAAAAGCCCAAAAAAAGGGGCCAGAGCGGGAAAAAAAGGGGGGTAAAACAAAAGCAAGAAAAAAGGCCCCTTGACCAGGAACTGCTCCCAGGATAGTCCTGTTGAGAACTGTTAGCCGCTGTTTATTTGGTCCCCTTTCCCAATAAAAAAAAATTTACCCCCCTTTATTTTACCTTAACCCTGCAGTCTGCTTTTTCTTCCCCTTGGGGCTTTTTTTTTTGTCTGTGCAGAGAGGGGGGGAAAGATAAAACCCAAACGAGTGCCCTTTTCATAAAGGGAGTTTGGGGCTTTTCGGTCAGTATGGCCAAGTGAGGCTCGGCATGTGGAGGGCTCAGCACAAGGTGGCCATCAAGGCCATCAAGGAAGGCGCAATGTACGAGGAGGATTTTCTTTGAAAAAAGGCCAAATCAGGGAGGGAAAGAATGAGAAAAACTGCAAATGAAAAAGCAAAACGGAAAAAACACAAAAAATTTTACTTTTTTGGAAGAGGAAGGAGAGAAAAACTAGGGAAAAGAAAGTTAACATATTCTTAAATTATGTCATCTAGTGGTATGTTAAAGGAACTGCCAATAAAAATCCCTATTAGAAAGAAATTAATCGGGTTTTTTCCCAAAAATAGAGAACCCAAAAAACCCAGGGCAGTTTTGAATTTTAAAAATTGGCAAAAATTGAACCTTTCCCTTTTTTTAAAACGTGCATTTTTTTCAAAAGAAAGCTGCTCATTTTTTTTCGTGCAAACTCTCGGGAAAAATGTCCCACCCCAAAACCGGGGTGCAGCTGAGGGTGTATGCACCCAGCAGGAAGCACCAAATTTGTCACAGAGTTCATGCAGCAAGGCAGCCTGGTGAACTTCCTCAGGCAGAAGCGAGGCAGTTTCAGCCTGGGGCCCAGGGAAAAGATTTGTCCCTTGGATTCTGGGGGGTTTAATGGATTTTAAAAACCTTTCGGGGAAAAAAGCGGGCTTTAATCCCCCGGGGGCCTGGTTTAACTGTTTTTCCTTTTTTGGTTATGATTCGGTATTTGCACCACTGCAGCTTTTTACCTCCGAGATGTATCGGTTCTGTCAGACTTTTTAGAAGGGACCCTTTTTTTCGGGAAGGCTGCTGGGAAAAGGCCGGGTGAATGATGTAAGGGGGTAAAGGTTTTAAATTTCCCGGGCAGGCCCAGGTATGAGCCCAGTTTCATTTAGGATTATAGTTAGTTTTTTTTTTTTTTTAATCTTAGAATACCTCAAACAAATCCATGAAATGCTGCCTTTCCAGATATGTCTTAGACAACCAGTACACCAGCACAAAAGGCGCTAAGTTTCCTGTGAAGTGGTCTCCTCCAGAGGTCTTTAACTACTGCAAATTCAGCAGCAAGTCAGATGTCTGGTCGTTTGGTGAGATTGTTTTAGCCATGCATCACACACTGCAAACTTGGTTTCTTACTTCTACCAATACGTGTTGTTCTGTGAAGATCATCAAACTAATTTTTATGTCCGAAAAAAATAAAAAATCGCAAAATTTCCCAAAAAAATGTTTTTTAAATGATGGGTTTTTTTACGAAAAAAAAGTATCCAAATCATTCAGGCCACAATGTGGGAAAAAATAAAAACCCAATTTGTTGGGTTTCCTGAGCTGTGAAAAATTTTGCCAAAATCAGCAGTAAGAAAATAAAAATAAACTGTAAAGTAACCCCAGACCATCACTCTACCACCTCCATGTTTCACTGTCAGCATGCTGTTTTAGTTATATGATGAAGTCTTTTTCTGATATGCTTTTTTACACAAGCCCAGGTAGTGCTTATTTTGGTTTTTTTTCCCCTCATTAAATCAAACCATTATTTGAAAACAGCTTTTTTGTGTTTACTTGGGTTGTCTTTGTCTGATATTAAAAATATTTTGATGAGCTAAAACAAGAAAATTTTTAAAAAAAAAAAAAAAACAAGAATTTTAAGGGTGTTAAAAAACTTTCTCTGTTCATCCCCCGCTGGGAAAACATAACCCGTTTTTTAAATTTTTATGTCCAAAGGTGGTTGGGTTTGGGGGGGTTCAAGAGGGCCCCCCTGCCCTTTGATCAAAGTCTTAATCACGAAGTTGTTACCATGGTAACTAATGGTCATCGGCTGTACAGGCCTAAAAAGGCCACGCCCGCCTTGTATGACATCATGCAGCTCTGTTGGAACGATGTAAGTGTGGGTGGGGGGTAGGGGGGGTCTGTCTTTCAGTCGCTTATTTTCAGTCAGTTTGTTAGTGGTGCATTTAGAAAAGTAAGATATTAGCTCGTTCCCTAATTCACAAAAAATGTCATGCATTTGTCATTAGCTCTTGATTTTGTGCCCTGTACCGCCTCAGTGTCTGATTTACACAGCAAATAACAGAAATAATGTGCTGGTGCAAACATGATCACAAAGTTCAGCAGGTGTGGGAACACTAAACGTGATATTTGCAACAAAGACATCGGGGCTGGAAAAGGGACTTAAAGTAATTTATCCCAGCAAGGTGTAAGCCACACTGTTAAGAACATCTGACCCAATCAGGAAGCAAATATGTTTGGGATGGTGTTCCTGAGTGATCTGGATGTGTTTGTTAAAGATGATGGAGGGATTCCTTTCTTCATCTCATCCTTTTTGAGATAAAAAAAGCACAGAATGAATTTAAAATGTATAAAAGTTTAACATGTAGTCAACACAAATATGTACTGCAGTAATTAATGTGATATATTTGCCGAAAAATTCTGAATATTGTCACCCACAATGTGACCAGTAAGCAGACTAGAATGTCCTTAGTTTCTCCCAAATGCTCTGCCTGATGAGGACGGGTCTTTTTTAGGTCATTCACTGATTTATTTTTACTGGTTATTGAGCTTTGAACCTTTGGTCTATTATATCAATGCTTGACTGTAAATGTAAATCAGTAACAACAGATGTTTTTTTTAATCGTTTGATTGTAAGTGATGGAAATTCTTTTTAACTTGAACAGAAGATGAATTGTTCCTATTTTCTTTGCTCTATGTTGGTTTTTGTCAAAATTACCACCAGCTTTAAGTTGACAGTAAATATTTCACATGAAGTTTGTCGCAAATTTCTTAGTGCCAGATGCTTTTTGTTTAGTTTTTTATTCTTGCTGTAGTTTACATAAACATGCCTAAAAATTTGCATTTTTTCTCATTCACATCCTACATCCAACACATATTATATTCTGAATAAACTGCATAATCACATGGAGAAACTCGCAATTTGAGGTGCAGATCTTTCATTGCAAAAGCTTTGTGAATTAATGAGTGTTTTGCAGGGACAGTCCTTTAATAGATCAGGCCCTTGTATTTAAATTTGATGTTAATTTGTATTTATTTTGTATTTTGTATGTGTTTTATATCATGTTTTTCACTACTCTATGTGTTTCGAAACCAACATCTTTTCTCAATCTGAGTCATATGCCAAATGTTTTAATCACGCTTAAAGTCATGGAAGCTTCCCTTTTTAGAAATCGCTTTATTAGAAAATATCACTGAACAAACAGCATTGAAACTCTAGTTCCTGGAAAGTCTTGGTTCTGTTTTTTAGGGCACGGCTAGTTGATTCTGGACCTTCCATCTGATGAGTTCAAGTTCATGCAGAAATTCTAGTTTGAGTCATTAAAACTTGCAGCAATGCAAGGTACAATTTTAATTCATTGAGGAACTGATTACCTCCAACACTTAGAACCTCTTCAGTACCAGTTGTTTGCACATAAATATGTGTGGCTCATATTTCAATTTGTACCTTAATTGAAACCTTTAATTATATTGAAAGCTTTTAATTATGCTTTAATCAATTCCACACTGTTCAGCAAAGTTTTATATAAGGTTAAATTTGATTTGATCATCATCGGTGGTGACGTTCAACTATTGACTATCTCACCTTGCTTTTCTCCCATGTATTTGAATCGGCAATGCACAAATTCAGCAATTTTGACCATAATTATGTTGAAATCATACAGAAAACAAATTTATATAACAGTCATGTGCCTCACCTGCTTCCCCTGACTGCACATCACTGATCAGAACACCACCCCGACTGTGAAGTACGGTGGTGGCAGCATCATGTTGTGGGGATGTTTTACTATGGGAGGGACCGCTGGAATGTTGACATGAAATAAATGTCATGAAAAACGAACCTTATGTGGAAACACTGATGAAACATCTCAAAGCATCATTCAGGAAGCTGAAGCTTGGTGAGAAATGGATCTCTTTAAATATATGACGACTCTATTTGTGTGGGTGAGCAAGGAGGCCTTGAAGCCCGACCTAGTTACACCAGTACTGTCAGGAGGAATGGGCCAAAATATCGGCAAATTATTGTGGGAAGCTTGTTGGTTGAGACCCAAAACATTACAAATCTGCTTTAATGCTTCATGTCAGAGTTGATAAATCTGTTGATTTTTCTCTCAGACGTTTTAAGCTTTTTAGATTTAACTCTTGTCTTTTTAGTAAAGGTTTCTGATCTGTTATTTTTCTGTGTGTCTGCAGAGGCCAGAGGAGCGTCCATCCTTTTCTGAGCTTTGTTTGAGGCTCTCCGACGTCTTGGAGGAAGACGTTCTTCCATTCACCTGATCACCCAGACTCCTCCTCATCCTCACTGCAGAAAATAACCTGCTCTTCATGTTTGTCTTAACTCGCCATTTGTGATGGTGCTGTGGTATTTGTTTTACCACAAAAGGAAGGACAGTATTCTGCAAAGTAACGCTGCTTAATGCGTCAGCAACTGACAGCTGAACCGACAAGCCGAACACATCTGCTTATCTTATCTGCTGGATCTGTTTTAGGACGACTAACATGAACTGACACCATTTAGTAAACACTCAACAAGCTCTCATCAAGGACACAGACTGTGGAAGTTAAACTGTGCATACTAACATGTTTAAAAGAAATAAATATTTTTATGAAGCTTAAATTGTTTCCTTATTCAACAGCATGTTTTAATATAAATCCATCTTTTCCTTAACTTTATTATAAAGTTGTGCAGAAGAGAATCTGTATAACTTCCTTATTTTAGAGCAAAATAACTACATGTTAGCAAGTTGTTGCTGCATCATAACAAAAAAACCCTCCTAAATTGGATCAATTTAGGGATTTAACCTGCTAATCGGCTGGGTTCCAGAGACAGATGTGGGCTTGGATCATTTTTTTCCAAATGATCCAGCCAAGTTCAGAAACTCTAAATATCTTTGGATAAAAGCTTTTTAGGATACATTATCACATAAATACTTTAGTGAAATATTTAGACATGTTTCACAGCTTTTTAACATGAAAACGAGAACGAGATCTTGGTCAGAAACGGGACAAACAAAAAGCATATCTGTCATCCGAAGGGTAAATCAGGGTAGAGCTCCTCCTCTGAATCAAAGGGTTCTGCTCAGGATCTTCAGGTGCCGGATCAGGATGCTTCCTAAACCTTACCTATGGAGGTCTTCCAGGCACATCTCACTGCTGCAGCTAACCCCGAGGCAGACTTGTAACTTCCTTGAAGGACCTTTTGAGTACGTCTCAATAAATCCGAAAATCATTGAAAATGAATTTCAGATATGCAGTTGAAAACGTGACACTCATAGATTCAATGCACATAGAGTGGTATATGTAAGGCATTTATTCATTGCTTTTGATTTTGATTATTACAGCTGATGACAACCTTTCCACAAAAGTAAGAATATTACATTTGACCAAGAAAAAGGATTTTTAATGCAGAAATGATGTTTTTGCGTTACGGCCCACAGGGAACACTCCTGATTTCTCAGCAGACAGCAGTTGATCTCCTCCACATAAAGTGTAAACCATTACAAGTCACTGGTAAAAAATTTAGTTGCTCACAGTGTTGTATCCAAGCGTAATGGAAAGTTTAGTGGAAGGAAAAACTAACAGGGATGACTGCAGCCTTAAAGGGTTGTGAAGTGAAGCCCACTTGGGAGCTTGTGGGATATTCATGAGTGACCTGCAGCTGAAGTTGAGGCTTCAGAAACCACTACACACAGACGTATCCAGGACATGGACCAAAGCTGTTGGACTCCTTGTGGTAAACAACTCCTGAACGTGAGACTGTCAAAAGCCCCTTACCTGGGTTAAGGAGAAAAATAAATAGTTACTGAGCAGTCCAGCATCATCTTCTGAGATTAAAGTATTTTTAATTTCTTTTGCATTTTATTTGTAAATCAAGATCCCAGAGTCTGGAAGAAGAGTGGAGAGGCACAGAATTCATGTTAATTGAAGACCAGAGTGAACTTTCCACAGTCAGTGATGATGTGGAGATTACATGGTGCCATGTCATCTGCTGGTGTCAAGGCAGCCATCTACCAGAACATTTTAAACCACTTCATGCTTCCTTCTGCTGACAAGCTGTATGGAGATGCTGATTTCATTTTCCAGCAGGATGTGGTACGGGCCCATACTGTCAAAGGTACCAAAAGCTGGTTCAATGTCTATGGTGTTACTGTGCTTGACTGGCCAGCAGACTGGCCTGACCCAAATCCCATAGAGAATCTATGGAGTATTGTCAAGATGACGATGACCTGACGGCAACTTTCAAAGCAACCTGGGCTTCCTGAACACCTCAGCAGAACCACAGGCTGATTGCCTCCATGCCATGCCACATGGATGCAGCAATTCATGCAAAAAGGAACCCCAATCAAGTATATAACACAGATACGTGAACTTATTATGTGGCCCACATTTCTATTTTTAAAATCTTATTTTATCGGTGTTAGTTTCATAGAAGCTAATTTGGTGATTTTCCTTATCTGTAGATTATAATCATCAAAATGGATGAAAATAAAAATTACACACTGTGTAATGAATGTATATAACATGCAATATAATATATGAGTTTCAAGTTTATGAATTTAATTTTTAAAATAAATTAACATGAGCGATCTTCTAGGCGATTTAGATGCATCTGTTTATCTTTATTGCCATGGGAACATCTTGTGAGACTGACCTCAGCAGTGTCACATGGGTTAAATCCACAAACCGACCTCTGACATCTGTTACCCAGACACTTTACATAAACATAAAAACAAAGGAAAGGACATCTTTGACCCACCCTTTTCAAAGTGTCTGTATCTTGATAAAATTGCTTTTTCTCCTGTGTTTATCAGACATTTCTTAGACATTTAGACCCACCTTTCACCAGAAACTCATTGAATATAACACATATGAGGCTGGTAGACTTTAGAGAAAATTAAACCTTGAATACAGTTAATTTTCTCTAAGCTGGTTCTCTGCTCTCTCAAACAGCTGATTATACCTTTTTTGTCAAGAGACCAAACCACAATTTCCTGGTAAGTTTCAGGAAGTCTCATTTATTGCTTCACTGAAAGCAGAGCAGACAGTTTGACAGTTTCCTGAAACCTGGTGAGTTATTTTCAGGTTATAGTTTTATCAGATTATTTTTAAATTAATGTCATTCCAACAACATGAAGATGAGAACAATAATTGTAATTTCTGCGTTTCTTGTGTTTTCCATGTTACCATGCAGCATCTCATCCTCTATTGACATTCATTGTGGAAAAGCTAGCATGTGTAGTTTTACCAGAGTGATTCATTGTTTTGTTTTCTTTTTTTGTCCAGATAGTGCTAATCCACATTAAAACGGCCACTTTATTAGGTATACCTTGCTAGTCCCAGTTTTGACTCTTCAAAGCTGCCTTAGTTCTTCAAGGAATAGTTTCAGTTTTGTGCTGGAAACTTCTCTAGGAGATTACGGTCCATGGTGACATGATAGCACCATGCAGAAGCTCTAAATTCGCTCACTGCACATCCGTGATGTGAGCCTTCTGTTTCACAACTTCCCAAACAGAATCTGTTGGACTGGGATCAGAATACTGTGGAGGTCCATAGAGTACAGTGAATTCAGTGATGTTCAAGAAATCAGTTTGAGATTATCATGATGCGTTATGCCGCTGGATGGAAACACTGTGCTCATACAGTAAAGGGATTGACATATTATTCAGGAACGTTGTTGATTTTACACTTTGCCCTATGAACGGTGTGTATTATAGCACCGCCACCAGTCTGACCAGCTAATGAAGCCGTCTTGTTGGATCAGGCGATGTTTTTCCGACCTAGTATTGCCCGGTTTTGTTGGGCCTGAGTGAACTGTCGCCTTTCTGTTCTCAGCAGATAGGAGTGGCCCCCTTGTATGGTCTTCTGCTGCTGTGGTTTATCTGCTTAGAGGTTCAACATGTTGTGCATTCAGGCATGGTATTCTGCCTACTTTACTTTTAATGACAGGTTATTTGAGGTACTGTTTGCAACAATGTTTGCTTATTTTGTAATAGTATATATAATAATATATACAAAATTCCTGTAAAAATTGTAAAAATCACATTTTTATATCCCACTAAATGTATATATTTATGTTCGAAATGTCTGTACATTGAGAGCAAAGTGGAAACAACATTTACCCAATGTTTGTGCGCACAAACTTGGCCAATAATGTTGATTCTGATTCTGTCATCTTGAACCAGTCGCTCCATTCTCCTCCATCAACGAGACGTTTTAACCCACACAGCTGCAGCTCACTGCATTTTTTCCTCTTGTGCATGAACATCCCAGCAGATCAGCAGTTTGTGAAATAGTCAGACCATCCCCACTTGGCACCAATAGCGGTGCAACATTCAAAAACCCTGTAATTTTCTTTCAGGTGTAGCTAAAAAAGTGGTCGTTGAGAGTAAATGATCAGAGCTGCCCTCTGCTCAGCGGAGCTTTAATATGGAGGACCTCCATACTTGGAGTCAGATTTGAATGCAGATGCAGAGTCTGTGGAGGTGCTGCTTAGTAACAAAAAAAAGCAGTACAAGCTGTGTGGTCAGAGCTAAATGGTTGGCTATAAATAACAGATGCCTTTGCTGCGGTGAATATTTATTTTTCATTATTGCATATCCAGAGGAATTATAAAATGCAACCAGAAGATGCTGTCTTAATGTTGACAAACTAGCGTTCTTAAGTGTTTTTGATGTTTGACGTCTACAGAACAGATCTAGATTCGGCCACTGCCATCTCCTCTGAGCTGATCTGACAAACTCCGAAGATGACGTCTCAGCAAGCGTGGTGTTTCCTCCCCATAACAGCTCTTCTTCTCTCCCTTCTGTCCGTCCACACGTTTGCCGAGGTGGTGAAGTCAATGTCAGACTGTGACCACTTTCTTCTTCACCAAACTCCACCACACATTCCAGGGATCCTGGAGGATGGGAAGATCCTCAATCAGAACCAATACAAACCCATTTGTCAGACCTACAAGAACAAGAGGAGATTTGTGACGCTCTACGATGTCCGCAACAAGATTCCATTGTTTTCTGCTTTCAGGTTTGTTGGATCAATCCCCGGGAAGAGACCCAAAACTTTTTGGAAGGTGGAACCACAGGTAGGCTAACAAAAGGAAAGATAACTTTATATATCAATAAAAAAGAGAAGGAGGCATAAACTTCAGAATGAAAAGAGACTGATTTACACAATAGTGATGTCTGTTCTTTGCCTTTTGAATTTATAACCGGTTTCCTTTTTAAAGACACCTGTCTCAACTGTTCTGCTTTTCACAGCTGGAGAGTAAAACTCTACAGAAGAACATGGTGCCTAGAGACAAGAACAAGACCTACAACTACCAGGCTGGTGACATCGATTACAGATTCAACGGTACATTTGATAGGGGTCATATATTTCCCAGCTCCTACGCCTTAACCACATCAGACAAACTGTCAACTTTCACCCTGACAAACATTGTTCCCCAAGCAGAGTCCTTCAACAAGGGCAGCTGGAACAAAATGGAGAGGTGCACCAAATGTGTCATGGAAAAGTACTGCAGCAACAGCAGTGGCGGTACCGAAGGCTTTGTGGTGACTGGAGCACAACCCAGCTTAAACAGCACCCTTAACAATAGGGTCAACATTCCCTCCACACTCTGGTCGGCCTTCTGCTGCTACAGCGCCACCGCAAAGAAGTGGATAGCGAGCTCGCACTGGGGCGACAACGTTCAAGATGAGTCTAAAAACAAATATCTGGAAACTAAGACCCTGGAAGACCTCCACCACCGACTGAAGATGTCCAACTCTGAGTTTATAGTATTTCCTGGAACACAATGTCCTCTCCAAACAACCGTCACAGAGTTTTACCCAGAAATGATAAACTGCCACTGTCCACCGACCACCAGTGACCCTTTATTTTCATTATCTGGATCTATCGCATATCCACCCTCTCATCTTACTTTCATCTTCACCTTGTTCATATACTCATATCATCACTGTTTAATCTGCTTAGCAAGACAAATAGATTGAACCGTGACTGTGAAAATCTGTAACCAATCAATGCATACCTTTTTCTTTGAAGCGGCAACTTTCTATATTCTTCAAACTGCGCTGCAATTACTGTCTTTTTCAGTAGATGGCACCACCTGAGAAAGTAAAATTTGTTGCAGCCTCTTAATAAATGAATAGATTTATCATGATTTAATTTGAACCATTCAGCAGTACCACCATCAGATCCAGTGACATAAAAAAGCTGAATGAACTTTAAAGCAGCCTGGCTCGGTTCCGGGCACAGTTCTGCAGCCTCTGAAGGTCATTATGCTAGCAGACATGGTTCATAAAATAAAAAATAAAATGGTCAACGATGAGCATCCTCTTCACAATAACTCAACAAAAGAATGTCTTCAATCAGACCTGCTGCAAAACGGACCGCTACAGCAGATCCTTTCGGTCCAAAACTAGAACTTTCTGCATAATTCTCTGAAGAAGCTTGAATAATGAGAAATTCTACAACTAATTACCATCTGGCATTAAGTAAATAATAATGAATGGAATTCATCAGTCATGATATTAAGGTTAAATCATCACAATTAGAGCCAAGCATCCCTGCTGACTTGGGACATGAACAAAGAACACCTTAAGGTAACCTGGAGGCTCTGGTATTGACATATTAGTCTCACACCCTGTAGGCCCGGTGGATTTTGAGGCAGAATATGTGGAGTGGGATAAATATACTAAAACCCTATAGGTGAATTTTACCAAACTCTGGAAATCTGGACCCAAGTCTGTCTCACGGCAATACAGAGACGCATGGGACAAATAACCGTGCACACTCACACCTAAAGGTAATTTAAAGTAGCCAGTTGACCTAACAGTCATGGTTTTGCACTGTGGGCGGACGGCGGAGTACTAGGAGAGAACCCATAGAGAGGTCCAACTGGGTTTTAAACCCAGGACGTTGTTGCAGCATGGCAACAGTGCTCACCACCGCAACACCATGCACCCGAGCTAACTTTCAACAAAATTCTTCCGACATAAACTTCTTCAAGTGATTGGATTTAGTTTCATGTGTTTTACTGTTCTGTGTTAAATTAAAAATAAAGACAGAAGAGAAACAAATGCACTGAAGATTAACATAAACTATATTTATACTTTTACTAATATAAACTTTAATGATGTATTCACATTAAATAAACTCTACTAAATTGTTGTTGTTGAATCATTTTTCTTATTTCTACGCCTGAGCAGAAACAGGAAGGGGCAGCACCCAAACAAACTGCAACATCAACAAAACAACAAACCAGATGAGAAAGTAGCTCCATAAAGACAGCTGATCTCTGAGCAGTGAAGAAATGACACAATAAGCTCAGATCTTCCACTAAAGCATGAGACCAACCAGTGAATCTATCTGGATGATCAGGAAAATACTGTTGTTTAATTCTTGTTACTTTTCTTATCTCCTCGGATAATAACAGATTAATGTTTGTTGTGTTTGCATCCAGAGTTAATTTTTGTGACTATTTTTAAAATCCAGCTCTGGTCTTTGGTTCTGGCAGTAAAACCTCCACCTCAGTGACTGTCAGTGAGATGTTTGTCCACGTGTCTCAGGATGTCCTGTAGTTTATCTCTGAGCTCTGACACAGCTGCTGTCACAAAGTATCTCAGAGGACGAATATTGATGCTGGATCTGCGGAGATCTTGAGCAAAGATCTTCTCACTGTCCTTCACTGTTTTATCAGCAGAGACATTGATGGCTTCCACCTTCACATCTTTCTCTTGTTACGCTGAGTTTTACCCTTCTTTTCCCAAACTAGGTATAGTTCTGATCCAAACAAACCATAATTGGTTGGATCCATATTCAACGGATCGGATCTGAACAGGAGGGAATATGGAAATACGTTGAGCTGATGCCCTTCAGTGCAGCTGAAACCTGCAGCGCTCATTTCCAATGCAGGTCATGTTAGGTGATTTTAACTGTTTAAAGGTAACATTACATGCTTGAGTTAACTGTGACTCCACATACGTTAAAGTACGTCTGATCGTATGTAAATCACACCTCATGCAAATAACGAAGCTTTGCGTAGAGAAGCAAACACAGGAACTCTTCCTAATAAATGACTTTAATCCAATTTTTATTGATAATGTGGGCTTCAACCTTTTTCAGTATATAACTTCAAATTTGTTCTGTGATTACTGGCTCAGAAAAGCTAATGGCAACACATACATTCATTGTGTTTGTTTTCTATCATCAGGAAACCATGAGAGATTGTATCTGGAGACAAAGGAGAAACATGTCGAAGCTGTTTTAATACCAGGATTTTTCTATTTAAGAAAATGAATACATACACTGAAAATGGCACTGGAACAGTTTTAACATAAAATGCTAAATACCAGAGGTAGCTATGCTAAAATGAGCTTCTTTATAGAAGGAAACAAAAACAGTGGAATAACTTGTTTAATTGCTGAAGCAACATAATAAAAACTGTTAAAGGACTCAAGTAAGAAATGTTTACATTGAGAAATAGTCAAATGTCAGTTTAGGTCAATAATAATAAAAGAAAATACAGTTATCATGCTTGTTTACACTGCAGCACTTTAGAGAGTGGTGAAGAGAAAACAACACAAGTGCCTGTAAATTATCACATTTTACACAACTTAATCATCAAGTAATGGAAAAATATGTTAGGTAAATTCTAACTACTCTTGTGATAAATGTAACTTCATCCCCTAAATTATCCCTCTAAGAGCAAAAAGGAAAAAAAGAACATTTTCTAAAACATTTAAAATGCGCTCGCTGTACTGTTACCAATAATAAAAAGTGGACAATTTACCAACAGGTTAACACCAATCATAGTACAGATGTGTTTTTTTTTTTTTTTACTTTCCATCTCAAACTAAATCTATCCCAACAAATCCAGGTCTGTGTCCACATAACAAATCCAACATATATCCTGTGCTCTTTAGAACCCATGAAACTCTCAGTTCATCTCAGAGAATTGATGCACATCTCAAATGACCAAAATGTCAAGTCAAATTTCCCCCAAAGCAGGAAAACAATTCCTTACCAAAGGCCAAACACCTTTGCTCTTTACCAAATTTCATCTTCAAAATACTTTGCTTTATACTGCTTTATACTTTGCTCTATTTTCCCCCCAATTCAGGTGTATAAGTATTACTATACCTTTTTTGAGGAAAAATAAACCTCCATGCAAATGTAATTAATAACACTGGATCAGCATAGATCCAATTTCTAGGAAAACAAAAAGATGTCCTAATACAATGGCTGTGATAAAAAAAACTAGGTTTAAATCATGTTAGATTGTAATTCATGTCGTAACTTTGGTCAAACATGACAGGTTGTTTAAGCTTTAACAGGCAGGTAAAAAAAAAACGAACAAACAAAATCCCAGAAAGAAAACATTTCTGGTGTTCCACAAGGCTCAGTCATTGGTACTTTACTCTTTAAATTTTAAATGCTGCCACTCCCAAAAATACTACCATATAAAAATGATGTATCTCCATGAGGATGTTTATAGCACCATGGTCCAGATCTCCGCAAGACATGGTCTGTGATCCTTTATTCTTTACATGCTACCAGTTTTAAGAACCCTGGTAAAGGATGATAATGTCTCCTACAATTACTGTTAACGCAGATGATGCACATTTTCAAAAAGTTTAAAGTCTGATGATCTAACATCTATTCACAACTCATCTATTTTAAAAAGGATAATTACTGGAGCTCCAGAAACGTCTTTAGGGCTGAACACAGTCAAAAACAAAATGTTTGCTGTTTTTGTTTCATACATTTTACCAAAAAGATGCATGTTGCACTATATAAATATAACGCAGCAAATAAAGACAAAATATTCAAACTCTGGCAAATCTGTCATGTTTGTGTACATAAAGGTTTTCAGCTGTGTTTTAAAACAGGTTCTATTTTATCAGGAATATTAAAAGTAGAACCCTTAGTGACCGAGAAGTAAGGCCTCTGAAGTAAGACGCTGGCATGCACAGGACTTGTCATCAATAAACCACAGAGAGCAGGTTAGATTGGCATAGCATGCTATTTAAAATTTTTAAGAAATCGCATAAAAAAGTAATATGGTTACTTCATTAACTTAACTTGGTCCGGCCATATGCTACAAGTCTTAAATGTTTATTTGCTTACAGATCATCAGATGCTACGTTTTAACTTCTCCCCAAATCAGATCCACTTCTGAGGACGTTTCGAGTTACGATGGTCTTCTCCCAGGAACAACCTCCAAGCCAGAGGTTCAACTAAAACTGTTTGAGTTCAGAAGCAACTTGAATAGTTTTATATTCCAGCAGGCCAACAAAACATCAGTTTGTATGTGACATGGCTATGTGTGTTATATGTACTGCTATTATGATCTTAGATAAATCAGACAGCAATCAATACCGTATCACAGCTAGGTTTGTTTAACTTATATTTCCAAAGAACAATTTGTTGAGTCATCAAGATGAGGGCTGTCTTTTTAAACACCTTGTCATATATTACAGAAACCTAAACTATCGCTTTAAATGCAAATGAATATTTCAGCTGTGCCATCACCATATGATTTATCCAGCAGCCTCTTAAAGAACTTGTTTAATTGAGGTTGATGAACTCCACAGTGTCTCCATCAGAGTAAAAAAGGAGTCCAGCATATAGAGGCTGAGTGAATGTGGTCTGGACTCTGTGGAGGAGAGTCATGGTTTCAGAGACGCTGTAGAAAGACAGAATACCTGCTCTGTGGTCCAGGTACACTCCTACTCTCAAGAAGCAAGGACCTGAAAGTGGAGTTTTAACATTGTTGTGCCAGAATGTGTAGCTGTTCCGGTCACAACATAAAGCCCAAGATTTGTCATTGCATCCAAGCAAACATTCATTTAAGCGTCCTGCTCTTTTGATATTCTTGTATGTGACTGCAACACGAACTGCCCCACGTTTGGCCTCCACCTCCCAGTAACAACGTCCAGTAAGACTCTGTGTGTTCAGCACCTGATGCCAGGCAGTGAATCTGTCTGGGTGACTGGGATAATGTTGTTCTTCCTTCATATATGTTGCTTTTGTTTTTTCCTGAGACAGCAGAAGATGCGAGTGTGCTGTGTTTGCATCCAGAGTGATTGTCTTAGAGTATTTTAAGAATCCAGGTCTGGTCTTCGGTTCTGGTTGTGGCAGTAAAACCTCCACTTCAGTGACTGTCTGTGAGATGTGTGTCCATGTGTCTCTCAGGATGTCCTGTAGTTTATCTCTGAGCTCTGACACAGCTGCTGTCACATCCTCAAAGTATCTCAGAGGACGAATATTGATGCTGGATGAGTGGGTAGACTCACTGAGTGCTGACAGTGGGGGGGTATTGTGGAGAAACTGTTTGATCCTCTGTGTTTGAGAGCTGCTCCAGCTCAGCATCTTTCCTCTTCCCTCAGTGATCTCCTGCTCCAGCTTCTCCTGAAAACTCTTTGACTCGACTCACTTTGTTTCCGCTGGGGATCTGATCTGCTGCTTCACATCAGAGCTTGTTTTCTGGATGGAATGGATCAGCTCAGTGAAGATCTTCTCACTGTCCTCCACTGCTTTATCAGCAGAGACATTGATGGCCTCCACCTCCTGCTGAAGCAGCTTCAGATCTTTCTCTTGGTCCTGGATTCTCTGCTGGATTTGTTGTCGACTCACCTGGAGCTCCTTCTGCTTCTCAGTCCTTTCTGCTGCAAGTGACACTGTTTCGTGACCTTTATGTTCATCCATTAAGCAGAGATAACAGATTAGCTGCTCATCAGTGCGACAGAAGATCTTCATCACCTCATCATGAAGAGAGCAGATGCTCTCCTGGAGGCCTCTGCGGGGGTCAACCAGCTTGTGCTTTTCAAACGCAGATGATTCATAATGAAGCTGAATGTGTTTCTCACAGTAAGAGGCCAAGCAGACCAAACAGGACTGGACAGCTTTCAGCTTCATTCCGGTGCAGACATCACAAGCAACATCTTCAGGTCCAACAGAGCCGTGATCAGATCGACTGGGTTTGAGACCATCCCTCTGGAGCTTCTCTACCAACTCTGATAATGGGATGTTTTTTTTCAAGGCAGGTCTCCCACTGAAGGTCTGCCCACAATGAGGGCAGCTGTGGATTCCCTCCTGGTCTTCTCTGTCCCAGTGACTTTTAATGCAGTTCATGCAGTGGCTGTGCCCACAGGGAATAGTCACGGGATCGCTTAGAAGATCCGAGCAGATTGGACATGCAATAGAGTCTTGTTTAAGCTCTTCACTCTGCTCCATGTTTGTTCCTGCCTTTGTGTATGTTACTGGAGGCTGCCCTCTCTTGTATGTTACAGTTTGTCTTCACTGTGCCGAACTGAGAGACAAAAGAAAACATGAGTTATTTCATTAACTGCAGCATAATTAACCTGTTTGATTTTCTGGCAAAAAGCGAAAAAGTAGCACCCATTTTAAAGCCCCCAATAATGGCTTCAGAGCAGAGAAGTTATTCTGCTGTCTGTGATACGACCAGTTATTCAATATTATTTACCTCTCAGGATGAAAAGGCTATATTAAGTTTCCTGGCAATAAAGTTATTTTTAACACAAATATTGTTCTAAAAATAGAATTTAACCATGATCCAATAAGCTGCTTCACCGCACCAGTGGTGCCTTTCTCCAGTGGTCATTAGGAACAGCAGCAACTCTGAACCAACTCTTTAGGATTGCCACTATAACTCACCTCTAACCTCTTAATGTACCACTTATTTCAACACATTTAACTTTAAGAGGATTTACTCATGCTGGTTTTCTTACTCTTTAGCTCTAACACTAATTTTAATCGATCAGATAGATGGTTGGTCTGCTTCGACTTCAGCTTGTTTGGCAGTTTTTACCTCCTCCTTTCTGATATGCCCTTTCAGTTCAACACATTAGCTCAAATCTTTCTGCTCATCTAACATTTCAGTTATTTTGTATTTTCCAACCAGTGTTTCTGCTTCAGTAAAACAAGTAGAAACCATTTTCCTTTGATGTCACAATAATGTACAACTTTTTTTTTTTTTTTTTTTTACAGAAATGTAATGTTATTTTGCACCAGTAAAATGTCTAGCTAAGAGGTATAGCAAGAAAACTGTCTCAAGATTTGCATTTAGTTTCTAAAATATCTATTCATGTCTGGATGAAATAAGGTAAAAAAAAATTCTCCAAAACAAGATTTTATCTTACAATTGACTATCTAATGTATGCCAAGTATTTATCTATACTATAGCTAGATAGATAGACTATAGATAATCAAAGTCCAAAGTCCAAACTTTGAAAGACCTTGATTAGGACCACTAACAGATTAAGAGAAGGTCCGATTATTTGGAAACAAAAAAAAATACTTGGAAGGGAGAGTTCATTTAAAACCTCAGTATGATGACTTCAAGCAGCTTTGTTTCTAGGACCCCTAGAAGAACATATTTCAGTAGTTACTGCTTACTAGTAAAACATTATTATGTATAATCATATTAATCAAGATATGGAAGGCATTTTCATGTGGACCTTAAATGAAATAAGTTCTTCAACACATAGTTCCAGAAAACACTGTCTTTGCAAAGGACCAGGATTAAAAGGCTGGTGGGTGTGGACAATGAAGTGTTGGGGGATGGGGCTGAATGCTGTGGGGTCAGATGACTGTTGGAGAAACAGAAAAGCTTTGGGCACATTCTTCTGGTAAAAACTGAACTGAGGCATAAATCATATACATAAGCTAAAAGAGAATAAATTACTTTTCCGTTTAACAATGGATAACCTGGCCATACATTATGTCTGGATGGCTGTAAGATGAAGTCTACATAGAATTATGCAAATATGAGAATTTAAAGTGATAGTCCCTGAAAATATTCACACAATTTTGATTAAAAAGCTACAATTAAATAGACAAAAAAAATATCTAACGAAAGCTGCATCCAAATAAAGGCAAATTAGTCGAAATCAACCACTGTGAAGCCACAGTAAGAGAATTATAGGAAATTCTTTTATAATTTATATTTAGTACTACAATATTTTCCAAGGTTGTGAAGAAAAAAACATTTTAACAATAATTTTATTATTTAAACATTGAAGGAAAGGAAATTAAAGTGTGCCACCTGGTGGCCAGAATAAAGAAGTGTACATAAATTAACTAACGACTCCCATCAATTAAATTAAATAAATGGATTCAGTTAAACTCACTGGTAGAAAGTGGAGAATCCCACGGAAGTTTATCCCGGACACTTTTCGGTTTTAAGTAGAAAATAAAAACATGGAGAGCCGCGAGGGTACCGAGTTTTCTTCAGGACGACCCCCACCCAACACAAAAAGACCCCAACCAACACAGTCAGAGATTTAAATGAAAATAACAGACAATTATTGATATAAAAGAAGAAAACTGCTAAGTTACGCAATGGTTTAAAATACTCGATATGTTAAATGAATTCCAGTTGTTTGAGTGGAAAAAGACGAGAGTAAATCATAGAACCGTCGCTCCAATCCCAGCTCTAGCAACCACAGGAGGAGGTGGGGGAGGGAGGCATGAGATCACCGGAAGTACTGTACATATAAGGCAACAGGCCTCCTTCTGCTTTGCCGAGTGGAAGAAATCTTATTAACTTCATCGCCCCCTAGTGTATAGCCAAGTTTAAACGCTTCCAGCAGTTTTAGGAAGATATTCTAATAAAAATAAACACAGGAGCCTTTATGTATCAGTCTTCTCTTTCCCCACAGACTTCTGGATGTCTTTGGACATCTTCCTTCAAATTTTGTCTTTTTAAAATTTAAATTCTGATATCCCCTTGTACCCAACATTTTTAACATTATTAGCTTATGGAAGATGCTTTTTTTTTCTCTGTGAAGTTAAATTAAATTACATGTTCAATCTGAAAGGAGGGCTTATACCATAACAGAAAACTTGGTAAAGAGGCAATTTTAAAAATAAAATTCTGGAACTTTGTCACTTGAGTCTGATAACTTAAGTAGTTCTGTGATTTTTTTTTTTACTGGTACTTTTTGCCTGGAGTTTTCCCTCATAAGCGTAATTTAGGATTTTTGTGCACATTCATATGGAAGATCTACTGCAGTACTGTGTATATATATTGTATTTATTGTTTGGATTCTATGAATGTTTTGTGTCTTGTGGTGTTCACTTTAATTTTCCTCTCTATAAAATACATGGTTTTTTGAAAGCAGTTTTTTCTTTTTTTTTGGGTTTTTGTTGATTACTGACAAAGCTCCAGTAATAAAAATTTTAGCCCTTCTGATGTCATTGATTTTCTGCCCCTTTGGGTACATTAAGTAGTGCACATTTTTGGGCAGTTTTAGCCAGGAGCTTTTTTTGATCAGAAAATTTTAAAGGAAAAAACAATTAAATAAAGGCCCCAAATTTCACAATTCATTTCCCCTAATGGAAGTTTTTAAAATTTTTTGGCCCTAAAAATCTTTTAATACAGTTTTGATTATAAATTTCCTAAAAACCCCCCACTGTTTGAACCCCCTTTTTTTTTCCCTTGAAAAAGGTATGGTAAAAATTAAAAGCAGAAAACATATAGTTTTAACGAGAAATTCCGAATTTAAATCAAAGGTTGGTTGGAATATATTCTGGATTACCCTTTAGCACCCCTTACTCCAAAAACCCATATACATTTACTTAAAGTTGGGTGAAAAAATTTCATATTAAAAGGGTTTTTTCTGGATTTTTTGCCTAAAAAGGGGTTGGGGGTTTAAAAGAAAAAACAAGTATTTGGCCCAGATTTACAAAAAATTCCCAAGAGGGTCGGGGAAAAAAATTATGCGGAAGTCCTCACAAAAAGGGGATGTCTCAGTACAGCGCCCTTGTGGGCAGAGTACTTTTCCTGGGGGGCCCATTGAAGGCAAAAGAGGAACAATTTGGAAAAAAAGATGAAGCGCAGCAGCCTCACCCTCACCCTAAAACCCTCACCCCCTTTTCCTTGTCCCCCCTTTTTAAAAATTTCGCTCCTCTTCCCTCCATTTTTTCCCCGTCTCCGGCAGAATGAATTTGCCAAGGTAGGAGAAGCGGCCCAAACATCTTTTTTTCTGCTGGTGATCTCAGTCCTCCTGAGGTGCAAGCTCGTTTTTTGGAGCTTTTTGTCAGGAGGTGGGGAAGCTTCGGGCATATGATACATCCCATAGACTAAAGGGGGCATTCTCTGGAAAAAAGTCCCCGGGCCCAAGTTTTGAGACGGGACTATGACACATGGCGGAATGAGTGTTGATTTAGTTCTTCAAGATCCCTCTTATGTCACAGTTGCAATGTACCAGACAAATCCGTGATAGTCTATTTTCCACCTGCCTGTGGAATAGTAAAACATTTGGGAGTCCTGATACATTACCAAAAGTATACATGCAACAACTTGATTCAGTTTATGGAAACCCTGTTCAAGGGGGGAAAATGGAGAGGAGTTGTATGTTAAATTCATGGATACCTACCCAAGATAGTGGAAAAAAGCCATCTGCCTATTTGCAGCGTCTGCAGGTTGTGCTACAGCATGCAGAAAAGAGAGGAGGGTTTTGGAGAAGGACATGGACGTACAATTTTGACTCAATTTTGTAGAGGATGTTGGGACAGTAATCTAATATCAGAAATTTAAAACTAAAACAGAGAAAAAATAAATCCACCCCCATTTGCTAGAATTTTTGTTGTTAAATTTAGAACTGAAGAGGACATGGAAGCAGCAAAAACCTTGAGGATGAAGCACCTTTTGGGGACCATTAAAACAGAAGGCTACATCTCAAGTCCATTTTGCAAAATACTGTTCGGGAAACAAACCCTTTGTATTGTTTTGAACAACTGACTAAAAAGCTTTCACAAAAGATGGCAGCAATACAGAAGCAGCTCACTGCTCTAACAGCAGGTCAGATGGGCACTAAACCTTTTGCTACAAAAACTACTTCAAAGCCAAGTGGAAAAAGACTTTTAAAGATAAAAATTTCCCGCCTTCTAGCTCAAAAACCTGGGTTTTGTTTCCGTTGGGGGAGGATGGCCATTTTAAGCCTCAATGTGATAATGGGGCCCAATCCAGCATTGGTCAGTGCAAAGCGGAAAATATTTTATGAAAAGAAGGGGACAGAGACAAAATCCCTCCACTTCAGCAAAATTTAAACTTTTTCCAGTTCCTTTTGGGAGCGAAGGAACTGAGCTGGAAAAACCTTGTCCCGGAAAAGGAGAGTCCTTTTAATTTGGGGCCAAGTGGCAGACAAAACCAAAACTAACTTGCCAAAGGGGGATTAATCTGCTCCAAAATGTACAGGAGAAGTCAACATTGCTGGCTACAAACCTTTTCAATGTCTTCTGGATACCGGCTCTCAAGTCACTACAATTCCAGTTTTTTTTCTTAAATGAGCATCTCTCGGGGTAAACCAAATTTCACTCTCTAAGTGACGTACTTATGTTGAAGGGCTGCAGGTCAACATGTTCCGTATCTGGGTTTTTATTTTAAGTACCAATAAAATTTTCCCAAAAAAGACTTAAGTTGGGAGTGAATTAACAGTTGAAACCCTTGCTTTGGTTTGTTCCTGTGGGACCTGGATTTCCGGGTTTCAGTACTAATTGGTATGAATACACTTGAAATTCTCTAGGGAAAAAAATTTTTTTTTCCAGTGATCGTCCCAACATTTCAACCTACCTCATATGGGTTTAAAACATTTTTCTGCATCAGTTAATGCATCAGCAGAACTGTGGCAACCCTATTTGGGTGTTTTTGAAAACCCAACAGCAAAACCCCTGTGCTTATTCCAGCTGGTTGCACAGTGGTGGTTGGGGGTTGTGCCAAAAGCTTTTCTAGTGCGACCAGTCAGTGTGCTGTCGTTGGGGGCACCCGGTTTCAGGGCTGCCGGGTGGCCGGTTGTCAGTAGCTGTCTGGTTGCACTTCAAGCTGGTTCACTCAAAAAAGGTCCCAGTTGCTGTCTCCAATGAAACAAAGCAAGCCACCTCCTTTTGGGGCCTTTAAGTATCATTGCTGAACTGGAAGCCTATGCAGTATCATCTCAGAGCCCCCCCCTATTTTACCAATCATATAGCTAAGGAGACATCATTACCCCTTTGAACATCCAATTTTTGTGAGTCCCCAATACCGTCAGAATGGAAGGAAAGAATTATAGCAAATTTAAATGCCATACCTGAAGTTTTCCCCATCCAGATTTAGATTTTTTGGTTGCCCCCAAAGCAAGTGAAAAATCATATTAATTTTTCATGATAATACTCTTTTCCCCAAAATCGTGCAAGACCGTATTCATCCCCCAAGGCATAACCCCCCCGGGGTTGGGAAAAACATTTACGTGAATTTTTTGGGCTGGTTTTTATCAGAGAATCCGAATCGCCTTTTCTCATCTCCAATTGTTTTTTTGCAAGAAAAAAAAATTTTTGGGGGGGAAAAAGACATTAGACTGTGCATTGACTACCGTAAACTTAATTTACAAACTGTCAAAGATGCATATGCTTTCCCAAAACTTGGAAGAATCTTTTTACAGCACTCAGAGGAAAAAAGGGTTTTCGTGCTTGATCTGAAATCTGGTTATTATCAGATTGAAATGAACTAAAACTGATTAAAGTTAAGACCGCTTTTGTTACTCCACTTGGTTTGGGGAGTTAAAATGGGGATGCCTCAAAGGGGTTACTAATGCACCATCAACTTTTCAAAGATTGGGGGGAGAAATGTATGGATGCCCCCCCTACATTTGAAAGAGGTTTTGGTTTTTTTTTGGGATGACTTGACCATATTTTCCAACAGTCTCGAAAACATGAAAACCGTCTATTGAGAGTTCTAAATCGTCTGAAAGGGGTTTTGGCTTAAAACTTTCTCGGGAAAAATGTACTTTTTTTCCAAAGGGCCCTGTCAAAATATTTGGGCCAAAATTTTTTTCAGAGAAAGGGGTGTTGAGACAGACCCAGAGAAGATTGCCAAGGGGAAATCCGGGCCCATTTCCCACCAATTTGAAGACCTTGAGATTTTTTTCTGGGATTTACTGGCTATTATAGACGTTTCATAAAGGGGTTTTAATGCCACTATTGCCAAGCCTCTTAACAAACCCAACCCGTGGGTACCCCCCCAACTAACAAAACCTCAAGAGAAAAAATCTTATAAGTGTTCACAGTTTGATCCAAAAAAACCTTTTGGTTCCAGATGGACTCCTGAGTGTCAGCTGGCTTTTCATTTCCCCCTGATTGAAAAACCTGACCACTCCCACCAGTCCCGGGGGTTTTGCTGATCCTGTTTTAACCTTACATCCTTCAAATAGATGCCCAGCACCACTGGACTGGGGGGCTGCCCCTCCCAGGACCATAAGGGAACCCCGCTCAGGGTAATAGCCTATGCTGGGGGGGTTTCTCAGCCAGCGAAAGTCGTTATCCAGCTCACAAACTTGGAAATTTAGCACTGAAGTGGAGTGTAACAGAAAAGTTTCAAGATTTTTTTTTTATTGGAGGGGGATTTTATAGTTGTTAACTGACCGTAACCCACTTACTTATATCCTGACATCAGCTAAGCTGGATGCTACCAGTCACCCGTTGGCTGGCTTGCACTTTCTTTCCTTCTCCTTTAAGTTGCAGTATCGTGCAGGGAAACACAATCTGGGCGCTGATGCACTCTCTCGTCGTCCCTGCGGAAAACCTTTTACAGATGAGGTTGCACATAAAGATCAGGAATTTATCTCTGTTTGGCTCAACAACATCTCTCAGACAGTAGCAACAATGAGATATTACCTGAAGTGATTGATGCAAAATTTTCCAAAGTCGTCTGGTTCGGACCCTAGTTTTAAAAGCCTTTTTGGTTGAATCGCTCTCAGTTAGGGCAGATATAATTCCTGGGGTACTTTTAAGATTCCATGGACTTCCTGTTGTTCCTGCAATGTCTCATGCTGACCCCTAAAGGGATCATCAAAAGGAGCTGATCCTAGGGGTAGGGAAGCTACCCCAACCCAGTTTTGGAGTCTGGTGAAAAGATTCCTCCAACAGTCGGGGGTGAACTTCCAGAACTTCCCCTTCTCCTTAGAGAATTAAACTAAACTGGAGAGGATTATGGGAATTCTTTACAGCAAAGCGGAAAAAAAGGAATGGAACATTATATACCAACTGGTCCCTTTCCGCAGACCTTCGTGAATCTGTTTTTCAATAGTCTCCATAATGACATGGCCCACTTGGGAATGGAGCGAACCCCGGACCTTGTTAGAGCTCGATTCTATTGGGCCTAAAATGGGAATTTGGTGTGGAGCAGAAAATAAAAAAATGTGGACGTTGTGTTCGTCGAAGAGTCTGCCAGAGAGAGCTGTCCCATTGGTCAAAATTCGGACTTCACGTCCATTGGAATCATTTTTGTATGGATTTCCTCAGTCCTGAGCCTGATATCAGCAATACCAAAGGACATTCTTGTGCTGACTGATCATTTTTACCAAAAATTTTCCCCTTTCCATTCCAACGCCAAATCAAAAGGCAAGAACTGTCGCCAAAATGTCTTTTTTGGACAATTTCTCATCATTTTGGAATACCAGAAAGACTAATATGGATCAAGGCTCAGATTTGAGGCCAAATTGATAAAAGAGCTGTGTGCCCTTTAAGGAATCCAAAAATGTCATACAACACCATACCCCCCTAAGGGAAACCTTGTAGAAAGGTTTAATCGTACACTGCTGGCCCAAAGTTTGGGAAAACTCTTGAACCAAAACAGAAGGCAAAATGGAAAGAATATGTTAAATCTCGTTTTAGCAAAAAGGAACCCGAAATAAAATAACAGTTTATTCCCCTTTATCAAAAAAAGGTTTTTACCCCCCCCCCGGCCCCAATTGCTTCTTTGGTTTTTTGTTTTTTAAACAGAAATTCCAAACAATTTTCAATTTCCAATTTTTAAAAAGGGAATTTAAAAGGGAGGGTTTTTAAAGAAGATTAACAGAGGGAAAAAAAATCCCCCGAAGGGGAAAAAAATGCTCTGTTTTGGCCGCGGGGTTTTTTTTTCCCGGGGTTGGGTTGGGAGAATCAAAACTTTTGGATGTGTGGGGTCAGAGGTAAAACCCCTTAAAACCCCGTGATAAATTGGGAAAAAGGTGCCCTCTGTTATTTGGTTTAAGTTGTTGGCTGGGGTTCGTTTTTAAGAAACCCAATCAAAAGAGGCCCAAGTTACCCGGGCCCTTTAAAGAGGGCCCTTTTTCCCTGTGGGGTTTTTGTCCCCCTTAAAGTTTCCTGAAAATCCGGGGGTTTTACCAAAAAAACCCCAGGTCCTCAAAAGAAAGGGTTTTAAAAAACCCCGAATGACCCGCAAAGGGGTTTAGGATGGGGAAGGGGGGGGTTATGGGGTTTTCCAAAATTCCCCCCCATTTTCCCCCCCGTTTATTTTAAATGGACGAAAAACCAGGAAAACCATTTCCCCCCCCTTGTATGAGAAACTCCCGGGGGTTTTTCCAAACAGGGGTTCTCCCTGGAAAAAAAATTTTGAAATTTTTTTAAAAGATTTTGTGAAAAAGGGGGGGCCCTTTTTTTAAGGGAAAAATTGGGGGCCCGAACACATGGGGGAGACCTTATTGTCTGGCAAGAACCCCTTTTTCCCCCTTCCTTTTGGGTTCCGGTTCCCCGGAAGGGCCCCAGTTGGGGTGGGGGGTTTAAAGGGTCCTGATTTTGGGGGGAAAATTCTTTGAATTTTAAAGGAATTCCCCAAAAATTTTTTTGGCTTAAATCCCTGACATCCCTTTCCCAAAAGTTAAACCTAAGTTTAAAAAAGCTTTATTCCACCTTTTAAGGGAAACCGCATTTCCCAAATCGAAACCTTTTGATGTTTTTGGTGCTTTTAAAAACCCCAAAATTTTAAAAACGTTTACCCCAAATTTTTTTCATTTAACCCGGGTGGTGGTTTTTTGGGGGGGGAGGGTTTTAACCCGAAACCCCGGAAAAACCCCTTAATTTTCCCGGCCCTTTGGGTGGCTCCCGGGTTTAAAATGGGGCAGTTTATTTGCACAGGCTTTTAGGGCCCCTGAATTGGGGGAATTTCAGGCCCCCAGCTTTTTCCCTTTTTAGGTGTGGGGGGGAGAGCTGGAGACAAAGGAGCTACAGGTTTGTGGTTCCAAACAATTAGTTCATCTTTGTTTATTATGCACTTTTAAACTCACAATATAAAAATCGTGTAGATCTGAATACCCAGTGAGCTTGGAGCCATGAAGCTGTCATGCATTGAACTATATATGGAATTGGTGAGTAGTGAACACAATGTTGTTTTGTTTGTTTAGCATGTTGGTGGTGGTAGCCAATGCTAATTGTTTGATCATCAATTGTTATATGATCTAACTTCTTAAATTCAATATATGTGTTTAAGATAATGAGATAAATGCTGATATCTTTATTTTGTCTTAAAGAGTTGATTGTGGATATAATTGCATTTATTTCTGTATGTAATTGGAAAACCGTCTAGTTAACTAGCAGGCTGGTAATTTATTGGTTCTGTTTATTACAATGCAGGCCAGGTGACCCTTTTTAGGGTTAAAGGATGGCGAGCTTCTGACAACTGGCTGGGCCAGGAGAACTAGAAATTCACTCCATACTGGACTGGTAGGAGGCTGATGGTCCGTAGTATTTCCCCCTCCTTCTCACTATACCGACACACCATCCATTATTCATCTCTTCTTCATTGGAAACAAATTGCGCTTGGACATTTTCATCTTAAATATCTGGATAATTAGACCATGAACTATTTAAATGTGTCAGTCAGACATTGTGCTGACCGGAGGGGAAATTTAGGATTTTTGTGCACATTCATATGGAAGATCTACTGCAGTACTGTGTATATATATTGTATTTATTGTTTGGGTTCTATGTATGTTTTGTGTCTTGTGGTGTTCACTTTAATTTTCTCTTCTATAAAATACATGGTATTGAAAGCAGTTATTCTTTTGCATTGTTTTTGTTGATTACTGACAACAGCTCCAGTAGATGAATTTAGTCTTCTGATGTCATATGCTGTCTAGTCCCTTGGTACATTAAGTAGTGCTACATTCACATCGGAGCTTATTTTCTGGATGAGATGGATCAGCTCAGTGAAGAGCTTATCACTGTCCTTCACTGCTTTACCAGCAGAGACATAGATGACCTCCACCTCTTGTTGAAGCAGCTCCACATCTTTCTCTTGGTCCTGGATTCTCTGCCTGTCGGCCCTGGATTCCCTGTTGGAGGTCTCTTCGATTTTCCTTGAGCTCCTTCTTCTTATTGGTCCTTTCTGTCACAGCTGACGCTGTCTTGCAGCCTTCATGTTCATCAACGAAGCAGAGAACACAGATAATCTTTCTATGAAGACAACAATAAAGCTTCATCACCTCACCCTGATGAGAGCAAACCTTCTCCTCAAGGTTCCTGCAGGGCTCCACTAGCTTGTTTTTTGAAGGCAGGAGATTCGTAGTGAAGCTTAATGTGATTCTGACAATAATAAATTAAACAAAGAAGACAGGACTTGACAGCTTTCAGCTTTCTTCCAGCGCAGACATGACAGGCTACATCTTCAGGTCCAGCACAGCAGCGATTAGCTGGAGCAGCTTGGAAACCAATGTTCCTTAGACCCCCCACCTACTCTGCTAACATGATATTTTTGGTCGGCACAGGCTTCGGTTTGAAGGTCTCCCCACACTGAGGGCAGCTGTGGATTCTCCTCTGATCCTCCCCATCCCAGTGGTCCTTAGTACAGCTCATACAGAAGCTGGGTCCACAGAGAATAGTTTCTGGATCCTTCAGAAGATCCGCACAGATCGGACAAGAGAATGCATCCGGGTCCAGCTTGACTTTCTTCTAAGCCATCTGAATTCTCAGTGATGGAAGTTGATCTAAGAGTGAACAGAGCATAAGTTCAATTCAACATTACAGAAAAAAACTGAATTAAAACAATAGCAATGTATTCTATAAACAAATCCTGATTGGGGAAACACACTAACCCTCCTGGGTATAAACAACTGATAAAATGCGACCATTTGAACTTACAAGCTGTAGCCCTAATTATCTCTTCTTAGCCAAACTTTTCAAAGTGATGCAACAATCATGATATTTACATGTAGTGTCTTCCACGCCAGATGATTTGGTTCTTTTTCAAAATGTCTAAGTGGACATTATTATTCCATAAATACGTCTGCTACTACAAGCACTCCACAGGTGATTGCAATACTGGTTACACCGTCCCCTCGGAAACAGCATTGCTATCAGAGGCTGCAGCTCTGAGAATCCTCGCTGACACATTAAAGCAAATCTTCTGAAATGTGTAAATCTTTTCTAGCTTGTTTTTTAAATTAATTTTAACGACACAGATGCTCGAGTTTTGGTTTGGTCCAAGGAAAAACTCCTAATAGTTGGTGCAATGTTTTTCCAGTACCGGTAAATAGGCTGAACTCATATACAGGTAGCCTTAGGGATGGGTACCTTTCACATTTGAAATGATACAGTGCCAATCCCCAGTACCAGGGAATCGGTACTGGTACCAGTTTCCGGTACTTTGTGTGTGTTTGTGTGGTAATAAATGTTATTAAATAAATGGTTTTAGTGGTGTTTCTGGACCCAGTTCAAGAACCCCTACAACTGGTCCACAGTTTTCTGTGATTTAGTTTATGGGAGGGGCGGATCTACAGGGGGGCAAGCTGCTTTAGAGGCAAGCTGGCCCCCTACTTTTATATCCTTAAAATACTTGCAATTACTAATTGCTTGTTGGTGCAAACGCCTCTTACAACCTTAAAATTAAACATTAATTTAGCAAAAAAATAAAATTGTTGATATAACCTGAGTTCCCTAAAAAACTTAGTTTCGGCCCTTCATCAAACACCATCTGCCTACCGCTCCGCGGCTGCATGTGTGTGTGTCGCAGACACATTAACAAGGCAGTCTGTCTGCAGCCCAGCAGAGTGGAGCTGTCCAAGTTCCTGCAGTTAAACTTAGTTTGTCCTGGTGCTGTTTTAACACACAACAGTAAAGGCAATGATTGAAATGTCTGCTGACGTTCACGGTGTAATTCGCTTATTAACTGTTTGATGACAGTGACTCACTCGTGTGTGATTTGTAAGCATATATGTAGCATATTTCACTTGTTAGTTTCGCTTACACTAATCACGATAACAGTTAATGGAAAGTTTAGCTTTAAAAAAAATTCGGTTGTGCTTTTTTTAGGGGCTGTAGTTTCACTGAGGGCTCTATATGATCAATATCACGGCAATAATGGACAATTAAACCACGTTACATCTGTTTGGTAAGATTGGGAAAATAAATAAGTTGCTATGAGAATAAGATTTCTAAATATAACTGCTTGTGTGACCTGTCTTAATGTGAGCATTTCTGGTTTCGTATTGTTATAGACTTCTAGTGTTAATAAATGGGCAATTTTTTCAAATCTTGATGCTTGCACATTGCAGATCACAATGAAAAGGAAATTTAAAAGTGGAGAAATTTCCAGTTTCCTTGGCAAAAAAGGGAGGGATGAGAAGGAAGAAGAGACTGAGATTTGAGGAAGGAAGAATGATAGAGAGACCAGGAGGGTCATAGGTGAATGAGGCCACTGAAAGCAACAGGTGAAGAAATGTGAAGGTGAAGATGAGGAAAATGATGTTAGTGTAAGGTGGTAAAGATGAGAAGATTTCAAAGTCAGAGAGAGAGAGAAAGAAGACCGTACAGAGGAAACTGATAACGGAGAGAAGGAAGGCACAGAGTCAGGGAATCCAGCCTATCCAGCTGGACCACCTGGTTTGGATTCTTTCTTGGTATAAATACCAATGCTGAGATATTAGATGCTTCAATGAATAACATCTCTGCACAAGTCTACAGGTCTGTTATGGAGTTAGATTCATAGATGTAGTCGATTTATGTTATAATTTTATGTTATAATAAAAGCAACTCAGTGAAAAGTGTATTAGACCATTCCAATTGTCACTATATGTGTCAGAGTCTGGAGGCATTTTTCACCTACTACTAACCCTCTACCACCACTAGGTGCCGCTGGCTGCAGAAGGTCGAGGGGTGACAGGTGTTGCTCATTGAATTATCAGCTGGGAGTTTAAAGAGGATGGATTGCCAGCACTTTGTTGCTTGAGGGCTTTGCCCTCTGTGGTATATCTTTCTGGCCAGCTCTGAAAGTATCTGTTTTTGAATAAGAATTGCACTAACCCCCTCCTGTCTGCACCAGGTAATGGTTTCCAATCGGTCAAAGCCGAACCCTGAATCATCGTTTTCGTGTGAGGACTTCCCACTGAACCTGGACTGGACCCGGCTGGCGATCCGAGATCCTCTGGTGTCCCTCTCTGGCTATAGCGAACCCTGTCCACCCCTCCAACGCTATCCGCCTGAGGCTTCCTCTCCGGTTGCTGTGGAATGTGGCAGGCTGGTCCCACCTCCCACTGACTCTGTGCTCCTCTCCCTGGCGGATCTTCTGGCCCGACCTGTAAGCTGTTTAAATCGTCTAGGCCACACTCTGAGGTTCAGTTTCTTACCTGTTCCCTTTGTTTCATGCAGCGTCGGGGTCCGGTTTGCTGATTATCTGGTGCCAGTTCTTCTGTTTGAGTTTAGCAATAAAAATCTACTAAAACTGTTTTCTGTTTCTGAGAGTCTCTGCATGTGGGTTAAGTTGGCAATAAAAACTATGAAAATATATATTTGTTTAGGTCAATAAACTTCAATGAAGAGGCCAAGCATTGCCACCCTGCCTAGACCTTTTGTGCCTTTATTGGCCCCCGTTTTCTGTGTGTTTTTGAGATATCGAAGGCTTGAATGTGTGTAGTCCTCACCTGGAGTCATTTCTCATAAACTGTAAGCTGTTTCATTCACAGAGGGAGTTCTCCTTGTTTGTACTGGTTGGCGCTTTTATACCACCTCAAGGCTCTATTCAGATGCTGGAAAAAAAACAACTGGCTGAGCTGATAACAGACGTGGAGAAAAAAACATCCAGACTCTCTCATTCATCATTGTTCTTGGGGATTTTAACAGTGCAAACCTCTCCAATGAAGTCTGCAAATAAAAACCGCACATTAAGTGTTCCACCAGGGATAAAAACACTCTGGACCACTGCTATACAATTCAAAGGATGCATATCATGCTGTCACCAGGACTGCTTTGGGAGTTTTCTATGACTACTGTTAGGTATAACCTTTATTAATATGCACATAGCTGTTTTTCCCATTTATACCATAGTGAAGTAAAGTATAAGTTCTAATGTTTCCCTTTTGTTACAATAGGATAAGAATTCTCATAAACATACATTGCAAGGATAAATGGCCCAAGGTTTGTCATAAATGACCTGAGGCTGGGGCACTGGGGTTGATAGTAGAGCAACCAGTATAACTGGTTTGATTAGATAGCCACAGCACACTTAGATTAAAGATGGACACCTACTACACAACCTAACAGATAAACACCACAATGGTGACACATACTGTAGATCCAGAGCTAATTTGAGTCCGTTTGAAATCCTTTTTGGGAGACCTGCAAATACATGGGGAAGACTGAGTACTAACCCAAGCACACTAACAACTGCTCATTTTGAATATTCTATGTTGGAATATTGTAAGGTTCTGTCACGTTCTCTCTCTCTCTCCCATCAGACGGTGAAAGCTGCCTTACCCCCAGTAGCTGACAGACCCCTGCACCAGTTCCAGCCAGGAGAGTGGGTGCTGATTAGAGATACCAGGAGACTTCACTGGAGAGACAAACGGTGGAGAGGTCCGTTTCAAATTCTGCTGGTGACCCACACTGCCGTGAAGGTCCAGGGACGTGGCACCTGAGTCCATTTTACGTACTGCAAGGTGTTCACTGGAACACCACCTGAGCAGCATCCTGGTTCTGAACCTCCTGCCTAGAGAGTTTCCAATGACCGCCCACCTGTACCAGCTTGGTAACAGGGCAGCTTGAAGCGCAGAAGCCACTCTGGAGAGGCAGCAGGATTTTTAAATTTTGTTTATGATTTATTTTCTTTGAAAAAACTGTTTGCTTTCAGTACCAGAAGAAAGGACATTCCACTTCAAGGTCACGATGCAGCTATATGGAAGATGGTCTGTTTTGATGCTTATGATTGGTATTGGGAGTATTTTTATTACTTCTGTTTTCATTTGGGAAAAGATACAGCAAAGACAATGTGTGGCTAATCTGAGTAATTATGCTAATAATACTCATCAGCTGATTCAAAGAGAGATTCATCACTTCTCTGACTACCATGATCATACTAATAATGTCTGGTGGCAACTGATCCATCAAACTGTGAGGAAGATAAGAAATGATAGTTGCCATGTTTGTTGTTTGATTCCACATGCTATTAATGATCAACCATTTCTGGTACCTGTTCCTATTGATACTGCTTATACTCTAGCTACTTTCTTTCCAGATAACCGATTGGTGGAGATCATTTTTCCTTGGGTGAGGAATTATACTGTAAGGGAACGTAGAAATGTTAGTAGATTTTCTAGTGAGACTAATTTAACATGTGCTAATACAGGAACTCTTTATAGGTTTAGGGGTAATAGGAATCTGATTAAAGATCCAGATATTTGTATAGCACAGGAGGAAAACACACCTTATTTCCTTGAAAAGACAGAGGGTTGTAAAACTATTATACCTGTTTCATGTGCTTTAACTCACAGATATACATCTGGGCCATGTCCTATCAGAACTGATCCCTATACCATTTCAGGATCTTCAGCCCCAGATCCCTTTGTGTTAACTCTTAATTTGACAGCCTTACCGAATGTATATATATATATATATGTATATATATATATATTCTTCAATTGTTAAAAACTGCCATGTATGAAACGATGATAAACCGTTTTCTGATGCATAATTTTTCTTCAGTTTCCATGTTTTCTTTTGAACAAAGAAGTTATTGTTCTCTGCATTGTGGTCAAGTTATGATTTCATTTAAATAAAAAATTTGACAGTTCAGTTGTTTTCGAGGCTTTTATTTAAAAGTCTGTAGACGGAAAGTGATTTATTGTTCGTCCTGTCCTAATGCAAGCTGCGGGTTTTTATGTCTGTGCACCACCTGTGTAAATCGTACGCACCGATCTCCATAGCAACCGCTCTGTTTTGGAGGTAAGCGCGCATGCGCTCTTGTGTAGTGTATGTGAAATCTCTGGTCATAAGTGGTGTTTTCGAGTTGTACTGTGTTGTTATAATTTAGCAAAATAATATTAAACACAACTAGCTACTCTCCCTTTGCTTTTAACCCGGGTAATTTGCAGCGAGCAGACAGACATTAAACTTAGCGGTGCGCGTTTTAAAGGCTGGCCGTTCACAAAAGCCTCGAGCTCCGAGGAGAGAGAAGCAAAGCAAGAGCATTGAGGCTCCAGCATAGCAGAACAGTTCAGAAAAAAACATTTGGAATGTGGGGAAAATGTGCTATATTGCTATATGCTATATTTATAAACAGATTAAGTCGTGTTTTAGACTGCCTATTGATAGTGGATCTGATCTTCTTTGTGTGCTCGTGCGTTTTTGCAGCCGTAACTGGTTCTGGATGACGGCTTCATAGCAGACAGCCGTTGTTCCCTCTTCCCGGTACTGCGTACCGGCGCAGAGTCTTTTAGTGGTATGCAGGACCGAACCGTACTGGCTCACTTTCACCCCTGCGTACTGATCAGCAGTGTATCTGTTATCTCTGCTGTATGGATGAACATAAAGGTCATGAAACAGTCTCAGCTGCAGCAGAAAGGACTGAGAAGCAGAAGGAGCTCCAGGTGAGTCAACAACAAATCCAGCAGGGAATCCAGGACCAAGAGAAAGATCCGACGCTGCTTCAACGGGAGGTGGAGCCCATCAATGTCTCTCCTGCTATAGCAATAGGGGACAGTGAGAAGATCTTCACTGAGCTGATGTTGGGACCATGGATTTCAACATTAAAACTCCGGTACAAACTCTTCTGGAATTTTCAAAATAAATTGCATTTAACAGACTTTCAGCACAACTTCAGAAGGGGAAAAGGGGGGTAACAGCAGACTTCCCATGATGCCACTGGCTGTATAAAAGCACCCCCTTTCCAGTGCCCCGATCTCTCAAAGCCGGATGACCATCGGAGCAGGAGAGACACAGCGCGCTGAAGTCTTTTTGTTGGCAAAAAGACTTAACTCTTCAAACTGGATCCAAGAGTCTCATATGATCACCGATCATATGCAAAAGTTGAGTATTGAATGAATTGCTGTTTGTGTATCCGGTATTCATTCATGAACGGGGAATTAAGGCACCAGCATTGTTTGACTTTCTCTCCGAGCCCTGCAGACGCACACGGTGTTCGAGAAAAGTCCCCAGCAGAGACGCGGTCTCTACAAGCCGAGTGAATTGGTTTTCCTTGCCTGAGAGGAGGACAAACGGCCCGCATCACCGTGGTTACGGTAATGAACATTTGGTAGACAGACCAAACGGGCCCCCACCCACAGCTTCGTTAGGTTAGCCGAAGGCTAACCGCTTGTTGACTGTGGACGTTTCTTCAAACTTCGCCGCCCCGGACATCTTTTCCTCAGCATGGTCAGAGGTTAGGTTTGGGCAGAATAACGGTTAGGATGAAATGATCTAAACGTTTTTCATTTTATGAAGTTTGGTTTTGTTTGTGTGAAACTGCTATCTTAGTGCTAGCAGGCTATCTGCACACTTGATCAGCTTTGTGTTCTGTGTTTATGTGTTTTTAAAGTTAAGACAAACTTTATTTAAAGGGTGATTTTAAACACAGAAGGTTGCTCATAACGCGCCGTCCACGCTTATGCATTTTAACCCTTTTATTGACCCTGGTATTTTAAAGGTATGTGTTTGGTTCTGGTGCTAAGCTAAGCTATTGGCCTCCTTTGTTAGCTTAACTGCTAACAGCTTTAGAACACGTGCTTAATACAGAATATTTAACAGAAAGGTTGTTAGTTTTCAAGTTAGTGAATAATAGTCTCTAAACATTATTCTACTAAATCTGATAACTAAGTAAACACCATTAAGCCCCATTTCTCCAGAAAGATTTGGCTCTTTTCCAAATATTCCCTTAATAATATTTCTTCAAATATTATTTTAATAAATAAAGGCAACTAATTAGACACCATTGAGAAATTATTCATCCAGAAGGTTGGTTTTATTCAGCAGATCATTCTTGAAAACATTATTTTGATAAAATAATATTTTATCTGATCTTGCATTGTGAATGGTTGTCTAAACATTTGCTAAATATTGTCTAAGTGGTTCCAAGACTAACTTAACTTCATTTCCAGATTCTTCAAGATAATCCTTGGTTCTCAAACATAAATAAGATTGCATGGTAATGTTGCATCACCCTTCTGGTCATGATTTTCAATCATCTTTAATCAACTTGTTTATATTGTACATAGCCCATTAGTCTTCCTTATTCTTTAATTCTGCTTGGTAGTTTAGTTGGATTGTTTTAGCATAGTAAAGAGTTTGTTGATTGAAATATGGTTGACTTTGAGTTGACTTATTTTTGTTAATAAATTCTTGTATTTTAAGAAATTGGGTGAATTCATTCCATGTGTGTGCAGAGTTTATGCTGTTCAATAATGTCAGAGCTTGGCTCATCCCTTTCAACTTTGTCCTAATACCATCGCCTTACTGGGCTGGTATTCACAGGACAACCCTTAACAGACCTATATATTATTTGATAAAATATTAAAATAATCAGTCAGTCATTTTCTACCGCTTATTCCATAGTGGGTCACGGGGGAGCCGGTGCCTATCTCGAGCAGTCTATGGGCGAGAGGCGGGGTACACCCTGGACAGGTCGCCAGTCCATCACAGGGCAACACACAAACAACCATGCACACACTCATACATACACCTAAGGGCAATTTAGAGTGACCAATTAACCTAACAGGCATGTCTTTGGACTGTGGGAGGAAGCCGGAGTACCCGGTGAGAACCCACACATGCACGGGGAGAACATGCAAACTCCATGCAGAAAGACCCCCGACTGGGAATCGAATCCAGGACCTTCTTGCTGCAAGGCAACAGTGCAACCAACTGCGCCACCGTGCAGCCCCAAAATATTAAAATATTAATATTAAATATTAAATAATATTGTCAGATTAATAATCACAACACTGATAAGTCTCATCCAGAAAAGAAGCTCTGATGTGAATCAGCAGATCAGATCCCAGCAGGAAACTGAAGTGAGTCGAGTCAAAGAGCTTCAGGAGAAGCTGGAGCAGGAGATCACTGAGCTGAAGAGGATAGATGCTAAGCTTGAGCAGCTCTCAAACACAGAGGATCACAACCAGTTTCTCCACAACTATCCCTCACTGTCTGCACTCAGTGAGTCTACACACTCATCCAGCATCAATATTCGGCCTCTGAGGATGTGACAGCAGCTGTGTCAGAGCTCAGAGATAAACTACAGGACATTCTGAGATACACATTTACTGTCAGAACCAAAACCAAAACCAAAGAGCAGAGATGGATTTTTAAAATATTCATGTGAAATTACTCTGGATCCAAACACAGCAAACATGTATCTGGTATTATCTGAGAGGAACAGAAAAGTAACATCAATTAAGGCTGCAAGCAGCATTGAAGGCCTTCGCAGCTCGGCACAGCGGGGCCTGTGCAGCAACCACGGGAGCCTTGCATCGCTGCCTACATGCCACCGCCGAGGCCTTTTGATTCGAAATGTCGCCACTCGGTGGCACTGTGAGTGACATGTTATGCGATCTTAGGTCATGCAGAGCTGTGGTCTGGCGACAGACATTCAAAATTTTGGGGAAATCCGACCTACCAGATGGAAGCTGCACTCACTTGTTTATTAGTGGGAGGGGGCTAAAATGATGTCATCAATTGACTGTGTTGTTGACATGTTGTTGACATGTTCAGCATTGACCCATGATCATGTATATCAACCATATTTATTTTGGAGTGAATCGGACCATGCCTGTGTAATTTAGAGGCAAACGTATGGCCGTGGCATGACATCAGAATTCGCCAAGCCGTCATAGCCACGTTCTCCAGCTAAAGCAGTCAGTACTGGCGACTGTCTTAGACCATCATGTTATCTGTTACTTGAGACAGTTTGACATTGATTAGGTGAAGGACACCAAATATAGACTATCAAAAGGAAAACATGACACTTCCTGTTCTCAGGGGGCGGGACTTTGAGGATGTCAGCATCTGATCAGTGAATATTTTTCAGGGCCAGAGGCAGATCAATCTCAGAAGGTTTCATGTCTCTATGACTTTCCTTGTAGGAGCTATATCAATTTCATCTTTCATGGCGAGAAGTCATATTTTGAGGCATGGCCACGCCCACAAACTCTCATGTATCAAAAAGCTTTTGATAACTTTTGATCCCCTTAAGAGTGTACTGAGTGATTTTCAAGTCTCTAAGTCAAAAGCTGTAGGAGGAGTTCGCTCAGATATGTGGGCTAGAAAGGTCAAAACTGGGGTCAAAATGGCAACTTCAATCCAAAATGGCTGACTTCCTGTTGGGCTTGGACCAACACTCTAAGAGACTTTTTTGTAGGTCCTGAGAAGTTACATAGGTGTACCAAATTTCAGAATCCTCGGTCAAAGCATGGCTTGGGGCTGATTTTTTTTATTTTCTAGGGGGCGCTGTGGAAGAATTAGGCCACACCCACCAAATATCTCATCAGATCTCTTTTGGGGACTGGACTACGATCAATCATATTGAATTTGGTGCAGATCAGATTATGTATGTGGAAAATAGAGCCAAACGTATGGCCATGACGTGAGGTCAAAATTCGCCGCGCCACCACGGCCACGCCCTTTTATGAAAAGTCACTGTGCTTCAAACGAAGTTAGACCCACTAGTTTTCAGTCACCTGACAAAGTCTGAAGCGGATTGAGTGTAGACAGCCAGATAGCGACCTTTCCCAGTAAAAAAAGTGACTTCCTGGTCTGAGGGGGTGGGGCTTATATGATGTCAGCATATGACCCCATAGGATTTTCGGTAACCCGACGGTCCTCGTTCATGCCAACTTTGGTGTGATTTGGCATTTCTTTGGTAAAGTTATTGCATTTTTTCACTTTGGGCGAGAATGCCATTTTCGTGACCCGGCCACGCCCCCTTAACATGGCCGAAAACTCACGATTTTGATAACTTTTAATCCCCCATTCCTTAACTGCATATTGACCAAATATGAAGCTGGTAGCTCAAAATCCCTAGGAGGAGTTCGTTAAAGTTCGAGGTGAGTAAAAGTGAAAAACGGCCAAAAATTATCATTTGATCCAAAATGGCCGACTTCCTGTGCATTTTAAGAGACTTAAAAGTCAAGAGACTTTTCTTGGTTTGAGGAGCTCTACCAGTGTGCCTAATTTCCGATCTCTATGACTTACGGTTCGGCCTATCTCACGTTTGGGGGTGTGGCCCACTGACGACGACATTAAATAACAAAAATTTCACATGGGGGACAATTTTGGGTAAAAGCGTGTGCATCTAGGGGCTTGGCAAAGTCCCCAAATTGCCGAGCAAAGAAGCAACGTAATAACGAATAATAATAAGAAATCCTACGATTACAATAGGCCCTTGGTTAAAATGTGTTTCAGTTCCAGTTTCTTTAGTCTCCATCATTGTTACTGAGAGCTCATTGTTGTGTAATTTCTTCACTGCTCAGAGATCAGCTGTCTTTATGGAGCTACTTTGTCATCTTGTTTGTTGTTTTGTTGATATTGGAGTTTGTTTGTGTGCTGCCCCTTTCTGTTTCTGTTCAGCCATGGAGGCTATCAGTGCTCAGGAGGATTTTTATTCACCTAAACTAATTACATTTACATCTTTTACTTTGTCAGACCAAACGTTGTTGTTGTTTAAATCCATGTACAGATGAGCTGATGGAAACTTTAATTATCATGATCATCATCAATCAGGACATCAGTCATTTCATTGGACAAACATCAGATTCTGGATTAAACTGATGTTAGAAATAAATTAAAAAGAGCAGAAAATTACAGAACAAAAGTCCTTATCAGAGTTTACTGTTTTATGTTTTGAGCAGATTTATGGACATAAATATTGTGTTTACATTTTTTAAGTTTACAACATTATGTCTTGTGCAGACAAGTTAACACATCCTTAAAATGTATTATTACATCCAGCAATCTGTGGCTATAAATGTTTTGTTCGTTAGAAACTTCAAAAAACTTTGTAGAAATCCATCAGTCATTATTTTTATTGGACAAACATCAGATTCTGGATCCTACTGATTGTAGAGCAGAGCAGAAAATTACTGAAAAGAGTCTTTATCAGAGTTTACAGTTTAAAAAAAAATAATATCTCTGTAGATATCCTTGAAATTAGTTCAGGATTTGATTGAAATTTGATATTAGTTTTCCTTTGTACATTTAACTCAATAAAACATGATATTCATCAATAGAATGGTGGGTTTATTCTTATTTCACCTCGCTGGGAGGGAAGAAGTCTGAGCTTGTGCGGGAGGTCAAGAGATATTGACTAGATATAGTCGGGCTCACCTCCACGCACAGTGTGGGCTCTGGAACCCATCTCCTTGAGAGGGGCTGGACTCTCTTCTACTCTTGAGTGGCCCACGGGGAGATGCGGCGGGCTCGGGTAGCTTTGCCTGTTGCCCCCCAGCTCAGCCGTCTCGTGTTGGTGTTTACCCCACTGGATGAGAGGGTCACATCTGCGCCTTTGGGTTGGGGACAGGTCCCTGACTGTCGTTTCGGCTTACGGACTGAGCGGTAGTGCAGAGTACCCGGCCTTCTTGGTGTCCCTGTCGGGGGTGCTGGATAGTGCCCTTCCCGGGGACTCCATTATTCTGCTGGGGGACTTCAATGCCCACGTGGAAAGACAGTGACACCTAGAGAGGCGTGATCTGGAGGAATGGCCTCCCTCATCTGAATTCCTTTAATCGAGTTAAGAGTTAAAAGAGAGAAAAAGCCAACATATAATTATTTACAGTAAAAAGTTTTTCTCAGTCAGTAGCCATGTCTAGGAGAGGGAAAGAGTTAAACACTAAAAAAGACAGGGCCATGTGGATCAGGGGGGGTTAAGGGGAAGGGGGTGAGCATTAAGTTGTTGGCAGCAGAAGCTCGGACGATGCCCCTCTCCAGAAAGGTGTCACAGGTAGACACAGAGTCAGGCCAGTTGTAGCTTCTAGGAAGAGAAGAGATAATGAACACCATGTTCAAGCATAAGGGTGTCCATCAGTGCACTTGGCACCAGGACACCCTAGGCAGGAGATCGTTGATCGACTTTGTTGTCGTATCGTCAGACCTTTGGCTGCATATTTTGGACACTCGGGTGAAGAGAGGGGCTGAGCTGTCCACTGATCACCACCTGGTGGTGAGTTGGATCCGCTGGAAGAGGAGAAAGCCGGACAGACCTGGCAGGCCCACGCACATAGTGAGGGTTAGCTGGGAATGTCTGGCGGAGCCCTCGGCCAGGGATGTATTCAACTCCCACCTCCGGTAGAGCTTTGACCAGATTCCGGGGGATGTTGGAGATGTAGAGTCCGAGTGGACCATGTGCGGCCATAAGGTCTGCGGTGCCTGCCACGCCGGCAATCCCCAAACCCGGTGGTGGACACCGTCAGTAAGGGACGCTGTCAGGCTGACAATGGAGTCCTATCGGCTGTGATTAGCTTGTGGGACTCCTGAGGTGGCTGACGGATACCTTGAGGCCAAGTGTGCCACGGCCTGGGCTGTGGCAGAGGCAAAAACTCACCTGGGAGGAGTTCAGTATAGCCATGGAGAAGGACTACCGGTTGGCCTCGACGCGATTCTGGTAAACCGTCTGGCGCCTGAGGAGGGGGAGGCAGTGCTTCGCCAACACAGTTTACATTGGGGTTGGGAGGCTGCTGACCTCGACTGGGGACATTATCAGGTGGTGGAAGGAATACTTCGAGGATCTCCTCAATCCTGCCATCACGGATTCCCTGGTGGAAGCAGAGGCTGGGGATTCGGAATTAGATTCTGTCATCACCCAGGTTGAAGTCACTGATGTGGTTACAAAGTTCCGCGGTGGCAGGGCTTCGGGGGTGGATGAGATCCGACCCTGAGTCCTCCACATCGAGAGGAGCCAGTTGAGGTGGCTCGGGCATCTATACAGGATGCCTCCTGGACTCCTTCCTCAGGAGGTGTTCCAGGCACGTCCCACTGGGAGGAGGTCCAAGGGACGCGCTTGAGGGACTATGTCTCTCGGCTGGCCTGGGAACACCTTGGGCTCCCCTCGGAGGAGCTGGGGGAGGTGTCTGAGGAGAGGGACATCTGGGTTTCTCTGCTGAGTCGTCTGAGTGTCTCTGCTGAGTCTGCTGCCCCCGTGACCCGGTCCCGGATAAAGCTGAAGACGATGAGTACGAGTAGTCTTATAACTCATCAGGATTTTTAAAAGCTATGTTCTGAATTTCTGTCAACCTATAGTGTCTCCTCATCATCAGCAGGAACATAATCGTGTTTCCTCAGTCCTTCAATCCAACAACTCCTCCGTTAATTTCACAGTTCTGCACCATTTCATGCTTTACTCTGTTCAGCTCATTATTTCTTCTTTGTTTTGTCTTTGCTGCTGTTTATTTAATTGATTTTATTAGCCTCCTGTTTCTATGTTTTGTAAAGGTCTTCTTGTTGCCTTCACTGTGTTTGAAAAATGCTTTATAAATATTTATGGACTTAATAACAAAGTTTCTCTACCATGAAGCCTGTTTGCTTCTTTCTTCTGTAAATCACCATGGCACTGATCCTGGAAACCTAACCTTGTGTGCTAAAGGTTGGATAATTGACCCTCATAAGCTAACCGTAGGTCTTAAACACACCACTGAGGGACACCTGTACTGATGCTTCTTCCACTGGACAAAAATCTTCCCAGCCTCACCTGCTGCTGTCGTTCAGTCAGGAAGCTGGGGATCCACTCACTTGTGGAGGCTGGTACTGTGAGCTAGGTGGGCTTCTGGTGGAGCATGTATGGGTTGATGGTGTTGAATGCGGGGCTGAAGTCCACAAAAAGGATCCTGGTTTATGTCTCTGGGAGGTCGAGGTGGTACAGGATAAGGCGTAGTCCTATGTTTACTGCAACATCTGCTGACCTGTTTGCCTGGTAAGCAAACTGCAGGGGGTCTTGCTCACATCCATTTATGCCTTATAGTAGATCTGGCCTGGGGTTCTGGGAGAGTCATCAGCAAAGCAGCAGAGAGGTGAGTCAGATCAGTTTCTGGTCTCTTGTTTCAGCAATTTTTACCTCCTGTCTGGACTTCCTAAAATGCGCAGCCAAACAGTTATTAAGTTTAGCTTTTCTTTCAGGTTGGCTCTTTATTTTATGATTTACTGTGCAACTGATGACTCCGACATTTCTTGTTTTCTTGTAAACAGTAATGGAAATATTTTTTATGTATCTATATCCAGAAGAACAAAATAAAACACTTCATCCCTAATGAGACTTAAAGGAGTACGTAGTCGGGGGCCCTTTATTAGGGGCCATCCGGTCTCTGTACAAGTGGAGAAAGTTTGGTCCGCTTGGCCAGATCTAAATCGGACCTATTCCCGGTGTGTTTGGACTCCGGCAGGGCTGCCTTTTGTCACCGGTCCTGTTCATAACTTTCATGGACAGGATTTCTAGGCGCAGCCAAGGGCCGTAGAGGGTCTGGTTTGGGGACCAGTGGATTTCGTCTCTTCTTTTTGCAGATGACATGGTCCTGCTGGCCCCTCTACCCAAGACCTACAGCATGCGATGGGGCGGTTCGCAGCCTGTGTGAAGTGGCTGGGATGTAGACCAGCTCCTCCAAGTCCGAGGCCATGGTTCTCGACCGGAAAAGGGTGGCTTGTCCTCTTCAGGTTGGAGGAGAGTTCCTGCCTCAAGTGGAGGAGTTCAAGTATCTCGGGGTCTTGTTCACGAGTGAGGGAAGAATGGAGCGGGAGATTGACAGACGGATCGGTGCGGCTGCCGCAGTAATGGGGGCGCTGTGCCGGTCCATTGTGGTGAAGAGAGAGCTGAGCCGAAAAGCGAAGCTCTCGATTTACCTGTCGGTCTACGTTCCTACCCTCACCTATGGCCATGAACTTTGGGTCATGACTGAAAGAACGAGATCCCGGATACAATGGCTGAAATGAGCTTCCTCCGTAGGGTGGCTGGGCACTCCCTTAGAGATAGGGTGAGGAGCTCGGCCATTCAGGAGGGGCTCGGAGTAGAGCCGCTGCTCCTCCACATCGAGAGGAGCCAGTTATGGTGGCTTGGGCATCTATATCGGATGCCTCCTGGACGCCTTCCTCAGGAGGGTGGTTTGTTGCCATTCCCCCACTCTAGCCATGCTTACAGAATTATGATACATGAGACAGTTTGTGTTTGTAGATTCATTAATACTATAAACTGTCACCCTCTGCTGAAGCCATGTTTCTGACTTTTCATTCAACTTGTTCACTGTAAGAAACACTGGTTCAGAAGCAGCAGAGGTGAGTCAGAATGCAATCAACAGGTTCTGCTCCCTAGTTGCTTCATAACATACCTGTCTGGACCTGATTATGGAAATTCAAGCAGGTAACAAGTGGAAAGTTTTCTCTTTAGTTCATAGTTTATTCATTGTATTTTATTCATTCAGACATAAATGTTGTTTTAATTACAAACTGAGGGGGAGGAAAAAAAATGTGATTTACCTCTATTTAGAACTCATTATGAAATATTTAGTTAAAGCCGCCAGTAAAACATGTTTCCTCCCCTCAGCTGTTTGTATCTGATGATGTTCTGACATTCACTGCAGCAACACGTTGTTCAGAAATGAAACTAACAGTCATTACTGAGAGGTAAGATGTCTGAGCGAGGAGTTCTGCTGCATTGACCGGATATATGTCTCATCCAGTTTTAAAGCTTTTCAGTGAGGAACAATTAGAAATGATTTCTCTGATAATCTCTTAGAGAAGGTTTCTACAAGGCCGTGGAAAGGAGGGGTGAGGAGGTGCTGTAGCTCTCCCTGGTGGAAAATAGATGACTCACATGAACTAATAGATCATGAAAATAATTCATTGGAAATATACCCAAAAAAAAATCAATGAATAAAACTAAAATAATTAACCTAGTGTTGCGTATTGCCATTTTACAGCTTTATATTAGGTTGTATTTGTTATTTTTTTCTTTTATAGTTTTTTGTATTTGCCCAAAAACATAAACGCAATAAGCTGTAAACTGGTGATGCAGTAGTTATTTTTAAATTTTTAAGTTTCATTTTTTATGAGATGTATTTTCACTCATTTGTGACCCTAAAATAATCCCTGCACTCAGAAAAGTTTATTTATTTTTCCTTTAATTTTCATTAAGCTTTTTTAAACTAGCAAACACATCTGATGTAAAGCAGAAATTTAAGAAAATAATTCAAATAAATGTTTAATAAAATCTAAGATTAAGGTTTAGAGCTAAGTCCTACTTTAAAAAAAATGTAAATGACAAAAAATTTAAAATAGATATTGTGATAATTAAAATTAATGAAATTAATATATAAACTCAAAGATTGAACAAATATTTATCAAAGCTTGAGGTCATGTCAAAGATTAAGCCACCAATAGATATTCCTAATAATTTATCACTTTATTTACAGACAGTCAGAAGTTGATCACAGAGGAAATTTAGTTCAAGCTTTAAACTCAGAAAACAACTTCAGATCAGATTCATAAAATCCATTAATGACTGAGACGCAGGACCTGTGAGGACAAGAAAGCAGAGGACATTAGAGAATGATGAGCTGCTGCATGCAGAGAAATCCAGACAGATAAATGTTTTGATTCTTTTCTAAAATCTCGACCTGCTTACAGCTCCTCTCACTCTCATTGCTTGGTGAAATTAAAACAGAGGAACTGCTGGAGGCCATAAAACAGTTGAGTTCTGGGAAAAGTCCTGGTAAATGCAAGATGTTTTAAACTCATTGTCTGCCATGTATAATGAAGGTCTGCACAGTGGCTGTATGGAATAATGATTGGTGGAACCACTGATGTTCCCAGCAGGAAACCAGGTCTGAGCAGTTTCTGCTGTACGTAAGAGAAACTCACGCAGTCAGTGTCACTGAGAGCTGAAATGGAGCAGAGAGGAGTTCAGATAAACCAAGGTAACTTCTCTTATTCCATGTGTTTGGATCTAACAAAGAATCCAGTGTCTATTCCCTTAGGACCCAACTACTGTATGGAGCTGATCTTCAAAAGGTTTGTGTTTAAAAACGCGTGCAAAATGGATCGCATGTGCAAAGCTGTTCTACAAACCAGTTGCAAATCAAATTGCGCATTATTAAACCTTGCAGTCAAATTCAGTTTATTATTGAAATTGGTTAAACAGTTTTCAGTCTAAGGAAATCCAGCAGATTGCATCAAGTCAGTGACGTGCAGCATTTTGTCCTCCTGGATGAGTTGATGGGTTCTCTGGGATCGAGTTTGAGATCAGACAGGCAGGTCAATCAAAGGCGAAGGAGCTGCAATGGACAATCATGAAGTGAGGGAGGATCCAGTGTAAACTGTCCCAGAGGCATCTGAGAAGGAATCCAGGATTGCCAGGGAGCTTTCAACCAACAGCATGGAATCATCAGGCACTGAATGTTCATCCTGCAACTCCTTATTTTCACAGCAGAGCTAGATTGCCAACAGGTGTGCTGCCTGCCACTGATTGGCCACGCCCGTAACAGAGATCCTCTATGGAAAAGGGAACTCATATGCACACACAAATACACAAATCCTTACAGTCTGTATGTGTTTATACCCATCTACATCATTGGAATCCAGGAAATTATGTAAAAAAAATGATTAATGTAATATTGAGACAAAATAAAAGAAAAAGAAAATCATCAAGTGATTAAATGGAGATTAAATATTGGTAAATTCATCAAGAACATCATCATCATGAGAGTTGATGAGTCATCATAATTGGAAGAAGGACAACAGTCAGTCAGGGCATCATATCTGATAAGGTTTAGGGGATCGTTACTAGACAAAGCTTAGTTATTAGGAATAAAAGCACTAAAAACTGAAAGATTACTGGGTGAGGGAGTCATGTGTAAACAAAACAGAACCCTGTATAAATGTTATCCACTCCAGCCAGGTGTTTCTGTCAGTGAAATCAGTTTCAACCTGTAACATTATTTCATGAGAGTAGAGATTCAAATAAGTCACCAAAGTCTGATGGGCAGTTGTAGTAGGGGAATGACGTACATGTGACAGAAGTTAAGACACCGTAATCCAGCTGTAGGTTAACTGTGCTTAACAATTCAGATGGTTACTGATCTATCTGATCCAGTTCTCCCAAAAACAGCCCTTTCTGACCTAGTGACATTCTGAGCAAAAAAAACAAAACAAAATGAAAAGAGAAAATAGCCATTTTAATATAGTCATTGTAGATACACTGAAAAGCAAGCACGTAAGTCTTTTCCAATCTTCTCTGCATTTCATCTTGGAAGGCCTAATGTTGAAATGAGGCATTTTCTTTTTGTCTTGGATCAGGATTTTAATTTTAAAACAAACGTTGCATCGCCCAAGGGATTATTATGCCTTGAAAAGCAATATTCTTCACCCACCTGTTCAATCACCCGTCGGTGATCAGCTCTCAGTTCTTGGGCTTGTGGCGGGCCGCTGTCCTTCGTGATCTCCTTTCTTCCATCCTGTGATCATTGGAGCAGTAGTCTCTTGGCTTGAGCCAACGTCCCTCAGAAGTGGAATCGTCTGGTGGATTAGGAACCCGTCTGGGCTTAGTGGCCACTGTTTGAGTCACCAGCAGCTTTTCTTGCTCTGCTGGTCCATTAACCTCGATGAGGTTGGTGTAGATGACTGCATCCTGCTAATGGCAGACAGCTCATATCTGGAAAGACGGCTTGATATAGAAGGCCTGATTACAAGTTATTACACCGTACATTCAGACAGGTTTTCAGGATGTGGTCTTGGGGAGCTGTGCACCAGTATAAACAAAGTAAAAAGTCTAATCTTCTCTTACAATGACACTCAGTTCAAACTGTAGCAATGAGCAACATTTTACCTGTAATTTGCACGTCTGTTCCCAATAAATACTAAAACTTTTGTATCCCACTGTTTCATACTATTTCATATAGACTGACATCCCCTCTTTTTACACATGGTCCATCCCATTCGTCACTTTAGGAAAATGTTTGAAAAATGTTTTAGCAACTAGAATCGCAATACATAGAATTAAAGAAATTAATTCTGGCATAACTATTTTTTTAATTTTAAAACAAGAGAAATAAGACCTTTGTTCAGCTATTTGTATTACTGATAGTATAGCTATTTCTTTCTTATATTGTTTCTTAAAAGTTTCAATAATTAAAATGTAACCACATGTTTGAAAATATAAAGTTCTGTTTTCGCTATTAGACTATTTATTTGCCCCCGCGTGG
>JAHHUM010001295.1:0-120022 GCA_036173005.1 Crenichthys baileyi
AACCAAACCAGGAAGAAGTGAGGAAGAGGAAGAAGGCGGTGCTGTTCTGTCTGAGCGAGGACAGAAAGAAGATCATTGTGGAAGAAGGGAAGCAGATCCTCGTGGGAGACATCGGGGAAACTGTGGATGACCCTTACGGCTGCTTTGTCAAGCTCCTCCCCCCCAATGACTGTAGATATGCCCTGTACGATGCCACCTACGAAACCAAGGAGTCAAAGAAGGAGGACCTGGTCTTCATCTTCTGGTATGGTATTGATTGTGGGGTGCTGGGGGCTTCAGGTTGGAAGACCAGTTTCTTTGAAAAGATAGAAAAATAAGCGAGTTAAAGTTTGAGAATTAATACTCTTAATTCCCAAGCCTCCTGAAATAATATTGGGCGGCAGTAGTACAAGCAATAGTTCCAGGGAGTTATTCTGATGTACGGGTTTAGATTTTTAAAAAGCATTTTGGGAGAACTTTGAATAAATATAAAAAAAACAGCATGTATTGGTTTTTAATTGACTGATTTATACAATGATTACAATGATTGTTGGATGTTACTGCAGCCTAAGATGGAGATTTAATGTGTCCTCTTGATTAAGCTCACATGCAGGAAGAAAACATCAGTCACAGCCAATGACAAGCAAAGAGGCAGCCCAGTGTCCATGTTTCCACTCTCTACAGCCCTGAAATGCTTTAAAAGGAATGTAATCCAGGGCCTGGCCGGGATTACATTCTGTCCAACTGATTCAGAGTAAAGTGATACCTGGACTGCATGTCTGTGGAAATGCTTCTGATTGGCTTATAGGCATGACGAATGCCAATTTCAGCAAGACATTTGAGACTCATCTGTGCAAATTCCTCTTCTTCTGCGTGGTTGTAGATTCGTTCTCATCAATCAGACAGCTCATTTCTGCTTGAGGTTGACTGATGTGGATGTTTTCTAAATATAGCAGTTTTAGAAAGGCCACTGTCTAGAATAAACTGTAGGTGTGTGCTGAATAGAGGAAATCTATGTTTAGATGTTTAAAATCAGTGGCGGCAGAAACGGCTCCATTTAACCACAGAGCCTCGGTTAGTGCTGTAATTGCATACATGTGCTTTTATAATTCAGACATTGTTTGTGGGGTTTTCTGGATTATTTGATGGTCAGTGGCAGTGTAAAGCAACAGAACATGACCCCACAGCAATGCTGCTCCTTTTTTAATGCTGGTTCTGTCAGACTTTCAGGCTTAATCTTTTCTTCTGCTAAGAAGGGAATGGATTTTCTATTCACTGTCGCAAAATGCTTATTCAAAGTCAATGTAAAGATTTCTCTTGGAGCAACGATACATTATTAACATTATTACAGATATTAATTAAGCCTTTGATCAGTCTAAAATAATGCTGTACTAGTTTAGTTTTCTGGCCCAGGTTTCGGTGTCATACATTACTCATCTGAATTTCCCACGGATTCCAAAATAAAAACTTGAATCTGCAGATAAAACCATAAATATAACAATACTTCATATGAACTCTAAAGTTGGATGTTGTCTGGATTGGGCCTGTTCAGCCATTCCTCTATTAACATTATACCAGCTCAGTGTTCGTTGTGTTGTCAGAGACTGCCTCCTGTGCACACACACCTGCAATATACTGGTTAGAAATCTAATTGTTCACATTACTGTCCATGTTTTTAAAACCTAAAAGAATCCACTCATTAAGTTCAGCCATCCAGATCATGGGTATTGGAGGGTAAATGAACTGGTTGTGTGGGATTTGACCTGTCTGACACAATCTGGTTCTGAATCAAAAGGCTCTTTAGCAAAACATGTCAAGGTGGGATTAAGGATAGGTTTGTCATTTTCATGTGTAGTCAGCCCGCCAGTTACCCGTCACAGCCCCACATCGGGGCGAGCCGGCTTTACAGGTCCAGGGAGTGATGCAGTGGTAGTGTATGGGTTATTTGAGCTGCCAGCAGCAAGTCATATTGATGGAAAGATTAAGAAGGTTAGATGTATGATTTCTAATTTGAAGCATTTACTTGTTAAACAACTAGACCACTGTTACTGTTTATAAAGGAACTGCATTGAGGAGGAGATTTATTAGTGCTGATGCCACTGCTGCATGACACCTTCCATCTTCCTGCCCTGCTGGTTAAAGTTTTCGTCTGTTTGCAGTAATGCTGGAGGTCGCCGTCTCCATTTGTGATTTCTGAATAGTCAGAGGGAGCAGAATGCAGGTTTCTATTGGAACTGCTTTGTGAAAGAGAACCCTACACTATGATCGCATCCGTGCTCTACTCATATAAAGCTTCTTAAACCATGACCAACTTTCACACTACGTCTCCCATGTCTGCTCCAACACTGATGCAGTGGGGTCTTCTTCAGAAACACAGCACATCTTCTGTCATACCTGCACTGTGTGTCACAACAGCGCATCTGCTTTCATGTTCCTGAGTGGAACAGTTGATTCAGATGTATGGATGGATGAGAATTTCAGAACATAAAGGCTCACCTGCTGGTGTTTTTTACTCCGCAGGGCCCCAGAGAGCGCTCCACTGAAGAGCAAGATGATCTACGCCAGCTCTAAAGATGCCATCAAAAAGAAGTTTACAGGTGAGGACTTGGTGTGGCTTTAAAACGTCCTAAATACGTCTGGGTTTTGTATCTAACATTTCTGCTCCTTTAGCTGGCCTATTGTATTGTTGTGAAATAAAATTAGTACTTGCATTTATAATTTTCTACCACTCCCTTTGTCATTGCACTGCGTGTAACTTTTCAGCTCGGAAACAAGGGTGTCTGTAGTTGGCCAATATCTTCCATCAGTAACCGTGTATGTGCTGTAATCTGGGGCTAATGTTTGGTAACCAACATGTAAAAGCAATGGCTGAGCCAAAAACAAACGGTACCTTTAGTTTTACGTTGGCTAATCTTTTAGGCATCTCAAATATGCAGTGGCTCTCCAAAATTCGACACACCGCTGGAATAATGGCCGGTTTTTGTGATGTAAAGAATACATTTTTTCCACCTATAATGTGATGTGTATTCTGTAGAATACAACTGGGGGGGAAAAGCCTGATGTATACGCTTGGACTAATACTCTGTTGAACCAGCCTTCAGATTCAGTTTCTACATGTAGTCTTCTTTGTTAGTAAGTTTGGCAATATTTGCTCACTCTATTGCTGATGACGCCATCCACACTGACAAACACGTGGTTGCATCTGGGGAACAGTAACCCCAGAGAATTCTGCCGCTACCACCAGGTACCACTGAGGGTCTGGAGTTCTTTTGGTAATGAGCAGACATTTAAAAATAACAGGAAACTGTTTAGGACTAACCAGAAATCCCTGCAGTGTTGCCATCAGCCCCCTGGCAGCCTGTCTGAGCATCTTTCCATCTTGTCTTTTGATTGTTTGTGGAGAGATATTTTCAATGCTGTGGTGTATTTTTTGTTTTTTTTATGTCCATTTCTCCTGACTGATATGTTTGTACAGTTAGCTATTATGACTCTATGTGACTTCTATGACATCAGCCGATGGAAAAGAAAACCCTAGCAGGACTGCTGAGCTGTATTTAAAGGTCATCAGATTGTCTATATCTGAAAGCATTCGGGAACTCGATAAGATACTGAAATTAACTCAAAAGGTTTTTCAACAGTGTATTAATTTAAGAGTATGCACACTTAACCCACTTAAAATACAGAAATATAGCAATACGTTATTAATTTTAACAATACATATTTCATACAAATATTCCAGGATATGTCACATTAATGGTTGCAAAGTTTAGGAAATGATTTATCATAAGACCCTGGTTTTGTAACCAGGGTGGTTTGGCTTCTATATGCACTATAATGTCTCTTTAGGAGAAAACGAGCCTGCACACACGGTAAAGAAGTTTTATCTTTAGAGATGGTAGACATTTGATTATTTAGGATCATAAAGGCTTTGAGGCAGACATAAGGTTCTTTTTTTTTTTGGTTTTGCTCCTTAAACTAGTGTCAATAAATCACCAGGTTCAGTCGAGTCTGTTGAAATAACCCTGTTTTACTGCAGGCTTCATCTTAAGGTGCTAAAGAAAAAAATCTAATTCTAGTTACACACAGTCTTGTTTTCTTAATCTCTGTCTGAGACATTTAGTTGAAGGACCCAGGTAGCTTCCTGTTAGTCTAGTCCTGGCATTCCTTTTGTCAGGGGTTTATAAGCTCATACATGGATGATCAGACTGGATTGGTCAGACTTGCCCAACTCAGGTGTTTGTTGATTTAGTAGAGTCTGTGTGAATGCTCGGGTGTGGTCTTCTGCACCAGCATTAACGCTAGGAATGTCTTCTTCTCAGGTATCAAGCACGAGTGGCAGGTTAATGGCCTGGACGATATTCAGGACCGCCGGACGCTGGCTGAAAAGCTGGGCGGAAACGTGGTGGTGTCTCTGGAGGGCAAGCCGCTGTGATGCTGCAGCAGTGAGCCAAGCGGAGTCAAGCCAACCGCCGTGCCATCAGGAGCAACCAACCCCACCTGAACACCGTCACTTCACCCAGAAGCTTGCTCTGTCTATATCCATGTCCTGAAGGTGTTGGCGTCTTTAGGCTTCTTTGTTTTATTTTTGTCTTGGTTCTTACTGCTTTCTTTTTTCCTAAACATGAAGAAGATCTCATTAACATAATGATATGCAAACACCTCCCAGTTTGTTGTCATGTGACTTTTGCTCACATGGCAGAAACAAAACGACACTACCAAACCCCAGGAAGGTTCTCTCTCTCTTTCTCTCTCACACAGCCAGAGTTTTGCCAAAAAGTTGATATGAAGGAAGCAGCCACTGTTGTGGAACAAGAGCGCCACAAAGCACTGCCTCCTGCTGTACACGGGTTGCACTCATGAAGCTTTTTACATGAATATTTATTATTGTAATCTTTTGTTTCCTCTCCATTTTATTCAGCCGGGCAGACACATTGTGTTAGTCTATGCATAAGATTTTTGTCCAGCACTTTTCCTTTAAACACTACAGCTTGAAACTGAAGTTCCTGACATTAAATTCCTTCTTTTTTGTTTCCAAGTGAAGATTTGTTTACCTCAGTTTTCATTCTTGTTTGGCTGACCATCATTAGCTGTTTGTTTGTCGCCTTATTTCAGTTTGAATGTAACAGTCACACCAGAGTTGGAGTGCACTTTTGTTTTGTAAAGAAAGCACTAGAGGAAGCATGTTTGACCCCCTCCCCCCCTCGTCCCTAGCAGTGAGAGATGACTCCCACAACATCATCATCATCTTCATCATCATCATCATCTGGAGCCTTAAAGTGAAACATTGTTTCTGAGATCACAGGAAGCCACTTTGCAATAAAAGCCTGTGGCAGACGAGTCGTCTCCTGGTCTTTTATTTTTTCTCCAATCGCAATGTTCAATTTATTGAAAGGTTTTGTTGTCCTTAAATCTTCAGGGTTACGTCCTCTCTTCGTTTTAAAGCACCGTTTCCACCTCATAGCGATTATAGAGCTGTTATCGTTTTTTATTAATCTGTTATGATTGACACAACACTCGTGGATTGGGACACCGATTTGGTGGTCCAGTTGTTCAGTGCTTTCACCAAAACTACGGTTTGTACCGTGCTGAAAGGCCGGTTTCTGAAGCTGATCATACGATTGTGAACCCATCCCAGAACACTGAAGCGGGCCAGGGAACTGCCCTGGCACAGTTACAACGACGAGGTGTAGGTACACAACTACGTTTGAATACCAAAGTAACACCAGATACCTGACGAGCCGGACTTTCTTCGTGCCATTTCGTCTCGACCAGTGTAATACTGCCCCCGAAACAACCTGTTGCAACTACATGACTTTGGTCCGGTCTTAAAAATCTCTGAAAGCAAATCGAGCCAACTGTAGGTGTCCTCCTGGGCAGGTTTCCTCCTGGGTTGGTTTCCTCCAGGGCAGGTTTCTTCCAGGGTAGGTTTCTTCCAGGGTAGGTTTCCTCCTGGGCAGGTTTCCTCCTGGGCAGGTTTCCTCCTGGGCAGGTTTCCTCCTGGGCAGGTTTCCTCCAGGGCAGGTTTCCTCCTGGGCAGGTTTCCTCCAGGGTAGGTTTCCTCCAGGGCAGGTTTCCTCCCAGGGTAGGTTTCCTATTATTTTAGATCTGTTTATCATTAGGTTGGAAACTGTTTTTATATTAGGCTATTTTGCGCAAATAACGCAAAAAAAATTTGTGACATGCTTGTAGTCTTATCTAACTGGTTGGGTTCATCAGGATTTATGGATAAGTAAAGCTGAGTATCATCAGTGTAACAGTGAAAATTTATTCTATGCTGCCTGATAATTTGACCTATTGGAAGCATATATATAGTAAAGAGAATTGGCCCAGTACTGAACCCTGGTGTTACTCCCACAATTAACCCTGGTTTAAAAGATGATTTATCCATTACATGAAACAAACTGGAATCTGTCAGACAAATAAGATTTAAACCAGCCTAGCGCTGTTCCACTGATCCCTACAGCATATTCCAGCCTTTCTAGGAGAATATTATGATCGAATATATCAAATGCAGCACTGAGATCTAACAGAACCAGTACAGACACAAGTCCATTATCTTGAGGCAATAAGAATATCATTAGTGACTTCAGCAGAGCTGTTTCAGTGCTATGATGAGCTCTGAAACCTGACTGAAAACTCTTTCAACAGGTCATTGCTGTGTAAATGCTCACACATTTGATTAGCAACTATTTTCTCAAGAATTTTAGATAAGAATGGAAGATTGGATATAGGTCTGTAATTTTCAAATCATCTCTATCAGGCAAAGTTTCTTAAGTAAAGGTTTAAATTACAGCTACCTTAAAAGCTGTTAGGTACATATCCATTTACTAAAGATAAATTAATCATATCTAAAATGGGGCTGGTAATCAGAGAAACACTTCCTTAAATAATTTGGTTGGATTGGGCTAACGATAATGTTATAATAATAGTTATATTATTGTTATAATAATAACAATTAATGCTACTTTTATCACTAATTATGTCCAAACGTGGTACATTCTCACACAGACGGCTCGTGAATAAATTGTGTTTGTGCTTAGCACACCCCCTTGTTAATAGTTACCAGATAGTTAACCAGATTTGCATCTTGAAGCTAGTCACTGAGCTCCACAGAAAAACTTTGAATCACAAAAGATTTGGCCAGAGTGAATATGCAAAAACAAGAAAAACTGTATATATAGGTATGTTTTGTATACTTCACCTTTATTCTTATCAGATGACTGAAGACTTGTGAGACCACTTCTGCGAGAGATGGAAAAGAGACGACTTAACTGGGTAACAAAATTTTGGAATATAGTAAAACATGTATTGTTGGGAGGTTAAATGGAGAGGACCTAAACTGTAATTTTAACTTGCATAGAAAAGCTTTGATAGAATCCTGCCCACCCCCGCGGACTGAAGTTTGGAATAAGAAGAATAGAAAAATCGAATGGATGTTTATAATTATAAACAGATGTTTGCTGAAAATGCCTTAATATATTTGTCCTTTTTCTAGATCCAAGTGAGATGTGCTGAGGTGGTTTCATCAGGCATGTGGGGGAAGCCCACCTACAGAAAAACACATTTAAGTGCTTTGCATGTTTTTTAGGTGGTTTTGTGTCTGCTGTGGTGTTGTTGTTTGTTGTAGACTTCCTAAAGTCAATAAATACATTTTGAAAAAATAAGCGTGATATTTTTCTTCCACACAAAACTTTTGTATTAGGTTACTATGGAGAAAACACTCAAGTCTCAAAAATCCACTAGATACAACAACATCCATTGAATCCTTAAGTTATGTTGTTCCACCATGTTATAGAGGGGGAACTGATTTTTCAGCTGTCTGAAATATTCAGTCCCCCTGTAACTCTGGCATATTAAAGGAGCAAAAATGTTTCCCAAATTCACAGGACTTGTTGTCCATGATGAGAGGAATAAATACAGTGAAGGTTAAAAATATAATTTGTTCCCATGTTATTGAGGGGGAACTGATTATTTCAGCTGTATGTTTGATATAGGAATATGTAAAATACTTGATACTTGATAATTGATACTAGAGCTGATTATTTTAACAAAACAACATCAGACATTACCATTATCAAAAATTATCAATAACTAGCAAGTAGAAATATCTTTTATTTTGTCATATTTTACATTAGAACGCGATTTACCAGAAAAATAAGCTACACTCTCATCTATTCAGGAAGCCTGACTTTTCGTCAGCATCCTTTGTTTTAAATCAGTAATAAAAAAGTATAAATAAACACGACGTGTTGGAAAACCGTGTTTGGTGGCTGACTGATGTCCGTCAGGTTAAAGTGAACATGACACAAGTTGGAAAAGACATGGATTCTTTCGGCGAAACAACACGAAACTCACAAGACCAGGTTCATTTTGTATTTATATATTTTTTCTAGGAGCTGCTGATTAAAAATAAAGTAACACTGCAGTGCGCGCTCCCGACTCAGGGGGAACAGAATTTCACACAACACCGGCCTCCTTAGTTATCGTCGCTGGCGACTTTTACAAAGGTAATCTCACCTACGAACTCCTCAAATATAGACAGTTTATTAAATGTCCGACCAGAGAGGACAACATTCTGGATCACTGTCACACCACCATCAGAGACGCTAATCACGCCGTCCCACGTGCTGCACTGGGCCAATCCGACCACATCATGGTCCACCTGATTCCTGCATACAGGCAGAAACTAAAGCTCTGCAAACCTGTTGTGAGGACATCAAGGAAGTGGAGCAGTGAGGCTGTGGAGAATCTCCAGGCGTGTTTAGGCTGTACAGACTGGGATGTGTTCAGGACTACTACCAACAGTCTGGAGGAGTACACAGAGGCTGTGACTTCCTACATCAGCTTCTGTGAGGACAGCTGTGTACCATCATGCACCAGGGTGAGTTACAACAACGACAAAACCCTGGTTCACAGCCAAACTCAGAAGGTTAAGACTGGATAAAGAAGAGGCCTTCAGCAGTGCGGACAAAGACATATACAGAGAGTTGAAGTACAAATTTGGCAAGGCAGTGAAAGAGGCCAAACGACTGTACTCTGAGAAGCTCCAAAACCTGTTCTCAGCCAACGACTCTGCCTCTGTCTGGAAAGGGCTCAGGCAGATCACCAACTACAAGCCGAAAGCCCCCTACCCCATCAACGACCGACGCCTCGCCAACGACCTGAACGAGTTCTACTGCTGCTTTGAAAGACAAAAGGACAGTCCTGCAACCATCCCCCCGACACCCCCAACAGCAGCAGCCACACTCCACCACCCCCACCCCCCAACCTCTAGAGGGGCCGGGGCCCCCCAACCCCCACCCTGAAGTTCCCCCCCACCAGCCCCCTACCCACATCGGGGATGTCCTTTCCATCTGGGAGGGGGGTAAAAAACTCTTCAGGAGACAGAACTCCCGGAAAAGCTGCTGGACCGGATTCTGTCTAACCACCAGCCTGAAGCACTCCCTGATCACTGTCTAAAGCTTCCAACTTTTTTTTAACACCTCCGGAGACATTCAGTGCCAGCCTGTTTCAATTTCCCCCACCCCGCCCTGTTCCCAAGAAGCCAAGGCCCCTGGGGCTTAATGACTTCAGACCCTGCCCTGCCCTCTGGGGGTGATGAAGCCCTTTGAGCACCTTGTCTCTGACACCAAAAAGAGATCAGCGCCCCCCTCCGGACCCCCTGCAGTTTGCCTACAGACCCAAAGACTCGCAACCTGGGCCATCACTTCATCCCCCGGCACCGGGACTCCACAAAAACCTATGCCGGGTTTCCCTTTTTTGTGGATTTCGCCTGCCTTAACCCATCATCCAGCTCTGCTCCAGGAAGCTCTCCCAGCTGAGTGGCCGACTCCACCTGCAGGTGGTCACTGACTTCCTATCTGACGGGAAGCAGCGCGTCAGGTGGGGAACACGTCTCTGACTCCCTGACCATCAGCCCCGGTTCCCCCCCAAGGGTGTTTCTCTCTCCTCGGGTCTTCTCCCTGTACACAACAGCTGCACCCCCCAGTCACCCGTCTGTCAAGCTTCTGAAGTTTGCGGACGAACCACCCTAATCGTACCATCTCTGATGGTGACAGTTCCCGTACAGAGGAGGGGACCCTCTTTTGGATGGTGCAGCCAGAAAACCCCGAGCTCAAAGCTCCAAAGAAGGGGGGATGGTTGTGGATTCGGAGAACCCACCCCAACCCGCCCATCCCCCCTGTGATTCCAAATTACGCTGTGGAATCTTTTTCCCCTTCCTGGGAACCTCATCTCCCCGGGGCTTCAAGTAGGGGCCAAACTCACTCCCTCATCAAAAAGCCCGCGAGGTGTTCTTCCCGCAGCGCGAAGAAATTCAACCGCCCAAAGACTAGATGGTGCCTTCTACCAGCCAATTGGTCCCTCCTCACCTTCCATCACCCTTGGGAGCCCCTCTACAGCCAAAGGTAAGGGCAGCCTCAACGTGCATTTGGTCTGCTGAGAAAGGGGATTGGCTCAGTCTACTGTCGCTCCAGAAATGACACCTCCGGACCCTGAAACGGGGAGGGAAGTTCTGGTGATCCCTCCCCCCCCGTCACAGACTCTTTTAGACTCTCCCCTCTGGAGGAGGGTGCGGTCCATCGAATCAAAAAATCACGCCAAAAAACGTTTTTTTTTCCCCTCTCCACCAGCCTTGTTAACAAAGCTCGGAAACCGGCCTGAAAAACTCTCCCTTTCCCCCACACCACCTCTTTTTTTTGGGGGGGGGGAAGGACACTTGTAACTCGCAACTCTATGCGTTCATTTTCGCTCAGCTTGGTTCTGCTCTATTTGGGTTGGGATACCTTTACTCTCACTCACTTAAAACTGTGCAATTTATTTATATTATATTTCATATTTTTACGTTTAATTTTTAGTACTGTTTGCTCCCACTACGCCAAAACAAATTCCTTGTATTCCAAAAAAATATTGGAATAAATTTTTTTTATTTGATTTTATTATAGCAATCATTTTTTAGACCACCCCCAAACAACATTACACCTCAAAAAATATAGTGGAAAAAATCAATATTTTTTGTCACTTGGATTTATTACGCACAGAGTAAAATACACAATAATACCAAAAGTATTCACTTACCCCTCCAAATAATTGAAACTAAGTGTTGCAATCACTTCCCACAGGTACATAAAATCTGGGCATGCAGACTGTTTCTACACACATTTGTGAAAAAATGGGTTGCCCTCAGGAGTTCAGTGAATTCCAGCATGCAGTAATAGGGTCCACCTGTGCAGCAAGCGCAGTTGTAAAATTTCCTCATTTTTAAATATTCCACCAGTGGTATTATAAGAAAGTGGAAGTGATTGGGAATGACAGCAACTCAGCCATTAAGTGGTAGGCCTTGTAAACTGGCGGAGTGGTGGGCAGAGGATGCTGACTTTCTGCAGTCAATAGCTACAGACCTCCAAACTTCATGTGGCCTTCAGATTAACTCAAGAACATTACGTATAGAGCTTCATAAAATGGGTTCTCATGGCTGAGTTGCTGGATCACTGAGTGCAATGCAAAGCTTTAGATGCAGTGGTGTAAAGCACGCTGCCACTGGACTCTAGAGCAGTGGAGTCAAATTCTCTGGAGTGATGAATCATGCTTCTCCATCTGACAATCTGATGGACCAGTCTCCGTTTGGAGGTTGCCAGGAGAACGATACTTGTCTGATTATGTTGTGCCAACTGTAAAGTTTGGTGGAGGGGGGATTATGCTGTGGGGTTTTTCAGGAGCTGGGCTTGGCCCCTTAGTTCCAGTGAAAGGAACTCTGAATAATGAATGTTTGGAGATGACCCCTTCCTCTTCCAACGTGACTGTGCACCAGTGCACAGAGCAAGGTCCATTAATACATGGATGAGAAAGTTTGGTGTGGATGAGCTTGACTGGCCTGTAGATTCCTGACCTCAACCCGATAGAACACCTTGGGTATGAATTAGAGCAAAGACTGAGAGCCAGGCCTTCTTGTCCAACATCAGTCTATGACCTTGTCACTTAAGTTTATATGCAAGTCAAGGCAGGTGAGTGAATACTTTTGGCAAGATAATGTACTTCAAGCCATCATTTATTGTTTAGTGTCTCAGAAAATTTGAATATTATATATGATTAATAAAAAGGATTTTTGAAACAGATATGTAAAGCTTTTGAAAAGTTACATTTTTCCAGGTTTTCCATTTTTTGTAAATAATGTTGTCTTCTCATGTGCAATTAATGTGCTTTTTGTAAATTTTCAAATCACCCTCCTCAGTAAAAAACCTTGGTGTTATTTTTGACCAGGACATGTCATTTAAATCCCATATTAAACAGGGTTTCAGGATTTCCTTCTTTCACCTCCGGAACACACAAGTGATGAAAAGATTTAGTGGGAGTGCAGGTGCCCCCCTGTTTAGAGTGGAATTTATCTAGGCAGAATGAAAAAGAGGAAAACATGAGTCCCTCTCCAATAATGAAAATTTGTAACCCAGGTTGTGAGTTTTTACTAAGATATCAGTCATGAGAGCTACCCCCATGCTGTCCAAAGTTGGGACCCTGAGTGATGAAAAAGAAACAATACAAGTCTATAGATGTTTGTAAATGTGTTTAATATTCCAAAATATAGTTGAATATTGAAAAAAGTTTGATTTTAGATAACAGATGGTTAGTTCCTTTATAAAGTCGTTAGTGCCCACTTCAAACTCCTTCAATAATTCCTTCTTCTGGGCTTCAAATAATAAACTGACAAAACAACGTTTTTTGTGTCTGTTAGTGTTTGGGAGATTACTCTTCCTCTTTAAAAGTTATAACCGACTCGTACGTTTTGAAGGTTTCTATGATTTTTTTTCCTCTCACGAGATTTGGGAACTGTGTTCACTTCCTGTCACCAGCCGTTCGCAGCCATGATGGTGGGTTTCTCCTTTTCCTCACGCTCTCGCTTGTTTTTGTGCAGTTTTTCAGCTTGGTGATGCTCGCATCGTGATATACACTTGCTGTAGTTATTTTCAGCTCGGACTGTGGTTAAAATAACTGTGTGTGTTTGTGTCTCCGCAGCAGGAAGGGCTGGACGACGGACCCGACTTCCTCTCCGAGGAGGACCGGGGAGTGAGTGCCCTCCTACTGCCTGTCTGTCTTTGTACCTGTGAATCTGTTCACCTGCCCAACTATATGTGTCTATATCCCCCTTTGCTAGGGGGACTTGTTCTTGTTCAACTCAGGTTAACCACTGGGTTTTAACTAATACATTTTAACCTGGCGTGTCATCCTGGCTAACGTTAGCTTCATGCTAGCTAGAGCACCGTCTGGCAGTTGTGGTCAGACTGGTAACCACTGCCTAGAGTCAAAATAAAGACCTAGGGGCTCACAGGCCTCTAGCTCTACCTGCTAGCACAGCTAAAGAGACAGCTAACAGCTATCTGTGGTCAGTGCTTCTGCTTTATTTGTAACTGACATTATCGGTTTGTGCATTCCAGCTCCACAGTCGGGCTGTCACATGACTTAACACACCTCTCCTCTTTGTATTTCTTTTGTCGTTATACTTAAAATAAGTTTGGGCTTTCATGTCAAACACACAGTTGACAATGTGCATGAGACTTGCTAACTTCTGTAGGAACGGATTCATGGTAGATCTACATATATGGGGCTGGCTACTATCGCATCTGAGGATTCCCTATGGCATAGCTTTTCAACCCTGGTCCTCAAGGCACACTGTCCTGCATGTTCTAGAGGTCTCCCTGCATGTTCTAGAGGTCTCCCTGCTTCAGCACACCTGATGTAATTCGATGGCTGATTACCAGCTTTTACTTAACTGGAATCATCAGGTGCATTAAAGCAGGGATACCTTTAAAACATGCAGGGCAGTGTGCCTTGAGGACCAGGGTTGAAAAACACTGCTCTACGGTGTAGTTGTTGATATGACCCAAAATCCCACAGAAAATGTATAATTTATAACAATAGAATAAATTGTGATCATATAAATAATACATTATCAAATATTTATAATAAAATAAATCATTTTTAAAATAAACGTGAGGTAACTAACTTGTAATAGTCTTAAATGGAAAGTCATGGTGGTTGCTGTAGAATATATTTTCATCATTAAAAGTAGAAACAGAGAATTTTTTGCCTGGAAACCGATTCTGCTTCGATTTCTTTTTTCAATTTCAGCAATCCACTGAAATGGAGATAAAAACTCCTAAACGTTTTTGGAACTTCCCTGGGCTAACTAAACACACCTCTCTGTCTGCAGAAGGGAAACAAGTTGGGAAGAAGAAAATGTATCGATTTTGATGCAAATTTGAGTATTTTTGAATAATTTATTTTTTGTAGCATCAGATTGTATCTAAATATTGATTATTTTGACAACCCTAATAGATGGATGAAAACATTCCTATTTTTTTGAAACTATCATCTTTTGATAAATTAAACTCCAGAACAGAACTTAATAAATACACCATGGCCATGTCATCAACAGGGATAGAAAAAAAATCATCAAATATTTTGGGTAGGTCAACTTTGTTATCAACAAGAATTCTCAAAACTGTAAACCGCTAACAAAAAGCAGTTTTTGATGGGATGGTGCAGCCAGTTGCATAATCACCAATCAAGTGATCTGCTCTGTTCTCTCTAACCCCCAGTCGGTCGTGGCAGATGGCCGCTCACACTGAGCCTGTTTCTGGTTCTGCTGGAGGTTTTTTCCTGTTAAAAGGGAGTTTTTCCTCTCCACTGTCGCTACATGCATGCTCAGTATGAGGGATTGCTGCAAAGTCAACGCCAGTGACTGTCCACTGTCTCTACATGCTCATCCAGGAGGAGTGAATGCTGCAAGTCACTGACTGGATGCAATCTGCTGGGTTTCCTTAGATAGAAAAACTTTTTATCCAATTTGAATAAATAACAGAATCTGACTGCACTGTTCAATGATTTGGATTAATTGGAATGTATGTACCTGACTTTTGTGAAGTGCCTTGAGACGACATGTGTTGTGAATTGGCGCTATATAAATAAACTGAATTGAAATTGAATTGAATTGATTGGATGTCAAATTACAGTCGCAGACCCGCTGATGAGATGCCAAATTTCAGTGATTCTGTTGTTTCTAGTCAGAAGACATATGGTGAACATGAACAGACTACTTTAAATCTAAATTTGCCAGGGGTATGATTAATATTGGGCTTAACTGTACCTATGCTTGCAGTGGGTAACTCACACTTTAGCAGGAAATATCTGCTTGCGTGGAGATTGTGGGGGTAAATTTTTGCCCTGTTCCATCTTGTAGGACAGACTCTTATTGATGTGTTTCTGGATATCAACTTTACTTTTGACTTTTTTAGAAGTTTAGAATAGATGAAGACAGGTGTGCCGGCTATGAGATCTAACTAGGAAAATGAAACCTCAAACCAGTGGATGTTGCTGAATACAGACACTTAACTGTGATACTGAATCTGACATGCTAGCCTCTTTCCCATCCAGGACCTCAATAAAATACTAACAGTTTTATAGAATTTAGATGCAAGTCTTGAAAAAAAACGAACCAGTTCTGTCACAATGGGAAACTTCAGGTCAGTTTACGAAGGCAGTGCATACAAAATATAGCTTCCTCCCAACCCATAGATCATAACATAACCCAAATGTCAACACTGTATGATGTAATCTTCACATTCTTGGTATGAATTTTCAATGTGTAGACAGACCTCAGATAGATTCCATTCTCCATACGTTTGGATTTCTTCTTGCCAATTTGACAGCTGTTGATCATGAACATCCTGAGTCACTGATCCTTTTTGTCTCCAATGGGAGAAATTGTTTTGGTAATAGATGTTCAGTATTAAGTCCGAACTCTGTGGGGTGTCATTAAACATTAGTGGAAGAAGGAGAAATAAGAGAAAAAATCTGACATTTTATAGTTTTATCCAGGTGTTTTTTTAGGGTGAAACAATTAAGTATTTTTGTGAGCCAGCCAAAGGGAAGTGTATTGTTATCCTTTTCCTTTGTACTTATAAATGTCATCTGCTCTTGAAATTCCATACTGAAATTGTTTAAAATATATTTTCTCAAAATTAATGGACATTTATCAGTTTCTATTGAATTGGAACATGGAACAAGACAAGGATGTGGACTCTCACCATTACTATTTGCCCATTACATAGGACTGCTAGCTAAATAAGGCAGATGCATAGCATAAAAGGTATAACTATTTTAGGTGATGTACACAAGGTAACGCTATACGCTGACGATGTGTAACTATATATCAGTGAACCAAACACATCACTCACTAAATTATTTCAGAGTTTAAACAGTTTTGGTTAGTTTGCTGGATATAAATTGAATGTGAATAAAACAAAGATACTGGTATTTAATTATAATGCTCCAAAATCAATATTTGCCGAATTAAATCTAACATGGGACTGGACCATATTGAAATACCTACGTCTTCTAATCCCAAAAGATACAACGACTATGGCATAGTGTAATTATGATTATCTTCTGACTAAAATAAACTGGACATACAGAGATGGACTATCAGCCCTTTCATAGGCTTAGTCCAGAAAATAGAAGATGTAAAAATATTACCAAGAATTTTCTTCATGTTCCAAGTTCTGCTGGTAGAAATGACTAAAAAACAATTTATAGAGTGGGATAAAATGATTTCTAGATTTATATGGTTAGGAAATAAGCTGAGAATTAGATTTAAAACATTACAGCTATCCAAAGACAAAGGGGGTATGGTGGTACCGCACTTTAAGAGCTATTTTTATTCTGAGCAAATCAAACCCCTGATGCATCTATGTAATACAAACTACCATATTTGGTGGAAAGACATTGCATTGTCTCTTATATCAGACACCCTTTACAAGCAGTTCTTGGGAATAAAGATTTAGAACAGATCCAGTACAAGTTTGAAAATCCATGGATAAAATTACAATTAAAAAACTGGCCAGAAGCCATACATGAACACACACTACATGATCTTGAGGATTATAAGATGGCATGCCTATGACCCTGATTTTAAGCCCAAACAAACAGATGCAAGATTCAGTAAATGTAGGGATGGGTTACGGAATTCGGTACTTTTATAGGTACCCACCGAAATCCGTCGGTACCGATTCATGTAAAATCAAACGGTACCATGTTTCGGTACCATAAAGCATCATTGTGACTCTGAGGGAGTGGAAGAGAGGACGATTTTCCATGTCGGACATTAACACAGCATTGGACGCGCAAGAGCGTAATGACGTAATCATGTTGAAGAAATGTTTGAAACAACTGTGATGTTACAATACAAACAACTGGATCTTGTTTTGATATATTCATTAAAGTTTATATGATGAGAAATAAGTATGTTGAATTGAGGGTTTATTATTAAACGAATTAACATATATTACCACATAAACACACACGAAAGTACCGAAAACTGGTGCCATTGAGTACCGATATCAGTTCAAATGTGAAAGGTACCCATCCCTACGTAAATGGGTATCCAAAGGTATAACAACACATTTCTTTTTAATGGATGTAGGTTAAATAAAAGATTTCCAAACACTTCAAACATGTTACAATTTAGAGAAACAGGATTTTTACAGATTTGTCATTATCTCACTCAAGAAACTGCCAGACCTCCGGATGAGGGAGAAGCAGGGCTTAATGAAATATTAATGGAGTATCAAGCTAAATCTAAAAGAGGTATTATATGAAAACTCTACAAGGATTTATGAATAAAGACACACATTTAACACTATGCGTGAAAACAAAATGGGAAAAGCAAAGTAATATGAAAATAACATGAAGAATAAAGTAATTGCTGTACATTACAGTGGAAATGTACAAATTCCTATTCTTGGAGAGAATTTAGTTGGAAATGCTTGACCAGATTTTTTTTATTACTCCAAAAGAGAAAATTCCCTGTGTTGGGGAGAAGCCTAAAAGCTGGAAGTGAAGAGGCCAATCACTGCCGTGTATTCTGGGATTCTGGGACGAAAATACTATTTAAATTCACCGTTATCCTGGGTAACACAGAATTTCTGCCTGACAACACAAGAAAACGCAAGAAAATCTTGATTATTGCTTGCAGAAAAACTATGACCAGACTCTGGTTCTCCCCGGACCCCCCGACTCTGGAAAAATGGACTGAATGTGTTAATGAAATTTATCGGATGGAAAAGTTAACTCTGCTTATGGATGCGCAAGTTCACAACCCTATGGTCGAAATGGGTATCCTATGTAAAACTAAAGCAACATACAGGAGCAATATACTGAATAATATATATTAATATTAGTTATTTCACAGGTAGTATCTATTAACAAGTTGTTTGTCTGCCCTCAGACCAAGTCTGCATCAGCAATGCCTCTTTGTTTTTTTGTTTTTAGGAATGCCCCCCTCTGTTCCTGTTCTGTTTTATGTCCTGTTTTCTTGTCCATTTTCCTTTTCTCTGTTTTCACAAAAATGGAAATGTTGATGGTGGAGGAATTGAACATTGGTCACAGACTGGAACTGTGACCATAAGATGATGTCAATTCTACTTTTGTAATGACCTCAATATTTCCAATATAAAGAATTGAAAAAACAGATTTTTCTTATAGTTTAACCAAGAAGCATTGGCAGTAAAAGATGGCAGGCAGGTTTTATTATTGCCACAACAGGCATAGACCCCCCAGTTTGACGTAGGTGGATCATAGAACTTAATGCCTCCCAGCCTTCAGTTTGTGTTGATCTCTGAAAGTGGTGGATTATGGGATATATGCTTTGTTCTATTCTGCAGCCGCGAGCGGTAAATGTGGATTTGGAGATGGATGCTACACTACAGGTGGACATTTCTGATGCTCTGAGTGAGAGAGACAAGGTCAAGTTTACTGTGCACACTAAGGTGAGACACACAGTTTATTCCAACGTATCCTTACTTCTCTACAGCGGTTCTGTCTGGATGTTGAAGTCATATACTTCCTTTTTCCACAGAGTACGCTTCCCAACTTTAAACAGAATGAGTTCTCTGTGGTCCGACAACATGAAGAGTTCATTTGGCTGCATGACTCATTTGTGGAAAATGAAGAATATGCAGGATACATCGTAAGAAGCACACACATTCAAACTGAGCTGCTGGCTTTGTTCAAGAAGTGAATTTATTGTCTTTTATCCTGAGTGAAAGAGCCAGTTGAATACATTTGGTTGCCATCCCCATCTAATGAGGATAGGGCAGTTTTAGCATTCATGCATAAATTATTCATGAGTTTTACAGCTTCTGAAATGTTGCTTATATTCTGCTTCTGGAGAATGTCCTTGTGTTCCAAAAGGTTCTTGTCAGTTTGGCACATTTCATAAAGATTTTCTATTAGATACATAAACACTGAAAAAAACACTGTGCAAACAAACATTTAACTAATATTTCGAATGCAACAACATTTTGTTTTTAAGCAGTCGTTTGAGAACTATCTTTCTAACATTGGCAATACTGTCCTGTTTAGCTAAATGTGTAATAAAACAAAAATCTGCCATTAAGAATAGAACCCAGTAGAGTCTGGTCTTTATGGGGAATGGATGTGTTACTACGACACGATGGTTGATTAGTTCTGTGGCTTTGCCTGATTTTTTTTTTTTTTTTTTACATTCCTCCTTAATGTAATTTAATTCACAAGAACCATTTCTATACATTCAGAAGTTATTTTTCCAAAAGAGTAAAGTGGCGATGGTGGTAAGGGTTCATCCTGTAACCGGTGGGTTGCCAGTTCGCGCTCTGTCTCAGTCGTTGTGTCCTTGGGCAAGACACTTCACCCTCCTGCCTGCTGAGGTTGGCCAGAGGGTTCAGTGGCGCCTGTGTATGGCAGCCTCACTTCTGTCAGTCTGCCCCAGGGCAGCTGTGGCTACATTGTAGCTCACCGCTGTCGGTGTGTGAATGGGTGGATGACTGAATGTAGTGTAAAGCTCTTTGGGGTCTCTGGGGACTTGATGAAGCTCTTTACAAGTGCAGGCCATTTACGATTTAAAGTGTATATGAGTGGTTTATTGTTTTTAATCCTTTTCTATGCCAGCCTTTATTCTGTTACATGTCAAGCACAGATGTCCGACGCAGATGAAAGAGGAGGATTGTAGGAAAATCGTGGAGAAATCTTTGGTTGTGGCTCTAAATCTGCGGTCTTATGTCACACTGAGACAGGTTGAAGGATGTCCATTGTTAGCGTTTTGCAGCCAAAGACACCCTGCGATAAATAGCAGACGGTGTCAGATATTCAGAATGACAATCTCGCAGTGTGACAGCTGCTCCAAACTACGTCTACTAATCCGCCAATAGAATTGCAGCATGAAACCGGCATCCCAAGCTGGCCTCTTTGCCTCAGCCACAACTGCGTCCACATTCTTCTCCTCCTCTGTTCTTCATATTTATTTCGAGGCACAAAAATGCCGCAAAAACAAAGGCTGCATTCTTGATCGTGTTATTGTTGTGGTTGTCTCTGGCGGCATCAGATGGATGGCGCACAGTAAGTGGCGCACACTGATGACGTTGCTTATTGCTGTATGTCGTAACTGATTTAGTAGTAAAAAGTCAAACAATGTGCACAAGTCAAACTTGACGTTGTCCCAAAGTTTTTTAGATCCATGTCACATAGTGTGTCATGGAATAGACTTCTATTATTAAAGTCGCACAGTGTCAGGCCATTACACTCTACTTTGATGAACAATTTATTTTCAGGAATAACTTCACACCATCAGCTGCTCATAAATAACCCGAAAGAAAGTATGGGGGTATATCTAGTCACGTATCATTGTCTGCATCATGACCTGCATAGCTTAAATGGCACAAAATAACACATTTCAACAATTGTTGCTACCTAAAAAGCTTAAAACTAACTGGAAAATTTGTCCGCTGAAGTCTGATTTCTATTTTTCTTTGTGATATCATAGAATTCTGTGCATGTGTATCATTTTATATTTCTAATTTTTGTTTATATTGACACTGTCGTGTTTGAGCACAGATTGTGTTGTTCACAAGCAACAATTGTATAAATAGTAATAAATCAATACAAAACATGAACACAAAGTGGTTTAAAGAAATGTTAAAATCTTCAGAACACAAGTAAACAGTTAGGAAAAAAACAGTAATTCATGACTTTAACTGCTTTTATGCACTTGAACGCCTTGAGTGTAAAGATTATATTATATGCCAGAGACATTACTCCAGTACTAGGTATGGGTCTATATGCTCAGTGGGAAGCAAAACTGCACGGAATAGATTTATGGTAGAAGAAAAAACTGACTGGATAAAATGGAACAAGTTGTGCCCCTGGTGATATTTTATTTGCCTTTCAGTGATTCCTATATTGGTGTTGGACTCATGGTTGTTCCAGACCAGCGATTGGCTGGGCTACATTTACAATATGTTGGGCTGTTTTTGTTTGGTGCAGCAGGAATACCTGGCTGAACACACACACACACACACATATATACAGAACGCAATTAACTCGTGTTTATTGGGTCAGAGTTATTGCAGTAAATAAAGATAGTTATGCCTTATGTTTGTGCATTTTATGACAAAACTAAAATTAGGACATGTGATCAGATCAACATCTTATATCCAGTTTCTTTTTATAGAAAATGTTTTAGTGGTGAAAGAGTTATTTTGGTAACAAAAATATAACAATTATAGTTGTAGTTAGAATGTTGGAGTCATCTGTGTGTTCCTGCTGCCATGGCAGTCCATTATCTTTCCTACATGATGGTTTACACTCTGAGCACAACCATTTCTTTTATCATATAAGAATACTAGATCACCACAACAGTAGAAATAAAAGCACTTGTGAACAGGGCTAATACAATTAATCGATTATTGAAATAATTGCCAACCTTGTTACTTTTACAGTCGTGGTGTAAAAGTAACAATTTCTCAGTCTCTGCTTCTTGTGTTTGTCTAGATCCCCCCAGCCCCTCCCAGACCTGACTTTGATGCATCTAGAGAGAAGCTGCAGAAACTGGGGGAAGGAGAAGGATCTATGACCAAGGAGGAGTTTACCAAGATGAAACAGGAGCTCGAAGCGTAAGTTAAACACCTTCTCTGCAGGGCATAATCTCGCATGTTAAACAAAAGTGCACACCTGATTGTGGTGTGTTTTCATTCAGAGAGTACCTGGCCATCTTCAAGAAGACTGTTGCCATGCATGAGGTCTTCCTTTGCCGTGTGGCTGCTCATCCCATCCTCAGGAAGGACCTGAACTTTCACGTCTTCTTGGAGTACAACCAGGATGTGAGTGTCGGACAAAGATAAACTTAATGATAAGTTAACCACAATTACTCATCAGTAAGCTTCGTGTAAGGAAGTTTATACTCACCTCACAGTCATCAAGAGATTAAGATGGAAGATTCATTTTCCTCCAGAACATCTTATTAATAGATGTGAAGCAGAGAAAGCACATGGTTAATAAAGACCCCCTCCAAAGTGGTACTCCCCATTGTTCTTATTTGGTCCCCCTTCGTACACTGACAGAAAAGATTGGCTTCAGCGTGTGCACTGATATAAGGAGGAACCATTTGTACAGTGAATAGTCTGAATCTGAATAAATATTAATTCCTTTATTTTTTATCTATAATGGGACAAATCAGGAATGACTGAAGAAATCACTGCCTGTACAGTCTGTGGTGCTGAGTGTGATCATCAATCTATCGTCTCTGACAGTTGAGTGTACGAGGAAAGAACAAGAAGGAGAAATTAGAGGATTTCTTTAAGAATGTCGTGAAGTCGGCTGATGGTGTTCTAGTGGCTGGAGTCAAGGTAAACGCACACAAAACAGCTCGCACTTCCCAGCTGCATTTATGGTCTCTTATTTGTGATTTTATTTAAGCTTGTTGTCTGTTTGTCTTTCAGGATGTGGATGATTTCTTTGAGCATGAAAAGACATTTCTATTAGAATATCACAACAGAGTCAAAGACGCTTCGGCCAAATGTGACAGAATGATCCGCTCACATAAAAGTAAGGTTGAATCACGCAAAGTTTTCAAGATAATAATAAATATATGAATTGCAATTACATATCATCATTTTGACCTCATCAGAGTTCTTCTGTTTCCTTGAAATGTGTTTCTCTTTCACTGATTTACACACTGATGCAGTGCTCTTTTTTTTGGGCCTTTTCCACCCAAACCCATTCCAGTGCTTAGCTGATGTCAGTGCTTTGGAGACGAGCTCTGGCTCTGGCCCTGAAAACCAGAGCTGTCCAACCGTACCAGTAACAAGTTTGCCTCTTTCTTTACTGTCAAAATTCAGAAAAATAGACAGTCAGTCAGTGCTCCTGTGCTAGCTGCAGGATATGTGCTGCCTCTGTGCCTATGGAGCGAAACCATGACCCAGCTTTGTCCAATCACTCATAAGAACCTGAATTCCACCACTTGCTGCCTTGACACTCTGCCAGCAGGGTTTTGTGTTGCACATTGAATGGCCTCAGAGCTTTTAGTTATTGTAAATATCTTTGCTTTCAGGTTTCTTTCCTCAGTGCCTGAAAACAGCTGCCATTAAGCCACATCTAAAAAAGATTAGTCTAGACAGGTCACTAATGAACAGCTATATGTTGTTCATAAATGAAATCACAGAAAAAGCTGTTTTTCAACAGCTGTATAACCTCCTGACACTAAAGCCCCTTTTCCACTGGCTCGATTTGGTCCTACTCGACTCCACTGGTTTCGCTTTGCGAGCTTTTCCATTACTGTTTTTTCCGCACTGGTACGTACTTTTTTGGTCCCTGCTCCTGAGCAGGTCTGACTGGGGCTGAGTCGGGACTACATGTGACATGAACAGACTGTTGTTCACTGATTGGCCGTGGGAGGAGGAGGAATGAGAAGGTTTTCGTTGAGACAGTGCAGGGAAAAGTTAATAAAACTCAAGAGCAACTACAATAATATGAAGGACCACAGTGGCCGCAGCAGGTCATACATGTCATTTTACCATTTACGGGTCATAAACCAGCCTGAAAGCTGACAGAAAAGAAAAAGGACGAATCAGCTTTCTGAATTACAGCAGGCAGAGCGCTGTATGTAATGACATCCTAAACCAGCTGATCACACATAGAATCAGCTGTTCAGAGGCACAAACATTTCCCCCAAAACACACTAAAAAAACCCACCATGAAACAACGTGTTTGGTTCTGAAATCTATTGATGGTCCTTTAGCGAACCACCATCTGCAGGAGGAGGGAGCAGGCAGAGAGCAGCTGCCCGTAATCAGACTGTCTTCATCGGACCCAACGGGAGGACGAGCCGCTGAATCTGTGATAGCCAACCTAAAACTTACTTCAAAGGTCAAAAGTCTGAGGTTTGGCGTTTTTAAGTCCTTGTCCTCTACATTAGGACAGTAGTGAGGTCAGTCAATTGTCACCTAAAGAACATACCGAGGATTAAAGGACTGATGTCTCAGCAGGACTTCGAAAAACTTCTCCATGCTTTTATTTTCAGTAGACTTGACTGGTATAATGCTGTTTTCATTGGTCTCCCTTAAAAAAAAAAAATCTACCAAATAGCTTTGGTTGGATCAGAACACTGCTGCCTGAGTCCTCACTAGGACCATATAACTCCAGTTCTTAGATCTTTACACTGGTGTCCTGTCTATCACAGAATAGATTTTAAGATCCTTCTGTTGGTTTATATATCTCTGAATGGTCTGGAGCCAAAATACGTCTCTGATCTCCTGGTCCATTTTCATGCAACTATAATCCTAAGGTCGTCAGGTTTTACTATCTGTACCCAGAGTTAGAATTATGCTCCTCACTTGTGGAACAAACTCCCTGAATGCATCAGAGCTGCTGAAACACTCAACTGCTTTAAGTCAAGATTAAAAACCTTTTTATTTACTGTTGCATTTCAGCAATCTACCACTTGGCACTGTGCCTTGTTCTTTGTATGTATTTTTCATGTTCTGTTTTCAAACTCTTTTAATGCTTTATCTGTTTTATATAAAGCATTTGAATTGTCTTGTACATTAGATTTGCCAGACAAATAAACTTGCCTAACCTAAGCTAAACCCAATATGGTTATATTATAGCATTTATTTAAAAGCATACTGCATAAATAATATCTGTGTGGTTAAATTGTCTCCATTCACTACAGTCCTTCACAAAAACACAGAATAAAACAGAGGGAGGGTCAACAATAAATGAACGAGACATTTATGACTTGGCTCTACTCCCAGCTATAGTTAAGAAACTGGAAGCTCCGTGTTAAAAGCCCCCAATTTATGCTTTATTTTTGATTTTTTTCAGGCAAAGAGAAGACATATGAAATGCTGTAATTTTTTTTCTTCGTTTTTAGTATATTTATACTATGAATGCTGTCTGATTAGTATTTCTGCCTATTTAGATGCTGCTGATGACATGAACAGAATTGCCTCATCTCTGTACACGTTGGGAACACAGGACTCCACAGAACTCTGCAAGTATGGATAAAATTATTTAGTAAAAAAATAACTTAAACAAATTCGGTTTTTTATTCATTTTACAATAGTTAACAATAATACAAAATAAATATAATAGTTTAAAGATGCTTTTTATTGTGCCTGAAGATAAATGTTTTGAATGACGCGCCCACTTGCAGTGTGTCCAGTTTTACGCTACAGTTTTCATCCTGCAGCTTGATGTCACCACTGAACTTAAAGCTATATTTTAATCCTTAAGCTGTTTTAATGAAATCACGGAGACCAACCAGTTGATTTGTCAACATTTCCTGTGACTAGAGAAAGATAGGGACATTTGGATAAAAAATGGAAGATTAATTTTCTTCATTCCACATGAAATCTTATCCTAACTTACCTTCACATTTATATTCTGTGGGAATCAAAATGTGAGCATCCTAATATCCCTCTGTTTTCTGTTTCTTTAAGGTTTTTCTTGAAGGTATCAGAGCTGTTTGAGAAAACCAGAGTAAGTGTGTCCTCACATCTTCTCATCTCTGGTCCTGCTTAGACGTGGAGCTAACATGTCTCCTTGTAGGCCTGTTTACAATTGGACAATAAGAAATACAGCTGTGAAACAACTCTTGATGGACTGAAAAAAAATTTAAGTCAAGTGAATTCAAACAGGAGTTTCCAGTAAAATGTTCTCTTTATATTCTGGTTTTCAAATATATAGACTTATATTTTCTAAAACATAACTTCCAACCTCACAGGTTGTGAACTTCCCAGAAAACCTCCTGTAACACAGTATGTTTGGCAGACGCTTCTGTCCAAAGGGACTTCCAAATGAGAATATAGCAGTACTATTATTATTATTAACGCTAACAATAAGTTAATTAGAAGGAAGACCACTAGTCAGGTTCTGTCAGAGGTGACATTGGTGACAGTGTAGAAATAGTGTGCAAGCATAGATGGACGTGCAGAAAGAGAGTGCAGTAGAGGGGATAGAGCGATACAAGGTTAGGAAGTTGTGATGAAAATTGCACTACAGTCCCAGTCCAGCAGGTGGTAGTAGTAAGAAACCTAAGGCCAAGAGAGCAAATCCCAATCGTATTCCGCCATTTATTAACAAAACAAGATGGAAAATGCCCAACTGCCATGTTTGCTTATGATCTTGTACCACATTGTAACTGAAACCAAGTGATCTGCAAGGGAAAGAAGGCAGGCGATCACACGAAGACAATGTCTTTGAAGACAACAACTTTTAGAAGGGTCCACCAATCGTTGTTGCTTAGCACATAAACCCTCCCCTTAACAATCCCAGGACAATCTGAAAGTCCTACTCCCACACCAGGACATTTTACCCTGGAAAGTGTGGACCCTGGAAATTTAAAAATTGTATTAAAACGCCTGGAGGGATTTCAAAATCTCGGGTAATGGCTGAGAGTCCCTGGAATGGAACACGGGCTATTGTGGTGTATCATCGGTATGGCTAGAAAAAAAGCAGTTTCGTTTTAGAAAGGTTTAGTTAGAGTGGATTTGTGCTGAGATCATGTGGTTGTCAGGTGGGAATGACAGATAGAGCCGGGTATCGTCAGCATACCAGTGGTATGAGAAGCCATGTGATCAGATGATCTGGCCTGGTAAGGTGGTGTCTACGTACTGAGCCGTGGGGGACCTCTGTAGCACTTTTGTGCACTATAGAAGTGTGACCAAGCCAGAATACAATGCTTGAAGACCACCCTTTCAATGGTTTAGATGGAACGGGGGGGGGGGAGACTGGTTCCTTGAGCAGGGGTGTTACCCGGGCATGTTTCAGTGTGGTAGCAAATGTACCGGATGTCAGTGAAGCATTAATCACATGTTTGACTAGTGCAGTTACCATAGGAGCTATGGATAAGAGTAGATTAGTAGGAAAAGGTCCAGCAGGCATGTAGTAGGAAGGCTACATGTGAGGACTTTAGTCATGCTGTTCTCAGTGACAGGGATAAATGAAGAAAATGATGTGGTAGGGTGTCTGTTACTGGCACTTTTAATTATTTGGGAAGATTTAGGTTTGGAAAGTCCGGTAAACTGTTTACGCTTTCATTAAAAAATGAGGAAATAGTTTCTGGGTGCCTTTTTTGCATTACTGATGCTGGCAAATAATGACAGTATTGCCTGGAATTTTTTGGTCTGCATAATCTTTTGATTTTGCGCCATTTTCTTTATGCTGCTCAGAGGTTGCTGTGCAGTGACTGGAGGGTATCATTGAGGATGGGCCTGCAAGGATCCAGTCTTTTGATGGTTGAAGGAAGCTGTGTAGAACAGAGTGAATCTGAGAGAGTCTGTTCATAGCCCCTGATTTCTCTTCATTCATTACTGATGGCCTAACTGGGGCTACTGGACAACAGGTTCCACTCATGGATTCAGTTCAATTCAGTTCCAATTCAAAATACTTTTAATCCCAAATAGAAATTAAATGGGTATCTATGCATACATATAGTAGCAGCACCAAGTCCAGGATCCATCCATTAATGAACATTTAACAGCCTTTTCTGTTGAAAACTGAACCATACATCAGTTTTTCCCTAACAGAGTTGGACTAGCCATAGGGCTAGTAATCAGTATCAAGGTATACCCCTACTCTCCTGCACTTCTTATTGTGCACTGCCAGCCAGTTGGCTGAAAAAAGGCTACTACACGTTTTCCTTACTAACAGGAAAGACTAATTCAGCTCTTTCCACAAACAGTCATGGTATGGATCAAAAATATGCCACCAATTGAAAATGGTTACATTTTGTGTGTTTATTCAATGTTTTTGGTACTGTCTGTGTATCAAAAACCAACATAATAAATATTTTGTACTTTAGTAAATGTGATTTAGCAGCAGTAGTTTGCTGGTTGCTTTTCTGTTATAACTATAAGCAGTTAGATCATGTTTTATGTTTTTGTACTTAACAAGAGCTTCTGTAAACTGGACCTTTTACTGACGAGTTTTTTTCATGCATGTACTTTTGATCATGTTCCTGAGAACAGGTGCAGATGGATTTACATTGACTGTTTCTGTCTCTTGGTTTTTGTCTTAAAGAAAATTGAAGCTCGAGTTGCAGCAGACGAAGACCTGAAGCTGGCTGATCTGCTTAAATATTACCTGAGAGAGTCACAGGCTGCTAAGGTCTGAACACATACTGACAGATCAGTTAACAATAATGAAGTAGTTGAGTGAAACTGTCGATTTGCATGTGTTACTTGGACAGGACCTTTTGTATCGGAGGAGCCGGGGTCTGGTGGACTATGAGAATGCTAATAAAGCTCTGGATAAAGCACGAGCTAAAAACAGAGATGTTTTGCAGGCAGAGACAAACCAACAGCTTTGCTGCCACAAGTTTGAGAAGATCTCTGAGTCTGCCAAGCAAGGTCAGTCACTTTGTTTTGGGGTGTTTTTCCCTAATAGCTATTGAAGCCCCTAACTAAACTGCACTCCCCAAAACACTGTTGTTGGGATAGCGATTTTATGTCAGCCACGCAGCTATACAGTTGCCATAAAAAGTTATGATGGAACATGCCAACGTGTTTGCGTTATGGAATCTTTTTAAATGGAAAAGGGTTATAGTTTAATCATCACTTTAAACTGTGGAAATATTGGTATTTTTCAAGAAAGTATAGAAAGAACTTCATTCAGTACCACAAAATTATTGAATCACCCAAATATTATATATTCACTTTGCTACCGAGATGTCAAACAAACATGGCACTTGTTTGAATACTTTTTTGTTGTACCAGATTGGGTCTTGGTGTCAGCAAAAACTGAACCTTATAGACTCAAATCTGTTTTAGGGACAGAAAGTCTTGATTGGAATGTTGCTGCTCTGCGACAGTTCTCAACTTCTGCTTTTATGCTTAAGGTTTTGACAGTGTACATGAGCCTTTACACAAGCTAACCAGCATGTCCCCACTTTCATACTAGTTTTGGTGTAGTTGAGCAACCTGTATGGCAAGCTGTTTGTGTATTTATTCAATATCCTTGACATCAGCCATTATGTCAAATAGGAAAACTCTGTTTTCAGTCCTTCTCCACCCACTAATTTGCTATAAATGCTACTAGCTGACTAATGCAGTTGGTCAGGGCCACTAGTGCACGACTACACATTTAAAGGCCAGGACGCAGCAAGTTAGGCTAAAGTAGCTCCAAGTAGTCAACTAGTATGCATTTTGAGCTCTACTAGTTTACTAGTACTGGTTTAAGGCGCACTGGTTAATTAAGTGACATTTCGTAGATGCACTAGTTCACTAGCAAGGTCAAAGGTGGCTTCAACTAGTCAACTAGTGCATTTTTTTGTGCTGTATTTATTGTATGCTATTTAGGTAAACTAGTTAAATAGCTCCGGGCTGCATGGAGGCGCAGTTAGTAGCACTGTTGGTAGCAAGGCTGGGGGTCTTTCTGCATGGAGTTTGCATGTTCTCCCCGTGCATGTGTGGGTTCTCACCGGTTACTCCGCCTTCCTCCCACAGTCCAAAACATGACTGTTTGTTAAATTGGTCTCTCTAAATTGCTCTTAGGTATGAGGGAGTGTGTGCATGGTTGTTTGTCCTGTGTGTCTCTGTGTTACCCTGCGATGGACTGGCGACCTGTCCAGGGTGTACCCCGCCTCTCGCCCGAAGACTGCTGGAGATAGGTACCAGGTCCTCCGTGACCCACTATGGAATAAGCGGTATAGAAGATGGATGAATGAATGAATGAGTTAAATAGCTAATAATTTTAGCTGCACTAGTAAACTGGGAAGACTAGTGCAGATTTGTGGGTTCAACTAGTGCAAGATTTAGGGGAAACTAGTAAACTGTGAGCATAATTTCTATTAACTAGTTAACATTTTGGGGTTTTAAATGACACTTAATTAACTAGGATCACATAGTTTTCTACATATTTTGTGACGTATTTCTTAATTTCCCACACTTTCTGCCAGTGGGGGTGAAGCAGGGGGATGGATAGTAGCCATTTTGGTGAGCTAGTTGGGTGCCTAGCGCCGTTTCTTCTCCACCAGGCACCCTCCGTACACCTGTCAGTGTGGTACAGAAAGTGTCTGTGATACTGCGCGTCCTCACGACTGGCTGCTTGGAGCAGCTGAACAATAACAATTCACAGCACTACATCTCAAGGCACTTCACAATAAAAAAAAACAATTCAATTCAATCAAATCAAATCATACAGATTCCAAGTCAAGTACAATCATTCTAATTAAATTTAATTATCAAACTATGCAGTCAAATGTAGTGACAGTGGACAGTCGCTTGCATTGACTTTGCTGCAATCCCTCATTGGCAAGCATGTAGAGACAGTGGAAAGGAAAACTTCCCTTTAACAAGAAGAAACCTCCACCAGAACAAGAACCTGAATTAGTGTGAGCAGTCATCTACATTGACCAACTGGGAGTTTGAGAAAACAGCATACACACGAACACAGAAGTACTTTCTACATGAAAGAAAAGGGACAGGGTTAAACACTTAGACAGGGCCTAGTGTGTCATCAGAAAAGAACTGAAAAGAAAGAACAATGTGATTTCTCACCAGAAAATCAATAGTTTTTGTATCTTTGTTGTACCAGAGAGAGATATCTTTCACACTTGGAAAACAGCAGACCAACAGATTTTTCATCTTCTGCTCATATGACCTGTCATTTTCTTTATCTGCTGTGTGTTTGGCACCTCTCTCTGACTGGAAGTATTATTGTCCGTGAAAACTGACTGTACATTCGTACATGTTTACCTTATTTACATACTGTTCTGCACTACTGGAATCTTTAAAACTCTGGATTCTACTCTGCTACATGCGGTGCCTGCTGACGTATTGACTCAGATCTGTGATCATGAACAACATATTTTCTCAACATCTCATCTGTGCTCAGCTACATTAGTAAAAGTGTTTTTTAGTTTGTTGCCCATCTAATAAAACATGTGGAGTTGCATCCATTGACTGTTTTCAGTGTCTTTGGTCTGATGTGATTGTGCAGAAGTTCCAATACAAGTTTTGTTGTGGGGTTTAATTGCTGCACACATTATTAGTGGTAGTTTTTGTACTTATGTGATACAGGAATATTTTGTAGCTTGTACGTCTTGTATATGTCACTGTGATAGAGAAAAGCACACAACTATTTTATTACAATTACTATTTTGTTACAATATCTTCTTATCATAGAACTGTATAAACCTTCTAAAAATTAATTCGTCTAAACCTTTAATGATGTATCTTCTTCTGAACATAGAGCTCATAGATTTCAAGACGAGAAGAGTTGCAGCATTCAGGAAGAACCTGGTGGAGCTGGCAGAGCTGGAGCTCAAACATGCCAAGGTACTGATATCACACTGGGGTTAAATTTTAACCCTGTTTCATACATTTTGAAACCAGTATTGATCCATGGGTTATGGTAATTATTGTCCTGTTTTGGGATTGTTGCCCTGCCACAACATACCGTTGTTTCACTCATTTGACCCCAACCTCTGAAAGTAAATTGGTCACAAATAACATAGGAACCATAAAGGCTAAGGTCTTTATAGTTCCTGCATGTTAAACTCACATCAACATGAACTGAGAGTGTGGTGTCTAAGAAGGAAGCACCTCCTCTAACATTGATACCTTTAAGCATGGTGAAAGTAACGTTGCCCAATGTTTTGTTGAGAAAGGTTCAGGGTTTCGTCTAGGTTTTTTTTAAGTCGTGGCGCGGGGCGTCATTCTGTTCAAAACGTATCTGAAACATTACGCATTAAGGTAAAAGTTATTTTAACTACATTACTGTCATTCAAATGCAACATATGTCCGCAGCAAGTTCCTTGGAAAACCTGAGGTTTTCTAGTCAGATGAGACAAAGGTTTAGCTGTTTAGACCCAGCAGTGTATAAGCAAAAGTATGTTTGCAGGGGGCAAGACTTTCCAACCTGTCTGCCATGGTGGTGGCACAATCATCCTGTAGGGTTTGACAAGAATCATAGTGGTTTTTTACCCGGTGGATCAGTGATTAGCACTGATGCTGTGCAGGAGGAAGGTTCTGGCTTTGAATCCCCCGTTTGGGCTCTTTCTGCTCAGAGTTTGTGTTCTTACTTTTGCATGTGCTAGTTGTCACCAGGTACTCAGAGTTCCTCCTACACTAATAAAATATGACTGTTGGGTTAATTCAGTTTAATCCAAAAAAATTATAATAATATGCATGGTTGACACTCAACCAATTAACACTATAGATAGGCACCAGCCCCCCCAACTCTGCAAGGAGAAGGATTTCCACCCTGGATTCAATACTTAGTCTTTACCCAATATCTTCCCCAATTAATCCACTATTTTTTCCAGTACGTGTTGCACTGGAATACATGGCCACAGACAGAGGGATAGTGTACCAACTGTATTATATATTACTGTGCATTGTGTGTTACATAGCAAAGAAAAGAACATTAGATTTTTAATTTCTCTTTTATATTTGCTTCCTTCATCACTACACAGTGCCACACACACACACACACACACACACACACCACACACACACACAACACCACCTTTATATACTCATGCATGTCTGCATGTCTTTCTCTCTCTCTACCACCTGTAGGGAAACCTCCAGTTACTGCAGAGCTGTGTGGGCATCCTGAAAGGCAACACTTAACCGTCCGATCCTGCCTGCAGTCCTTACGCCCGCTGTAAGGACGGAGCCTGTAAGAATGGACAAACACCACAGAATAAAGGACCAGAGAGACAGCAGGGGGGTTAAACATGACACAAAGTCTGTTTTCTTTATCGGTAACCAAACACAGTCTTTACCAACCTCCTCATTCTTCCTCTCTCTCAAGCCACCCATGCTTGTCCTTCTGGTTCATCATCACAACTTTCAACACCGGCACTGGTCCTCTTGGCCGAATGCAAACCCTACAACACTTACACTGTGCTTTCGTTCTAGTCTAGCAGAACCATAAGTCAGTTTAGAGCTTCTGTTTTTTTCCCTTGAATGTCCATCAGTTGAAAGTCTTGATATCTTTACCCAGGAAGAAAATCCGGTCCATCTGGGCTCTGCAGTCTGGATCTAGTACAGCTCTCTCAGCTGTAGTTGGACATTAATTAGTAGTTGTGCTGAGTTGAAGCACTGTTCTAAGAACTCTTTTAAATAGTCTAAATGAAATACATTCACCTTTTATAATCTGAAGACCAATGAGATGATAGATATGATGTGCTAATGTGTTAGATAATTAATCCACCCTTGCTATGAAACCATGTGAAGCCAGTATATAAAGATAAATGAACATCACTCAGATGTTGATGCTGAAGGCAGCATGTTGGCCTGCTTCCAGTTTGTCTGGTAACCATCACCTTACACAGTAAATCAACAGTCTCCAGTTTCTAAAGATGGCACATGAAAGTATTTTGTACTTAAAGGAATCAAAATCAAAATCCATAAGAAAAACATCAACAAATATAGCAAACATCATTACTGGAACACAATTCTTAACCATTTCTGCTTCTCACATATTTTCCTTATACATCTGACAGATTTTTCTCCCCTAACTGACAACATATCTCAGTTGACTTAAATATGTGTTACATAATTAACCTTAGCTGAAACTGTTTGACCAGTTACTATATAATTGGTTACCAAATCAGCAAAAAGACAGAATTACTTTAAAATCTGAAGGTTTGTTTTGTTTTTGTTTTTTACAGATAAAAAGCTTGCTTGTTAGCCTTCACCGTCCACATCTTCCTGCTTTGTTATTTTGGTGATGCTTGTATGTCTGGGAGCTGTTTTAATGTGTGTTACTGTTGTGTGCAGATGGAAACCATATCTTGGTTCCTGTTCCAGTTTGTGTCATTTAAAAATAAAATAAACTAAAAAGCTTGTACTTGTTTGTATTAACCAATGAATGCTAATTGTCTGTTGCTTCAGTTTTCTCTAAGATGCTTTTTTTCCATTCCAGTTGATGGTGGAGCTTCAGTCTTTATGCCTTAATGTCAGTCATTCAGTTTGACCTTATTTTTAAAAAAAAAACAAACTTCACAGTAAATGTTTTATTTGTATGTTTTTTTCAACTTTATGTGAATGTTATTTCACTCTTATGTGACCAAAGCTTCCATTACCAATTAAAGATGAACGATTACAAATGGAGGTGTGATGAAACAAAAGATTTAAATGAATGATTTTGAAACACATTTTACTTGTTTAATCTTCAGCAGGTCTGTAATCTACCCTGGTCATCCTGAGATTCAATAAAACTTTATGGACACTTTTCCTAAAAGTGCTGTGTTTGAGGGATTTTTTTTCTAGTCAGTCAGTCATTTTCTACCGCTTCTTCCATAGTGGGTCGCGGGGGACCTGGTGCCTATCTCCAGCAGTCTATGGGCGAGAGGCGGGGTACACCCTGGACAGGTCGCCAGTCCATCGGAAGGCAATTTTTTTTCTAGTGCCACATAATTGGAAGACACATTTTCAAAGTTTGTGATTAACTGTTTGTGGTCCAATATCAGTTCAAAATATTTTTTTACCCACTAAACATCGTCCAGAGGTTTGCAACGGTAGACTTTATTTTTGTTCCACAATCCCAACCTGGACCCTTCCCTGGGTAAACATGGATTAATGGCAAAACCTCAGTGATATGAATGCTGTTTTTTTAACCATTATGGCTGCAATTATTTTGTTATATTAGGCTAAGTCATTAGAAGCATATGTATATACACAAATTCAAGTTATTTGTTTACAAAGAAATCATCCAAAAAGCCGCCCTGTTCTTCCAAAACTTGACAAACTAGGGTGGAAGTGATACGAGTCACATATAGTCAGAGGTTAAAAGAATTAAAAGAAAAATTCAAAGGAAGGTTGGAGTTATTCGAAGAGGTGCTGTAAGAAACATAATACAGGAAAGGATATTAACTAGACTACAGCTGAGACACTCAGGACTGAATTCAACATTACACATAAATGAGAAACAGGAAGATCTCAATTCCTTGAGGAAAGTGAAACAATACAAAATGTAAATCAGGGAAAGAACAGAATGAGTTGAACAGAAAGAGAACAGAAAAGTCTTGTAATTTCATGTGGGCTAAAAGATTGTTTTTCCTTATTTGATGACAACTGGGTTAATTAAAACAATACAGTGTTTTTTTGCTTTTTTCAGCATGCTTGTCCTGATTCACACCTTTATCCCAGTTGGACATTGTTGTTTGCCAACCGCCATTAAAAATCTTAAAAAAAGAGTAAACTCTGCTGTAAATGGAGAAATTGTAAACCCTCTTTTGTGTATTTTATTAATGACTTTAAACCTTTCTATTTAATCCTCAAAAAATGAGATCCAGTAAAATGGCTTGAAAGAACTGTGGTGATATATCTTCCTTTTTGTTGATTTTAATTTAAAGCCCAAGTAATCAGTCCTGCAGTCTTTTATGTGCATTATTGGATAACAGTTGCTCCCTTTTACAGCCCCTTGGAAAACGGACAATGTTTAAAGGTTAAAAGATTTTTTGTTAGTTCCCCAACAAGAATACTGTATATGAGTGTGTTTATGTTTGTCGGCATCTGTTCTGTAACTAATCAGTTTCAATAAAGCGTTTAAAAAAGAAGAAACACACGCGCACATTTAGCGCTTTTATTGTGAAGGCTGCAACCGGAAACATTTTTTTTTCAGGAAGTGCGGATTAAGTGTAGAGGTGTGCTGAAGTCATAGTTCGCATCAAAATGAGCTCCATTGGAACCGGAGTGAGTGTTTACAGTTTATTTTACGCTGTATTTCGTTGTTATACATAACGTGGCGTTCTCTATGATTGCAGATTTATAACCATATATATTTTGATTTCCTAAAATCATGTTCCTGATAGAAACATTTAGCTAGTCATCTGCCATGTTCGCCTGCTGAGTCACAGACCGCCTATTAGCAAAGGCTAAAGTGAAAGGAAAATCCCTCGTTGCTTCATTTTAAATGTATTTATTTTAGTCTACGTCGAAGCTGCATTGAAGTCTGCTGTTATAAAACAAAATCTCAGTGGAATTATGGATCTCATTTAAAAAGTTTACTTGGAATATTATGATCTGGACATGTAACTTAATGATGCTAACAGCTAGCTCTAGCGCCTGTCAGACTGTGTTCAAGAAGTTACGTTGGCGGCTGTCAGTTAAATATCGCTCAATGAAGAACACAAGTTAACCCACTATTTAAACACATCTGCTTCATTCCGGGACTCTGATTTAATAAACCAAACCTCCGTCATTTGAGTAAAATGCAACATTTAGAGCCTCAGCTGTTGCCTGAAGTTCCTCTTTGTCAATGCATTTTATTCATCCGTTTGTTTTTGGTCTTAACAAAATGTGCATCAGTTGTATACATGAAAATACAGCAGTATCAGCGATGTAATTTAAAATTACCTTAAACTTTAGTTATCATCGTTAAAATTTAAACAGGAATGTAAAGTTTTTATACAAATACTGACATGACGGAATATACAGATGCATCATCTCTGATTAAAATATTATTGCAATCTCAATTTTCTCCTACCGATGATCCACATGGCCCTGTCTTTCAGTGTTTAACCCTTTCTCTCTCCTAGACATAGCTACTGACTGAGCTTTTACTGTAACTAACTCTATGTGCTCTCTTCAGACTCTAAACTTGAAAACTGGCTCAGAGTTTATCTGTTTCCTTCTTTTTCTAGGTGAAACGACTAAAGGAGCTTACATCCATTAACATTTTTACCTTTTCCTTCCCATAGAAAGTTACTCCTGGAATCATGCGTTCTTTGTTCTCTTTGTGTCTCTGCTCTGCCTCTCTCTAACCCCCCAGTCGGTCGTGGCAGATGGCCGCTCACACTGAGCCTGGTTCTGCTGGAGGTTTCTTTCTTCTGTTAAAAGGGAGTTTTTCCTCTCCACTGGGGTTGCTGCATGCATGCTCAGTATGAGGGATTTCTGCAAAGTCAACGCCAGTGGACTGTCCACTGTCTCTACATGTTCATCCGGGAGGAGTGAATGCTGCAAGTCACTGACTGGATGCAATCTGCTGGGTTTCCTTAGATGAAAAACTGAATTTGACTACACTGTAGTCACCTGCTGACTACTCCATGTCTTGTGCTGGCGTTGATCCACTCTGTTTTGTTGATTCAAAAGTCAGTGTAGTCATCTACCCGGAAACTTTGGAACCCTTTATGTACACCCTGCTGACAAGCTTCATGGAAATCCTTAGTTCATTTCCAAGAAGACTTTGGTGCCTTTCTAAACTGCAAAAGTACCAACCAATGGGCTGTTATCAGGAGGAAGATGAGAAGCCAACATTACAGACGAGCTGAAGGCCGCCATTAAAGCAACCTGGGCTTCTTTAACACTTCAGCAGAACCACAGCTTTACAGCCATTACATGAACCTTTAGTAATTCATGTAAAAATAATCCCCGATCAACGAATGAGTACAGATACAGCGCAGTACGTGGATGTACTTTTCAGCAGGCCTACATTTCTGTATAAATTCTTTTATGGGTCTCCTGCTGTATTCTGGTTTTACGGGCAATAAAATAATTACTTTACAGAAGTTAATATTTTTTTATTTTTACCTTTAAAAGACACTAACGTCAGCTTGTTTTGTGTGTGTGCTGCAGTACGACCTTTCGGCCTCTACGTTCTCTCCAGATGGCCGAGTGTTTCAGGTGGAGTACGCCATGAAGGCTGTAGAGAACAGCAGGTCGGTCTCCACAATTGATTCATTTATTTATTCTTGTTCATCTAACCTGGTGTAGAACATCATGATTGAACAGGAATAACTCGTGCTTGAGAATTTTGATTATGGTTTCAGATTGTCCAAGCTTAGATGATGATTTGTTAGTTTTCATCCAGTAAGCTTTGAATGTGTTGTGTGTTTTGTTGCAGCACAGCCATTGGGATCCGCTGTAAGGACGGCATTGTGTTTGGGGTAGAGAAGCTTATTCTGTCCAAACTTTATGAGGAAGGCTCGAATAAACGCATCTTCAACATTGACAGACACGTGGGCATGGTAATGTTCCCTGACCTTCAGAACAAACACTTCACAGCTGTGGAGATGGACGCAAAGCACTGGGGTTCTTCTTGCAGTGTGACTTTGAATTCATGTAATTGAGCGTTAATTCGGTGACTTCTGTTGGGCAAAGTAAAAGCAGAAATCAGAGCATACAGTCAGTATTAACATAAAGCCATCTGATAATTTGTTCAGATAAAACCTTTTTTCCCATATCTGACTTTCACTATCCAAGTTTCAATCTTAAACATCCCTCTGCTGTTGTAAAACTAGCAGCTGTAGCTAATCTTTCCTGCATTCTCTCCCCTAATTAAACAATAAATAGATATATACAGAATAATCTGCTTGTGACCAAAAAAAAAGCAATTTTACAGATGACCAGCCCTGATTGGTCATAAACAATCCGTTTTGATTGCAGAACTAAGGGGCTTTTAAGTCAGCTTCGTCGGCCACCTTGCTCACACATCTAATCAGCTGGACCCACAAATGTTCTATGGGATTGAGATGAGGACTTTGTGATGGACCCTAAAACATTAACTTTGTCGTCCTTAAGCTACTTTGTAATTAATTTCCTGGTATGCTTATTGTTTTGAGCCGTTTGGAAGACCCATTTATGCCCAAGCTTCAACTACCTTGCTGATGTTTGAGATGTTACTTCAATATTCCCACATCATGTGAAGTGCTACGGTCCCTGTAGGAGCAAACACCTGCACAGCACTATGCTGCCACACCGTAATTGACAGTTGGATAGTATTCTCCAGCTAGCAATCATCCCTGTGCATGCTCAGTATGAGGGATTGCTGCAAAGTCAACGTCAGTGACTGTCCACTGTCTCTACATGCTCATCCAGGAGGAGTGAATGCTGCAAGTCACTGACTGGATGCAATCTGCTGGGTTTCCTTAGATAGAAAAACTTTTAACCAATTACAGTAATAAACTGTAATTGGCTGTATTGTTTAATAACTAGGATCAATTGGAATGGATGTATATATAATTATACAGTGGGTCCAAAAAGTATTTAGTCAGCCACTGATTGTCCAAGTCCTCCGACTTAGAAAGATGAGATAGGTCTGAAATGTTCATCATAGGTTCACTTCAACTATGAGGCACCAGGAAATCACATTGTAGGATTCTTAAAGAATTTATTTGTAAATTATGGTGGAAACAGTATTTGGTCAATAATAAAAGTTCAACTCAATACTTTGTAACATAACCTTTGGTTGGCAATGACAGAAGTCAGTCGTTTGCTGTGTATCTTCACCAGGTTTGCACACGCTGCTGCTGTTTTGGCCCATTCCTCCGTGCAGATCTCCTCTAGAGCAGTGATGTTTTGGGGCTGTCGCTAGGCAACGCGGACGTTCAACTCCCTCCACATATTTTCTATGGGGTTGAGGTCTGCGGACTGGCTAGGCCTTGCCAGGACCCTGAAATGCTTTTTATGGAGCCACTCCTCCGTTGCCTGAGCGGAGTGTTTGGGATCATTGTCATGCTGGAAGACCCAGCCACGTTCCATCTTCAATGCTCTCACTGATGGAAGGAGGTTTTGGCTTAAAAGCTCACGATACATGGCCCCGTTCATTCGCCCTGTCCTCCTGTCAGCCCCAAAGCATGAGGCTTCCACCCCCGTGCTTCACAGTAAGTATGGTGTTCTTGGGATGCAACTCAGCATTCTTCTTCCTCCAAAAACGACAAGTTGAGTTTGTGCCAAAAAGTTCTATTTTGGTTTCATCTGACCTCTTCCGGATCATCCAAATGCTCTCTGGCAAACTTCAGACGGGCCTGGACATGTACTGGCTTAAGCAGGGGGACAAGCCTGGCCCTGCAGGATTCGAGTCCCTCTAGGTGTACTGTGTTACTGATGGCAGCCTTGGTTACTTTGGTCCCAGCTCTCTGCAGGTCATTCATCATGTCTTTCCGTGTAGTTCTGGGATTTTGCTCACCGTCCTCATGATCATTTTGACCCCACGGGATGAGATCTTGCGTGGGCCCCCAGATCGAGGGAGATTGTCAATGGTCTTGTATGTCCTCCATTTTCTTACCATTGCTCCCACAGTTGATTTATTCACACCAACCTGCTTGGCTGTTATAGACTTTTTGAGGCTGTGGACAGGTGTCTTTTACACAGGTAACGGGTGCAAACAGGTGCCATCAATACAGGTAACGGGTGGAGGACAGAAGAGCTTCTTTAAGAAGTTGTTACAGGTGTGGGATGGCCAGACATCTTGCTTGTTTGTGGGTGACCAAATACTTATTTTCCACCATAATTTACAAATAAATTCTTTAACAATCCTACAATGTGATTTCCTGGTGCCTCATAGTTGAAGTGAACCTATGATGAACATTTCAGACCTCTCTCATCTTTCTAAGTCGGAGGACTTGGACAATCAGTGGCTGACTAAATACTTTTTGGCCCCACTGTAGCTAATGGATATATTTTAATAATTGGTGAAGTGCCTTAAGTCAACATTTGTTATGAATTGGCACTATATCAATAAACTGAAACTAAAATGTTAACCTGACTTTTTAGTGTTGATGAAGTAATGACTTCTTCCTCTCTGTGTGGCCTTTCAGCTCATGTCGCTACAGGACTTGTTTTGCTGCTGATTACACACACTCTCACACATTTCACTCCAAAACCCGTTCATCTCTGGGACACAGAACCCGTCACCTGTCTCAACAGTATGATGGCTGGACATTCCCATGCTATTCATACCTACTTAGAGCTGCTTGAAGAGATGAACTTGGTGCCTTCAGGCATCTGGAAATTGTACCCAAGGATGAACCAGACTGGTAGAAGTTCACAGTTCTGTTCCTGATATATTTCTTTATTTCTCTATGATGTCACACAAGGAAGCAGTGTCTTTTAAGGAGGTGCCTTAAAAGAGCTCCACAGGCCTGCGTCCAATAACTCTGGTAACCCATACACAGTAGTGTGTGACCAAGCTGGTGACCCACATGAGTAGGAGGTGTCAGGCTGTGTATGGTCCTGCTACGCCCACTGAGGCCCCTGTCTGCTAAATAAATAGTCACGTTGCTAATATGTCTTGTTTCTTCAAAAATCAGCCATCCACTTCAAAACAAGAGTGAGTAGCAGAACAAACTGTTGAGCACTGGCAGGGAGGATTTGGCAAGTTTATCATTGGTGCAATCCTCAGTTTAATTCAGTAAATGAAAAGGTTTTATTGCAGTTAGACATCAATAACCCAGCTCCATGAACACTTAGATTGATTCTCATAGTTTAGGGAATAAATGTTAGAATTATAAAGATAACAAACCTTAGCTTCTTGGCCTACAATACACTGTGAAATCTACCACAACGAGCTGTTTTAGGATGGCTGTTTCTAATTTAGATAGTTGATCAAACTGATGATGTCAGTGAATTCCTCTCATTGCTCCTCCAGGTGGTGGCTGGCCTATTAGCTGATGCTCGCTCCCTGGCTGAGGTAGCCAGAGAAGAAGCTTCAAACTTTAGATCAAACTACGGACACGACATTCCCCTGAAGGTACCAGAACCACCCACCTTCTAGACCCCACAGTGCATAATAAAACATGCTGCACATTTCAGGTTGACAAACCGCCACCATGTCTTAGACGTAGTTTAAGATTTGATCCAACATCTGCTGTTGTTGCAGCACCTGTCAGACAGAGTGGCCATGTACGTCCATGCTTACACACTGTACAGCGCTGTGAGGCCGTTTGGCTGCAGGTGAGTCCAACTTCTATTACCAGCATGGTCAGAAGTGGTGGGAAACTACTGCTACCTGAATTTTCTCCTATTGCACCTCTGCAAGACAAATGTTTAACAAATAAAAGTTAGGGTGCAGCATGCAACATAACACACACTACCTGGACTGTACTTGAATTCAGACTAGCATTTTTAAGTTTCATCTTTAAAGCGGTCTTCATACTTTAAAGATGACCTGTAACAAAGGGGGTTTGTTTTTCTGTGAAAACCAAGAAGTGTGACAGCTGCTGCATCAGACATCAGATTCTTGCATCTTTTAAACATTCATGCACGCTTTCATTCTGTCTACTTTCCTCCTCCACTCTTTTATTTCCACATCTGACCCCCAATAATAAGCACTGTTGCAGCCATATTGCTGTCCATTCATTGATTGATATCTATCAGAGATGAGGCGATTTTGCTGCAGATTGTGCAGTCTGGCATCCTTCATCGTGCAGCATGTTACTGTACCATTAAGATTTCATGGTCTTGAGCTTTACAGTGTGACATGTTCAAGTCCTGTACAATTTTGGAAATTGCAGTGTGCCTGGTTTAAGATGCACAACTTGTATTCAGATTCTTGTTTATGTGGGGCTGGTATAATTCAATGGCTGAAGTGATGAGAGGGACTTTTGTAGTGGGCCTTTAGTTTGAGCTTGTGTTTAACAACATATTAAAAATGATCAATGAGGCAATATTGTTGAAATGGCTGACACTGCATCAGACTGTTGAATGTCTGACAGTAATGTATTAAAGCTTTTATCTCAAAGGTCTGTTAGATACCGTCAGTATTCATTTCAGGACTGCTTAGTCACAACTACAGAACCCAACAGATCAAAGAACTATATAACTCAGTCCAACATTAGAGAAGCCATAAAGTTCTTGTATCGCTACCTTTAGTCTAGGCTCTAGATCACCATCCTATATTTTAGTTCTTGCTGTGAGCTGGTGACACGTTCACCCTGAGGGAACCGGATCAGGTAAAAAAAAAGACCAGTTAGTTTATTTGGTGTTTCTAAACTCTGGTGTACATCAGCTGTGTCATCAGAGCCTTAAATTGAACAGGCCTCATTTCTGTATTTTCATTGGGAAAACCAGTTTTCTGCAGCAGAATATCAGGATTTTTTTTTCTAGTCATTAAGCTTCTTCTTTGTCTCAGGTTTTGGTCTTTGATGTGTTTTAAGCAGAAAAAGGATCAGTCAGCCTTAAAGTTATCTTCTGCTGTCATAACACACTGAGACTGAACAGAACAAAACCTTGATCACAGCACGTAGCAATGCTTGTATAAGACTGATGCTGTGTTACATTCAAGGCACACGTTCAAAGACCCGTTTGTTAAAATGAAGATCATTTAAAGGTTTGTAGTGAAGGACCTAGCGGTAACTGTGAGGGAGGCCATGTTTGCTACATCACCTCCTCCTCATGCTATGAATGGGTCTCTGACAGTTCTGTGCTGTTTGTTTCATCTCAGTTTCATCCTGGGCTCATATGACAAAGACGATGGTCCACAGCTCTACATGGTCGACCCATCCGGCATCTCACATGTGAGTCTGTCAGCTCTGCTGTAGTGAGTGCAGGTAAAAGCAGCAGATAGCAGGACTGACCACAGTGTGTGTGTGTTCAGGGATACTGGGGATGTGCCATTGGAAAAGCCAAACAAGCGGCCAAGACAGAGATCGAAAAGCTGCAGGTGAGAAGCTCTAAAAGTAACAGCTGGTAATTCAAATGTTCAAATGCTCACAGTGAGCCTGGTTCTGGTTCTGCTGGAGGTTTATTCTGGAGAAGAACAGGGGAGTTTTTCCTCTCCACTGTCGCTACATGCATGCTCAGTATGAGGGATTGCTGCAAAGTCAACGCCAGTGACTGTCCACTGTCTCTACATGCTCATCCAGGAGGAGTGAATGCTGCAAGTCACTGACTGGATGCAATCTGCTGGGTTTCCTTAGATGGAAAAACTTTTTATCCAATTTGAATAAATAACTGAATCTGGCTGCACTGTTTGATAGTTAGGACTAATTGGAATGTATGTACCTGACTTGAATTCTGAAAACTCATTGAATTGACTTTGTAAAGTGTCTTGAGACGACGTGTTGTGAATTGGCGCTATATAAATAAAAGTGAATTGAATTCCAGTCTCAAGGGTTAGCTTAAACATTTTATCTGATCATATAAACGCACATCTGGCAGTAAAGCCTGAGTGCTGTACTACCAAACGGGTTCAACAGAACCTGGCTATCTTAAGCCCCTATTTCACAGAGACCCTGAATTGCCAAGAATGTCAAAATTTCAGGATTCTTAGTTGAATCGTAAAAAGTTTTTGGATTCGTAACTTATTTTATTTTTATGCCCCTTTTCCATTGAGGGTCTTAGCTCCACATCTCTACTCCACTCGGTCTCTCTCTACTCGGCACCGAACCTGTTGTGTTCTCATGGACTCACTGACGGCTGGAGCTATGGTTTGAAGCTCCGCCTCCAACCGTCACTGTAGAGGCTGTGCTGCTATTAACGTTAATGTTACATTGTCACATTAAAGTAATATGCGTGAAATGATAAAAAATAAATAGAAAATAAAAACATGACTAAACTAAATACTAATAACGTTTGTATTAATATGTATATGCAAGAATTTCTTATTTATGTTTTTTATGTCTAAAATGACCCACTAGGATAATTATCAGGACCCCAGCCCAGCCAGAACTTATAAAATAAGGTTCAGGGGTTCTGATGTGAGGGGGGGGCTGGGTGGCGGCCGGAGAAGCAGAGAAGAGAGACGCTGCTGTCTGGATGGTGAAGCTCCAAAGTTTACCTGAAGAAGTTACAATGTTGGGCTTTAATGAGGAAGTTTTTGTCTTATCCATGGCAATAACGAGGACAAGGATTTAAAAACGGCAAACCTCAGACTTTTGACCTTTGAAGTAAGTTTTAGGTTGGCCATCACAGATTCAGCGGCTCGTCCTCCCGTTGGGTCCGATGAAGACAGTCTGATTACGGGCAGCTGCTCTCTGCCTGCTCCCTCCTCCTGCAGATGGTGGTTCGCTAAAGGACCATCAATAGATTTCAGAACCAAACACGTTGTTTCATGGTGGGTTTTTTAGTGTGTTTTGGGGGAAATGTTTGTGCCTCTGAACAGCTGATTCTATGTGTGATCAGCTGGTTTAGGATGTCATTACATACAGCGCTCTGCCTGCTGTAATTCAGAAAGCTGATTTGTCCTTTTTCTTTTCTGTCAGCCTTCAGGCTGGTTTATGACCCGTAAATGGTAAAATGACATGTATGACCTGCTGCGGCCACTGTGGTCCTTCATATTATTGTAGTTGCTCTTGAGTTTTATTAACTTTTCCCTGCACTACCTCTTCAAATACCTGTTTATTTTAATCTTAAAGTATTCTATTTTCATTGCATTTTATGTCTGGAAACCAACTCTTCAGCTTCTTGCTTTTATTGGCAAGAATAATCTCTTCACTTTCAAATATCAACAATCATCATACAAATAACATTCACTCCTCATCACTTTTATTATATCTTGATGGCAAATCCAACGCATTGTTAAACATAGTAACGATCTCAAACTTAATGGAATCTGATTCTTAGGTGCATTCGACATATAGTTCACACATTTTCTAACATTTGTGCAGTATTCTTATTAGATTCTTGTAAATCGTACTGAGCTCTTGACAATATTCATGCAAATCAAACTGAATCTCATGATTTATCTTAATCTATCGTACCCATGTCATAACTGAATCTTAGGGTGTCACAAATTAGGCCAGAAAAATAGTAGCATTAGACAGATCTGACTCAATCAGCAAGGCTGGGTATCAACTCAGTAAGTCATCCCAGTTTTCCTAACTCTGGATCAAAATTGAAATAAGAGGACTAATCCCTGTTATCAGGAAAGAGGCTGGTTAAAACAAGAGTTTTGGCTTCACCACAGCTTTGGTTTCCAGCTGAGGTTTCTGCTCCAACAGACTCAGGAAGAAGTGAACCAGCTGTGTTATACTGAACATCTAGAATCTGAAGGCACCAGGATAAACTACTAATCTGCTTTGTATTACAGGTCTGGGGCCGTCTTATGAGCAAACATTGGTGTGTTGTGAACATGTAGCTCTTAAGTCTTTGTGATGTTACTGTTTCTGTTTTCAATCAGATGAGAGAAATGACCTGCAGAGAACTGGTTAAAGAAGTCGCCAAAATGTGAGTAAAGCCCAGAAACCACCTGCAAACATAATCATTCAAATAACATTCTTGAATAGAATGTTAATGTTGAAATTAACATTAATGTTGAAAACTATTCAATACTGTTGAATAGTTTTATTTGGCTGTAAATGTATTTCCCAGCAACCCTCAGCTTGGCACTACAGAGCGCTATTATGACCAGCAGCCACAGAGACGGCTTCTTCCCCCAGGCTGTCTCTCTGAACACCTAACAGTCAGAGCTGGGAATCATAAATGCATACATGACAAATACAGTCATATTCAGTAAATTAGAATCTGTTCCCCAGCGACTCGTTTGTCAGATTAAAAGTACCTTTTGAAAATGAAAACAACCTTTAAGCAGGTATTTAACACACTTTTGTTAGAATTTAAATTTTTCTTAAGAAATCCTTATATTTTTACCAAATTTATGTTTAAAAGTCTAAACATTGAGACCTACGGAGCCTGACGAGTGTCAGCAGGTAAAAAAAAAAACGGTGGAAGCCGGTGGAAATCCGAGCTCACGCTTTACTTAACTCAGCTCATTTTTGCAATCCGTGCGAGCAGATTACGTAGTGACATCTACCCAGAGTTTGGACGCTTGGCCCAGACCTGCGAGGTAAGTTCAGTGGATCTGTTGTCAGCTATGAAGTTCAGTTTAGTAAAGCGTGAACACGGATTTCCACCAGCTTTGTTATTTTTTACCCGCTGACACCTGCCGGGCTCCGTAGAGACCAAAGGCGGACCAAAAGTCAAATTCCTTGTTTGTGTCCACAAAGTTGGTGAATAAAGCTGATTCTAAAAAACATGGAGTCATGAAGTAAAAAAAGAATCCAACAATATTCCTGATCTACCAGGTGTCAACCTTTTCCTCTAGAGCCTGCAGGATCTTAGCTTGGCAGGATCAAGTCCTGTAGTAGTCTGATCATCCCATCCCTAATCAGTAATGAGCTAAAAGGTTAGTTTCCACTTTTCTTTTCCTTCATCAGAATCTACATTGTGCACGATGAGGTGAAGGATAAAGCATTTGAGCTGGAGCTCAGCTGGGTTGGAGAAGGTAAGAGCAACTTAGTAACCGTTCCTCATTTCAAATCTAGCAAAGTTGTTGAGCGATGCACCAATCAGCCAGGGATCAGAAGCGATCAGCTCAGACCTGTCATCAAATGTTGAAATCTATTTCATATCAAGCATTAGATTTTAAGTTTTCCTGTTAAGTAAATGCATCAAAACTGTGCCTTAATAAATTTGTTTTGAGTTTAATAGAAATCGGATCAAGGGCGTATGTTTGGCTGCCAAATGATAATCTTGTCATTTTTATTTCATTTATTAATACCTCTATCAAAGAAACAGCCTTTAACTTGGGCGCTGGGCACACCTGTTGTTAGTGCTGTCTCAGTATCCAGTTCTTCCTGTTAAAATTAGATATTTTGAGACCTAAACAGTAACTTGTGATGTTGAAGGACAAATCTAACAGTCTGGGAGGAAATGTATGTTTAAAAAGGATTAGAAATGACATTGGTGTCTTTATAGTACAAAACCTAATACAACCCTCATACCAATACTGTGGTATTATTGTCTACTATATCATGATGAATGCTTATGTCAACAACTGATACCCCTGTGTGTATATTTATGCGCCTTGCTTCATGCTCTTCTCTCCTGCTTTTGGCTCTAGCTGTACTACAGGTGCAGTACCTATTCTAGAATTGCGCCGCTCAGTGTGGCAGCAGGTTGGAGTAGCTCTGTTAAAGAAACCTGTATAAAATGAGCTACAGCCACATTTCATTTCCCTTTGGGATTAATAAAGTATTTTTTGTACTTGCTGCTTTCTGTCTGAAAAGACCTTTCAGACAGAATTCGAATGAACGTGTCTGACCTCAGAACTGCTGAAACTAGAAGCCTGGATATTGCCCAGTCAAAATCTGATTGGTGCATCTCTTCTAAAGACCAACTGAGGATGAGAAATGTTTGTTCTGTTAAACTATCGGCTCTACCTAAATACAGGTTGTTGCACAGAAGGCACAGCATAATGTGTTACCACGGTAACGCATCTGATTCTTGTATTTTTCTCTTGGCAGTGACGAATGGACGACATGAATTGGTTCCCAAAGACATCAAAGAGGAAGCAGAGAAATATGCTAAGGTGAGGTGTTCTAAAAGTAAAGTTGAATTAAACTGTTGTATAATTAATCATCTGTCAGTCTCTTAGTTCCCTTCCTTCCCATTAAACTGAAGACCAGGAGATTTCTTTGTTTCTCAGTGTTTATTATTATATGCCATGATGAATACATCAGCTTAGGATAGAAAAAATCACCATAAATTACTAATTAAATGAAAATGTATTTTTAATCAAACTAGTTTACTTCCAAGTATTTACTGATTAGGAATATGATTAACAAACTGGTACAAATGGTACAAACAAGTGAAGAACACACAACTACTTGTGATGAGACTAGAAGAGTTCAGGTCGAAAATGAAAATAAATTTACAGCAATCTTTTTTCACGGAGTTGTCTCTAATGGTTATTCAGACTTTATCAGAGTCACAGAAGCCCCGTGTGAGAAGGTCTCTTGTTTTGTGATTTCTATATAATCTTTCTAGCTTTCCTAGCGATTTCTATATAGCTTAAAGGTGAAGGTGTTAAAGTTGTTGGCCATACCCATTCTTATCCAGTTATAGATCAGCAGAGCCACACAGAATTATTTTCGTCGTTCTTTATCTGTCACTCTTAGGACCGGCCTGGCTTACTCCCAGCAAGGAGGTTAAATCAGAGTTTGGTCTGACTCCTCCGGACTTGTTTGTTCGGAGAGAAGAATCTCTGGGTCTCAGCAGAGGCCAAGTGTCTGTATGAAAGCAGAGTTGCCACGGCGAGTTCCTTGTGAATCATTAGTAAACGGTGCTTCAAAAATGTTGACAAAGAGGTTCATCAAAACCTCCAGCTCTGCTCTGAATACATCTGCATCCACCTGAAGGAGCACAGACACTCACTCTGTCCCCCAGAAATCACATTTGGTTGCAGCATGCTTTGTCAACTATTTCCCCCTACAGCGTACATCATTAAGCCTCAGTAAGGACCTCATTTATCCCTATTCATCCGAGTCAGTCCAGAGTAAAAACAGAACCTGATCAATAACTCTTATCAGTCACACAGTGCTGTGCTGCTGCAGCCATCTGTTTACCACTAGATCTCCATGATTCGATGCATCTTACAGTCTGTAAGAGGTTTTAGTTTTTACTTGTTACAATGATGGAACAGTATGTTTGGCCTGTCAGGGTCCAACGGAGCGCCCTTTAACAGGCCAGATGTTGTTTTCAATGCTTCCTGAAGGTTAAATCAACATGGGTAAAAACCCTACAACCCAGTAAACTGTCTCCTAGAGTAAAATGATTCAGCGTTGTTCTAATTCTGTGTTCAGGTTTCCACTTCACCATCAAACAGTTAAACAGCCCCTCGGGGAATAACCAGCAGTTTACTACTAGTACTGAACTGCAGTTGATCGTCTTCAACCCAATGTGTTGAGCATTAAACATTAGATTAAAATAAACCACGTTCAACCAGTCAGCCATGCTCCTTTTAAACTGGAAGAGTTTCAGATTATCACATGGTGGGACCTCCCTACCACCCTGTGGGGGGTCAGATCTTTCCCCTGTACTTCAAGGATTCAGGGAGCTTCTGGAAAACATTCCTGAACTTCACGCTGACACGTTTTCTGTTTCAGGATTCTCTAGAGGAGGAGGATGACTCTGATGAAGACAACATGTAAATGGAGCGCTGGCCCCGTTCATCTTCATCACATCCTGCTACTCGGACACATCTGAGCTTTTCTTTTATATTGTTTGAGCTTTCATATCTTTGTTTTTTTTTTTTTTTGCATTCTAAGCTTTGAATAAAGAAAATTAACTCAGTTGTTTCTGGTGGTGTTAATTGATAACATTGTAGAAACTGTAATCATCTTGAGTTTTAACTGGAGCACAGGTACACAGCACACACCTCAGAGCAGGCGTTCTCTTCTTCATGGGTTTCTTTTTCATTTCATTTTAAAATGTGTCAAAAACCAAAACATAACAGGTACATGTCCCCTACTGCAGTGTGATATTTTAACCCTTAAATGGACAGGCATAGAAATACACTTGAAAATTATTTCATAACCATTTTCTAATGTATCTAGGCTAAACATTTTTTTTTTCAATTTACAGTTAGTATCCCCCAGGATATGTTGCCAGTTTAGGGTTAAAAAAATAATTTAACATATTTGGAATATTTCATATAACAAATTGTAAAACATTGTAAACACTGAATTAACTTTTTATATTTTGCATTTAAAAATTTGAAAAAGTGCCACAAAGTCACAAAATTTGATTGTGTAAAAAAATGAGCAAATGATTTTGAACACTGAACATGCCTGAAACCCTATCATTGAATAAAAGAGAAGCTTTACAAAAAAACAAATCTTTCAATCATCCAAATTCTGTCTTCTGAGGTTCATCAGTTACTAACATCTGTGTAGAGCCTCTACTATATTCTAGCACCAATGAAAACTGAGAAAATGGTGAACATTCAGGCCACTATTTTATGGCACTGTACATCCCATAGAAACAATGCATTGAAATTCTTTGAATACATATAGGATCCACGTTAAATTTAAACAGTAATGCACATTTAAGAATAAAATATTTTAATATGGTACATTAATAAAATGAAAGAATTAAAATAAGTGATAAGTGAACGTTTTAAAGGAACTATTTATACCCCATATCTGGGCAACATCTGCATTTCTTTTATTCATGTATGTGAATAAAGATATTTAAAAGAAAAGGTTTAACTGGATGAGAAACCATTGGGTCTCAGTGCTGTTCTCCAATGAACATGGATTCACACTGAAAAGAAAGGATGGTGCTGGACTTCAAGGAAAACTGTGAATTTGGGTCTGGTTACACAGGATGGCTTTAGAATGGTACTTTGACATGTCGGCAGTACCCAAATATCATGAGTGCAGTTTTGGGATTTAGGGGTTTAGGATCAAGTGAGTATTTGTGTAGAGGAGTCATAGCCCTGGACCCAAAAACCTCGATGACCCCATTGAACAAGAATGGACTGCCATGTCTCAGGATACAAAAGGTCCACATCGTTATCAGGCTGTAATTGATGCTCAAGGACATGTGACAAGCTTTTGGAACAATGACTTATTGTGATTTATAAATGAACATTTCCAGTTCATTTTTAGTTAATATACAATAAGATCAAGATCAGTTTCCAATGCCAATTGGTTAAAACAAGCTGTCTAAGGAAACACAGCTGATTACATAAAACAGAGGGGGAACATAAAGGTAAAAGCTGAAATAACAGCAGATAATGTAAGATTAGGGTGTAGTAGAGTGAGGGATACCCTTATGTCCTCCAGCAGCCTAAGCCTATAGCAGCATAACTACAGAGATAGCTCAGGATAACCTAAGCCACTCTAACTATAAGCTTTATCAAAAAGGGAAGTTTTAAGCCTAGCCTTAAAAATAGACAGGGTGTCTGCCTCACGGACTAAAACTGGGAGCTGGTTCCACAGGAGAGGAGCCTGATAACTAAAGGATCTGCCTCCCATTCTACTTCTAGAGACTCTAGGAACCACCAGTAAACCAGCAGTCTGAGAACGAAGTGCTCTGTTAGGAACATATGGAACAATCAGATCTCTGATGTATGATGGAGCTAAATCATTAAGGGCTTTATATGTGAGGAGGAGAATTTTAAATTCTATTCTGGATTTAACAGGGAGCCAATGAAGGGAAGCTAAAGTAGGAGAAATATGATCTCTCTTTTTAATTTTCACCAGAACTGTTGCTGCAGCATTTTGAATCAGCTGAAGGCTTTTAACTGCATTTTGTGGACATCCTGATAGTAAAGAATTACAATAGTCCAGCCTTGAAGTAACAAATGCATGGACTAGTTTTTCAGCGTCACTCTTGGACAGGATATTTCTAATTTTGGCAATGTTCCGGAGATGAAAGAAGGAAATCCTAGAAACCTGTTTAATATGGGATTTAAATGACATGTCCTGGTCAAAAGTAACACCAAGGTTTTTTACTTTATTATCGGAGGTCAATTTAATGCCATCCAGGTTAATTGGTTAAGCAGTTTCTAAGTATACAGAAGCACTAGAAGAGTACCTGTCTTGTTCTGGTATCAAGAAAATTCACCCATCAGTTCTCAAGGTCGCCCTGACATCCCACATCATGAAGGGCCAGATAGAGCTCCCTGTTGGCAAACCTGACTAAGCAAGTGAGCACATATCAAGACGCCCTGTAGTTTGCTTATCGCCATGGAGTTTGAGTTGAAGATGCCACCATACACCTGTTTCAAGACTACCTGACAAACAGACCACAGTTTGTTACTGAAGGGTTGTGTGTCTAACCAGGTAGTCAGCAGCACCACAGGGGACTGTCCTCTCACCATTCCTTTTCACTCTGTACACCTCAGACTTCCAGTACCAGACAGACTCCTGTCATCTGCAGAAATACTCAGATGATTCTGCAGTCATGGGGTGGATCAGAGATGGACACGAAGCTGTGTACAGGGAGCTGGTGGACCGCTTTGTGGCATGGTGTAGAAATAATCATCTCATGATTGTAGATTTAAAGAGAAACAGGAATAGGTCAAACACTATTTCCATTATAGGAGAATTGGTGGAGTAGAAGAAATACCTCAGTGGAGCCTCCTCTCCATCAGACTGTAATACAACAGTGTTTTCAGTCGGGCTTCTTCAGATCTTCTGTTAGATGAATTTCGTTTAATTTCCCTTTGTGTTTAATAAAAGTAGTTTTGAACTGAATCTTTATTCATTTCCTACAAACTAACTTTTTTGCATCTTAATGTTCTTGCAGAGTTTAAGGATGGATACAGTAGAATCATGGCTTCATTTGTGGGACATGGAATACATAATGCTGTGTAGTTTCACCTGCTTCATGACTATCAGAACTCAGGAAAATGAGAATGCAGCAGCACAACAGACCAGGTTAAAAACTTTATTAGAAACAGAGAGCACTGCTTGTTACACACACACACACACACACACCCACACACACACACACACACACAGCATGGCTTTTGTGTGTTTCTGTATTTACATTTTTGCTCTCAAATCTCCACCAGCAAAACAAGAACCAGACAAAAAAAACCAAGGAGTAAACAATACTACAGTACAAACAGTCTCTTAGAAAATATTAGAAATTATTCTTTTGGGATGTGTAAAATGTAGTTCTCAAATACAGGTGTGGTTTACTCTTTTTTTGAACATTTTATGTACAGAACAAGAAAATGTTGAGGAGCTGATAGCAGCTGTCTGTCTGAACCCGATGCAGAACAGAACAGAACACGAGAGAGAAATGTGAGGAAGAGGATGTCAGTGCCAAGCTGCGAGTCCAGAAACGGGCTCAGAATCAGGAAGAAGTGAGTCGGCTTCAGTACTCTGGTTTTCATGTTTCAGAACAACTCACAGTTAAAATGGTATGTTTTCACATGTGCTCCCAGTGTGTTTATGGTCAGGACTGAACTGATACTGGGTCAGTTATGAGATTTCATTTAAGAAATCATTAACATCGCATTAATGCAAAAAAGGCTTTGCAAAAGAAAAAAGATCTAGAAATTTCAACTTGAATTTTGACTCGTCGGTGAGAAAAGTTGTCCAAAGTTTATCTAGAGGGGGAAAAAACTGAATGGAAAAGATTCGGTCCACAAAGCCAATAAATACCAAACGAGCTTCAGAATATTACATTTAATTTACATAAGAACAAAAAAAGTTCACAAATAATCTCTCTCACCGTCTTATTAAAATAAAAGCTTTGATTCCATATGAGATAAAACTGAAACTGGAAGCCCATCTACTCATACATTTTTTTGTAAGAAGTTAACATTAAAAATGGCGGGCAGCCATAGTCAGCTTCTGGGCTTGTTTCTGTTTAGGCGAACCTACTGCTGACCCTGAAAGCAAAAACCACTCGTGAGATTATTCTGAAATACGGACAGAAGCATTGGCACCATGCAGGAAAAGGGAAGGGAGGGACTGGCTCTCATTTGTCTCCTCAAACTGAAAGTCAGTCTTCAGTTCAGCCCCTTGTGCAGGCCCTCCTCCACAGGTGAGAAGAAAGGCTGGGTTCCCCTCTGTAACTGCATCAGTCCCACATCACAGCTACACTCTGCAAGGAGCTCTGTCCACCTCTCTGCAGTGTCCTCAGAGCTCATTTAAGAGGGCAAAGTCTGGGGGTGAAGGGATGCAGTCCATGTGGGCGTGTCATCACCTGCACTCCACCGCCACGGTGTTCTGAGCCGGCGAGGCTGAGGATGGACTCATACCTGTGTCTGAGGAGCCTGAGGAGGTGGACGCTGTTGTGTTGGACACTGAGGACAAAGGACAGAGATGGACAGTTACCCAATCAGCACAAGTTAGTCTCACTTTTCTTGCATTTTATACAGTGTGGAGTAAAAATGCAGCCTTAGCACTGATTCATCAGAACAGAAACAACTGGATCAACAATAGATCATCTACTTCCTCATGTGCATCTCAGACAGCAGGAAGAAGCAGCAAAGCCTCTAGTTTTTCCATTCATTGTTAATATGACCGAGAGCTCTATCATAATATAGAACTGAAAACTCTGCTGCTCCCACCTTCTCTCTCCTTCTTTTTTAGTCTCTTCCTACGTCTGTCGATGGAGGCCACCTCCGACTTGAGGCTCATGTAGTACTTCCTGATCTCCTGCAGCTTCTCCTGTAGGAAGGAGATCCTCTCTGTGCTCGACATGTTGTCCAGCTCGTCTGAGGAACAGGGACAGATTATTACAGAACACTTACCAGCTTGCTACAGTCAAAGACAACAATGTGTGGGACTCTAAACATCTGTGGAGATTTTAAGTGGCCATATATAATAGACCCTTCCCCTTAATACACACTCAGGATGTATCATTTTAAAGCTTACAAAGAGAGGTGGGAACATTGTGATGAAGAAACAGAAGAATAAATAAAAGAAAAATGTGAGTTAATCAGAGACTGCTAAAGTGTCACAGCTACATGATTTCCTGGTATCTGCCAGCCCTGCTATCTGGATACAAATATACAGTCGAAGGAGATACTTGTATATAAAAAAAAAACTTTCCATCGGGACTTATTTGTATTTATGTATCAGAGGAGGAAACAGATGAACCTAAAACGTTCCAACCCCCACCGCAAGTTTGGTTTATTGTTAGAAATCAAATAAGGACCATTTAAATATCTAAACAACTAATAATAAGTGGTTTCTCCAAATTCAACACAAAGAGACAGCTTTAATGGCTGCTGGAGTCTCAACATTGTTCAACCCTTTAATGACGAGCAGCTTTAGTAGAAGGCATCTATGATGGCCACTCTAATGTCCAACACTTTGTCTGAATCCAAGCCTTGGTGGACCTTTGATCTATGTTTGGGATCACGGTCCTGTTGGAAGGTCCAGCCATGTCTGCTATCCTTACCTGGTCATCCCCACTGTCTGATATAAGTGAATGGTGGTGTTTTTTTGGACATACCCATGCCCAATCAAACCTGTGACGGCAGCTTTGCAGGAAGCTAGAGTTGCTGGAGAGCTACCTGGGCCCAGCTCTGTGCAGAATTCATTTGCACCCTGACTATAGTTGGGTCCTAAAGTTCATATAGCCAGCCTTCACTTCACACCTCAAAGCTGTGAAACAACCTGGATGGCTCAGAGGATCATTACTGATCTTTTTATTCATTTCTACAACAAACGTAGGAGGCCGGCTTGTTGTGGGACAGCAGCTGATGTGTCCAATCACAGCCAAGTGTAAAGTGTGTGTTTTTACCAAGCTGCAGGGTCCACTTGTAGGAACGCTGGGGTGACGGGAAGCTGTGTTTTTCTTTACTCTGTGTAGACGGAGATGAAAGACCAGGACAACGAGATTTCTGGGATTTGGACAATGATGAGAGACGAGACTGGTCCTCACTGTCGCTGCTGTGTCCTGGGAAGATGACCAGGAGAAAAAAGGAGTTACCGTCCAAAACAATGTGCAGAAAGAAGCAAACATGTATCAAGCCATCAGATGAATGAATTGGCAGATTTTCTGCTTGATCAGCCTTGAATAGAGACCAGCCAGGTATGAACCTAAAACTGCTCTTTCCCCTGAGCAGTAAACACACCACGACAAAGCAATACCACGCAGCACTGAACACACCATTCCTGGGTGTGGACGCAGTTACTAAGAAAACTTGGTTATTGTTGCTAATTGGTGAGGTGTTCGAAGATGAAGTCAGAGGCAGCAGTGACTTACGAAGCGGTTTAGTAGGAAACTATTTTCTACGACGTTGAAAAATGTCTGTTGTCCATTTAGGGTGTAAGAGATAAGAGGAAGGCTCAGTGCAGTACATCAATTGCTCTGGTTTACCCTTTTGAACTTTAACCCCTGCTGGTCATGGAGCATGGTGGATTTTGGAAATGTCGAGAGGATTTCGAAAATCTGAGTTAAAGTAAGGATCTTCATTAAGTAGAACAGAGGTCCCCGACTGGTTGATCTTTGGATGACAGCAGGTTGATCAAATGCGTGTCTACCTTAGACTGCATCCCTGACAACTCATTTTGTGTGATCACAATGTGGTCACATATTGCCATCCCCTGGTTCACTTATAACAAATTAGAAACGATCAGGCTTGATACGCTGTCCTCAATTTGGCACAGAGGCAAACTAAAATGAAATCAGCGTACCAATAGAAAAAAAAAGAAACCTGGAGAGAAATGTCAAAATGGCACAAAACCTACGAGGGATTTTCCAGAACTGTCCTCAACTAGCTGCACTGTTGCATCATATCGAGCAAGTCACGTACTAGCAAAACAGAACAACGCATTCAAAAATGGCGCATTAGTTAGGAAGCGTTTTTGGAGGATTTCAAAAATAAATCTGAAATATTTACAGCAACCAAGAACATCCAGTTCTTCATCATAAGGCAGCGTGAGGAAAAATCTAGGAACAGCATCGCAGCTCAGAGCGGCCCGTCTTTGCCGTTTTAAAAAGACTGGTCACTGCTCTGGTATTTCACACACACAGTGTGACGCTGGCTCTGCTTCAGAAATTATTGACCACTCAGGGAGAAAAGGCCAGAAACAAAAATTTCAACACTGTTCTAATAAATTTCTTTTTTGCACTTTTTGAAAATAAATCGATACAAGCTAAGAAAGGTATTAGCAGGTCAAAAATTAATTGGAATGTATGTACCTGACTTTTGTGAAGTGCCTTGAGACGACATGTGTTTGTGAATTGGCGCTATATAAATAGACTGAATTGAATTGAATTGAGAAACCAGACACTGGAAATTAGCCACAAATCTGATCAGTGTTTCTCTAGAAGCGAGAAATCAAAGCAATAACATCATGTTACCTGCTCCGTTCTTGTCGACCTTGGACGGGGGGTGTGTCCGTTTCTGGTTCCGTTTGTGTTTCTTGGCAGTTGGGCTGGAATTTATGTCATTCACCCTCTTCTGACCTGAGGAGTCAAAGGTCATAAATGTCACAACACAAATCAAAAGCTAAATCAGGCTGCACACTATTTAACTTTGCTGCTCTGTCCTTACCTCTTTCCTTGTTATCCTGCATAAAGAGGAGAGAGGATGAGGAGGAGGTGCTTCCCTCAAACCCAGGACTGGAGTCTCCCCCCTGATCCCCCCTGGCTGATCCTTGCTCCTCCTCAGCAGAGTCCTTGGGAGGGTGTAGCTCCTCAGGACAGGCAGTGGGAGTGGCGGTTATTGGGAAAGGCCTGACCTGAGGCTGGGGGAGATGGGGGCTGTGGGTCGAAGGAATGGAGGAGTGGACAACAAGGGGCAGAATGGGAGAACCCTGTTTCTGTTCTCGCATCATGAGAAGGAGGTGCTCTGGTGAGGAAGGCGGCTTTTCCTTCTCATCAGGGTCATCTAGGTCAACCTCATGGCAGACAAGTGCTTCAGGGCCAATCTGTGGCTCCAGCTCTTCAGCTGGGGTGGGAACTTGGGTATCTGTAATAGGGAGAGCTGTCCCAGCATGCACCTGTGCATCCTCATGAAGTGCACATGTCAGCTTCTCCTCTGCCTCAACGCTCTGCTTCTCCTCTACAGGACAGAAGAGGTTCTCTGATTTCCCTCCTCCATCACTGCTACGTTCTGAATGCTGTGATGAAGGGAGGGGCTTGTGCATGGCAGATGAGGCTTGAGATGAGGGGGGCTCTTCCTGCCTTCCGTCAGTGCAGAACTTCTTCTCGGGTGTTTTCTGATCTGTTGCCTTGCGTTTCAGTGGTGTACTGCTCCTCTCTTTAGGCAACATCTCCTCCTCTTCCTCTGTGGCAGAGTCTGTGTCTGAGTTAACAGAGGGGGACTTAGTAGGAAGGTGCTGGGAGGGGAGGCAGTGAAGGACCACCATGGGTTCTTCTTGTCTCTTGATGATGCTACGAGGAGGAGTTGATAGCAGTGTTGCCTGGAGGGGGCTGGGGGAAAGGTTTGGTGTGGGGCTAGCATTACAGTGAGGGATTATGGGAGGAGTCTCAGAGGCTGCCTCCCTGAGGATGGCCCTGCGACCTTTACCCCTGGGGGACTGAAGGGGAGCGGCACGGCTGTCACCCTCGGCTGTGCTAGGTGAGGAGGATGTTGGCGGCTGTCTCTCAGGTGGGGGAGATGTCCTGCCGACTGATGTGTCCAACAGCACTTCCTGTCCAGGTGACATTTTGTTCTCATCTTGGACAGGTAATGTCCTTGTCGCTGGACACGTTTTATCCTCCTTCTCCAGGTGAACTGGTGACACTGTGGGCTCCTCTGCAGGCTCCTCCTCTTCTTTCTTTTCCGATTGGTTCAGCACCTCATCTGATTTCTCTTGAGGTATGCTGGGACACAGAGGTGTGGTGACATCCGGCAGCGGAGCAGTAGCTCCTGAGGCCACCACGTTGTTGTCATCGGCAGGTTCAGCTACAGACACCTCCCTGGTCTCGTTGTTCTGCTCCTCAGGCTGTGCTGGCTCCTCATCTGGCTCGCAGGTCTCAGGTTTGGATCTCCCTTGCCATGACGACGGTTTGTCAGTTTTCTCGAGCCCATCGTCTGCCTCGCTGTCATCGGAGGAGTTTCCAGAATCCTCTGCAGGGAAGGACAGCAGTGATTTTAAAAGGGCTGCGTTATTTTACCCCAGGAAACAGAGTGATGTCTTTCTTACCATTAGATGCCTGATCTGACTCATACATGCCAGAAGTCCTCCTGGTTCTCCTACGAGGTGTATCTGCACAAAGAAAAACAAGACTGTCATTAGTCTTTTGTCGCAGCACTTAAGTGTACTATACTGATTAAAACCGTTTCATTCCATATGATGTCAGCACAATCCTCATCTCCTACCATTTCCATTGGCCAGGTTGGGCGTGGCGTCTATCCGGGTGCTCTTGCCATTGGACTGCCCCTCACTGCTGGGGGTTTTGGAGACACTGCGTCCTGAAGAGCTAGTGGGCGTGGTCCTCAGTTGAGGACGTCCACGCTTTAAGCCGGTTGGCTTAAGAGGTGTTATGGATGCTGGCTTCTCTTCATCTTTTTCTCTCTCCTTCTCTGGTTCTTCCTTGTCTTTGTTCTGTCAGAAGGAAAACGGTGGAATAGAGTTAATTCATCCATTCATCGTCTATACATCTTTTTAGGGTTGCTTTTAGGCTGGTGTCTACCTCCAGAGGTCATTGGATGAGAGGCGGGGTACGCCCTGGTCAGATCGCAAGTCATTCACAAGGCAACTCAGAGAAACACAGGACATAGGTTTGGACTGTGGGAGGAAGCTAATGTACAAAGAAGGAACCCACACATGCACAGAAAGACGAAAATTTTAACCAAAGACCAAAAGGTCATTGCTAAAGAGGCTGGTTGTTAACAGAGTGCTGTATCCAAGCATATGAATGAAAAGTGGAGTTAAAGGAAAAGGTTTGGCAGAATGGTTCACTCTGCTGATAAACTTTATCAAGATGCGGATTTCATTTTCCAGTAGGACCTGCCCACACTGCCAAAAGGTACCAAAAGCTCATTTAATCACCAGGAAACTGACCTGACCTAAAGCCCACAGAGAACCTATGAGCTGTTTTAAAGAGGAAGATGAGAGACACAGAACCAACAATGCAGATAAGCTGCAGTACACAGACAAAACTAATAACCATTAAAAGAGAGATGAATCCACAAATTATGAAAAGGGATGAAGAACTATATGCCCCTTTCCCATTAGTACCTACTCTACTCAGGTCAGATCAACACGGTTTAGTTTGTTTTCCATTACTATTGAGTATCTCAATATGGACGGGATCATCGATGGCAAGGTGGGCCCACAGTCCAAAGTAACTTGATGTGATTTGTAGTCAAACAGCCAGACTGCTGCTCAGTCTGACTGCTGTTAGACTCAGAGTGAATGAAGAGAGCCAGAGAAAGCTGCAGACAGAGAGAGAGAGAAGCCATGGAGCTGAAAAGTACATGATAGAGGATGTGTGAGGGCAAGCCAATACTACCTGATGCTAGCTCTCTATAGTGGTCATATTGGCCCAGCATACAACAATCTAATGGTGGAAGATAATTGTTATTAAAATATGCTGGGACCAGAGACGCTGCCCCCTACCCAATCAGCGACCGTTGGCCTTCTGGCATTGCATTATCAGCACGACTCGGCACAGGAACTGGAGATGTTAACGGTTCCACATGACTGTTACTAATAGGAAAAGCCTCAAAAGAGGGTAGAGCTGTGCCGTGCCGAACCGCGCTCAATCAGGACTAGTGGAAAAGAGGCGACAGAAATGCATGGAAACACTAGAGCTATAGATTTAAATCCAACTGAAATTAAAAAACAGGAAATATAGGATAACAAATGTAAATTCTAACAAAGTAAAAATATATTTAAAAAGCCAGCGTTTCCCCTTCAATTACCCAAGGAGGGTGCCTGAAAATACCCAACACACAACCCCTCACTGATGTCACTAATGAAACATGCTGTAAAGCCATCAGTAATCAGGGTCACTGATGTGGAGGATTTTATAAATCACTGTATGTCTACAACCTATTTAACCTAAAATATGATCAGTTCTTTCATCTCTGGTTTATGATCACTCTGAGCATAATCGAATAGGAAACGATCTATATTGATAAGATTAAAATATTAGCAAAATTGATGCCAAGCCCGTTTTCCTTTGGCGTCTTACCTTTACTTTTTTCCTCTGTCTCTTCTTCGTTCCTTTCTCTGCAGGCCAAATGATACGGTCAGCCTTCACCCATTCATCGTACCTGTGGATCCGACACGCAGTCAGTCCCAAACTTACACAACTCTGTCGTTTTCAGCTGTTTTGTGGCTGCTGGTACCAATTAATGCAAACTGCTCACTTGTCACTCATTCCAGCAGTTAATATTAAGACACTTCTGAAAGCAATATCATAACTTGGCTCCTCTATTGTGTTAAAATCAGTTAAAAGCAAACAAAGCTAGACTTGATGAAAAACAGCACTGGCATATTGGGATCAAAGCTCTACAGCAGGGATGTCAAACTCCAGTCCTCGAGGGCCAGTGTCCTGCATCTTTTAGTGTCCCTGGTCCAACACACCTCAAACAAATGGCTACATTTCCTCCCCAGTATGCATTCAAGTGTGTTGAAGCAGTGGAACATCTAAAAGTTACAGGACACTGGCCCTCAAGGACTGGAGTTTGACACCTGTGCTCTACAGTATACAGCGATAGGCTTCATCTAGAATGAAGCAAATATTCATTCTGGCAGTAACCAGGTCTTAAGAACAGCACATTAACAACATGCAGGTGGTTTAAAAAAAAGTTGCACTACATTTTTAAATGAACAGTTTGGTAAAAGCCTTAACTAATCACACTGACCTAACATTCCAGCCATAATAATGAACCAAGTAGAACTGTTCTCCGTTGTCCACGTCTGTCTTCTTGATGTGTGCCTCATAGATTTTCTGGGTTTTTCCTCTGCCGTACTTCACCCTGACCTTTGTTCCTGCCAGATAGTCTCCATCCTCTTCATCTTCACTTCTAAACAAACAAGAAAAAAAAGCCAACTAATTGTAGTCATATCCTGGGCCTTACATTCAGCTTCATTATTTTATTTCTATTCATATACACAGTTGCATGTTTAATCATGCTAAACTAGTGATCACTAGTTAGCTGCTCATTGTGAGCACACTTAACTGCAAACTTGTGCATAAATATTTGAAATTACAATGGCAGTCTTTAATAGTTTCTTGATCTGAAAAAAAAATTGTTACTTAAAAAAGATTTACCAGATAGGAGACGCTACTGCCATCTATGCCAGAGGCACACGCCTCTTTCACCAGAACAGTTCTGTCAGAGATGAGCTCCTATTTGAGCTGCCTCTCGCTAAAATGGGTCAGACATCACTCCTCAATATATTGGAGGAGTGTGCATCAAAATACACAAGGGGCTACAACAGCACCAAGCTCAATGTGGATTAAACCGAGATGTGGTCATATTGTCCTGAACATATTGCTATTCGTTCTCAGACTGCAGGTTTACTGGTGGTTCCTAGAGTCTCTAGAAGTAGAATGGGAGGCAGATCCTTTAGTTATCAGGCTCCTCTCCTGTGGAACCAGCTCCCAGTTTTAGTCCGTGAGGCAGACACCCTGTCTACTTTTAAGGATAGGCTTAAAACTTTACTTTTTGATCAAGCTTATAGTTAGAGTGGCTTAGGTTATCCTGAACTATCTCTGTAGTTATGCTGCTATAGGCTTAGGCTGCTGGAGGACATAATGACCACTTTCACTCTCTTCACTGCATTCTCACACTACTCTTCAATTTTGCATTATTTGCTTTATTTTAGCTTTTAATTTACAATTTTCCTTCTATAATTGATACACTTGGCAGAAACCCTGTCTACTTTTAAGGCTAGGCTTAAAACTTTACTTTTTGATCAAGCTTATAGTTAGAGTGGCTTAGGTTATCCTGAGCTATCTCTGCTGTTATTTCAGCTTTTAGCTTTATGTTCCCCCTCTGTTTTATGTAATTAGCCTGTTTTAACCAATTGGCATTGGAATCTGATCTTGATCTTATTGTATAATCACTAAAAATGAACTGGAAATGTATGAATCTAGATTTTAATCTTTTTATATAACTGCTTGAGTTGATTATATAATTCTGGGTATAAACGTAAAGTCACTTGAGATGACATTTGTTGTGAATAAGAGCTAAGTTTCAACTGAACATTGATGTATAAAATTACAAAAAATAATTAAAAACAACTTTACCCATGTCCTCTTCTCGTCTCCTCCTCTCCTTCTTCCTCTTCTTCCTCTTCATCGTCCTCTTGCTCCTCATCGGATCCTTTCTCTGATTCATCCAGTCTTCTGTTGCTGCGTCTCCTCACCTCTCTTTGCTGCTCCTCACCGTTATCTGCTCCTTCCCGTCCAGTATTTTCTGGCTTGACGGGCAGCTTTCCCCGACTCCCCACACCCCTCCTCCTCCCCTACAGTCAGACAATCAGAGCTGTTTTCAGTTTTTTTTTTTTTTTTTTTTTTTTTTTTTTTTTTTTTTTTTTTTTTTTTTTTTTTTTTTTTTTTTTTTTTTTTTTTTTTTTTTTTTTTTTTTTTTTTTTTTTTTTTTTTTTTCCTTTTTTTTTTTTTTTTTTTTTTTTTTTTTTTTTTTTTTTTTTTTTTTTTTTTAACCCCGGGGGACAGCAGGGAATTTCCCCAAAACCCAAAGGTACCTGACAGCCAAAAGATCATTTGGGAATTTTTCACGGGGGCCGGGGGTGTGGGGAAATTTTCTTCAGTCACAAATAATCAGTTTCAAAAAAACAAAAACAACAAAATTTCCCAAAATTTTGAAACCTAAAAACAATTTAAACCCCCTCAAACTTCAAAAGACTAACGAAGGAAAGGGCCCTCAGTCCCACCCAAAGTGGTTTTCCCCCCTAAAAAACAAGGGTGCCGTTAGTATTGGTAATCTCTAATGGAAGATATTTAAGAGCTCTTTAACTTCAGACAGTTTTTTAACAAATCATTACGGTACAAACGTGTACTAAAATCATTTTTTAAACCTTAAAAAGAAAGCTCAAATTTTCATTGAAACTATAAAAAACCAAAAAGGGGGGCTTTGTCATTGGGGTGTTTTCTTAGGGGAGTAACAGAATTTGGGTTAAACAGCATCAGCAGGGGCGGAGCGTTCAAAACTTTGGGGAAACAGAAAAAAGGGCCCCCAAAATATCTGGTCAGCACATTTCTGTTTGTTTGCCATTCAACTGTTACTACTGGCCATAATTAGCCACCACAACAATCAGTAGGGGTCATGTTTGGCAAGGATGCCGAGCCTGAATGGTTCAAAAGGATGATTTCATTTACTTGTTGCACTGAGTTTTCTCACTGTGGTCACACCCTCACAGCAGATCTTATAAGATCCGAATCACATGAATCTTAGCTTTCTGATGTCAGGTCACACATACAAGTTGAAATTTAAACGGGTTACTGCAGATGAATGTCCAGGGCACAGACGACACCACAGACGTGGAGCTAAACAGGTAGATGTATTTTATCAGCCTGACCATGGTAGTTCTTACTTTTTGTAGGCCGTCTTGACATTATATGAAGCAGCCGAGTTAAGTACTGGGATCCCCAGATCCATGTAGACCTGCTTCCACACTGTGCCAGACTCGATCTGAAACAGCCAGAAAACCAAAGCATCAGTGAACTGCCATAGGGCTTCTTTATCCAGAGGCTTTTCCACATCTGTTGGGTTCAGTCAGACAGCCAAGAGGATCATCAGGACCTCAGTCCAGCATGCGAAACCGTTCTTGTTATATCATCACTCACATGGCCCAGTTCTCTAAACAGTCTGATGGTCTACATTGACTTTCTCACCTTGCGGCAGCCTCCCAAGTGGTAGACCAGCCTGAAGAGCTTAAAGAGGTTCAGGTCTTTATACCCCAACACTGGGGGCTTGTTGATGGGAGTGCCTGAGAGAGAGAGAGACACATCAACGTTACTTCTTACATTTACCAGCATCTTCTACTACACCAACAAAACAAACTGCTGCCAGTCAGGCAAAGCTAACAAAACCATCTCTTATTGTGTCAATGAAATACAGATTACCCATCTCTGATTTTAGGCTCCAGGTTTTAACAGTTGAATTTGAGACGTACATAAATGTCTCATCTAATATGATTGAAACAAAGAAAAATTATTTTAATCAAAACATATTTATCACAATGACACTAATAACTCAGTCCTTTCTGAATAAAATTAAGACCTAATTTCCATTAAAATGCTGATGGAGAGAAACCATCGACGGATAACATCATTACTGTTTTCTCAATGCTTTTAGGTTTTCTTAAATGAAACCATATTAGTTCATTTTTGGGTTTCTCATAGTCTTCCCCTCTGCTTCCCATGAATTTGGAGAGCTGCTGGAAAAAAACCTTTTGGGTCCCCCCTCCTCTGGCTAAACAGACAGAGAGGGTCAGAAAGAGGTCAAGTAATTAGTCGGACTTTTACCTTTGGGTGAACCAGCACAACCTGGGGTATGACTATTGTCAAGCTAGTAGTTGCTTGTATCATATACAGCCTGGAAAATATGCATGGGAGATGACAATGCTTATCTCACTTACTTATTTACAACAGATTTATTAATCTAAAATTCACACTAGATATCAGTAAGAACCAGAGTAATCTAGAACAAAAACACATCAAAATAATTAAATCCAGAAATGAACTTCTATCTAATAAAGTAGAATAATACAATGGATAAGTATTTTAAATAAGAAGGAAAGCCGCAACAATCCATAGAAAGTCAAGAAACTAACAAATGATCAGAATTTGGAAAGCAATCCTGCTCACTATTAGTGCTAATAACTATTAGCTGCTTTAGTCCTTGATGATGGCCTAGAAAAGCTCTCATTTCCAAGGAGTTATAAGTAGCATCTCATGGTGGACAAAAAGCCAAGTGGCCTCTTAAGACCTTTACAACCTTATTCTAATAAACTGAGACATTTTCCAGATGTTTTTCCTGGAAATTTGGACCAGGAATATTTTGAGAAAAAAACTTTGAGTTTTCTATACGACTACGCCCCTCTATAGGACTGTAGGAGAATTACACATTCAATTTACTTGCATGTGTGTCTCCTGTGAAACATGTTAAAAACGTACCTCCTCTTTTATGTGCTTCTTTCTCTTTTCTTCTTCATTGTCTTCCTCCTCTGCCTCACTTTCCTTGTCATCTTTGTCATCGTCACTAGAGGATGAGTCTAGAATCTGACTCATGTCCATCTTCCACACTTCTGGAACCTCTCCGCTCCTCAGAAACATCTGGGCTCCTTCAAACCCTGCAAGGTATGAAGGAGATAAAGCAACACATGAGGCAGATATGGTACAAGAAAGGAGAGTGGGTTGAAATGAGCAGGCATGAATGGGGAAGAGGAGAAGGAAGAGCATCTCACCTTTCCTGTTAGAAAAATCAGACCTGGCAATGCTGATGGAGGTGACCAGGTGCGCATGTCTCCTCCCCACTGTGTAACTACGGGATTAAGACAGAAGGTCATTAACAACCTCACCAGATTAGCAAATTTCTGCATACATGATGAAAAACGAGGAACGTAAAATCAAATTTGCCCAAAAAGGACTACCAGAATGTCTCCTTACCAAACCCGACATATTCAAATGGGAGACACCACCTGCAGAAACAACCGTCTGCCCTTTGTTTTTCCCAAAAGCGCAGTACACATGTAACAGGAATCAGAAATGTAACAAAAACAAAGCAACGTTTTACATAGAAACTGAAAAAAGGTGATGAGTAAGCATCGATCAATTCTATCATTTAGGAGAGTTGATGTTAGGGCTCCACGATATATCGCTAATTTATCACTGCAAGTAATATGTATATCGCAAAGAACTACCTGCACTGCAATAAATGTAAATGAACTGTTTATGTAGACCATTCTGGTCCTCTATGCCTGGAAAATATTGATGCAGCATAAGATTTGGAAGGTAAAGAGTTGGTAAAGCCATTTAAAAACAAACTAAGTTGTTTTATTATCAATAGAGCAGACGTTGGCCAAAATCTCAACAATAGATGGAAATATTTTATTTTCCAGTAGCTGGTTAGACTGCTCTTTATCTGAGGTCTACATTTCCTACAAAACCAAAGCAGAAAAACTTTAACACTTTAATTATTTTTTGCAAGATATATGGATAATGCAACATTGGCCATTATTATTACATACTGCATATTTCCGTAATATTGTGCAGCCCTGGTGGATGCTGCCATCCATGATTGTCAGCAAGTAAAGCTGCAATTTCTGGTTGCTGGTTGTGGGCACCAGCGACCTCCTATAGAAGTCTTTATAGTAGCACTCAGAATTACTGAACACACCGTTACACAGAAGATATCAGACAGCCTTTTAGCTTCTAATGTTTACCAGAGCCATGAACCAATCAGCAGAGTCCTCCACATTCTCTATGCTGCAGGTCTGCCCCAGCAGCTCATCACTCAGCCTCTTCTTGTCGTCTTCCTCTTCTTCACTGGATGAAGTATCATTCTCCTCATCAGCTCTGAAGTACAGTTGAGAAAGTGGAACCTCAGTTTACAGCAAAGAGGAACTGAAGCACAGTCTAATGTGGGAAAGTCCAGCGCTCAGCTAGACCAGCAAGCATAGCTTCTGATGAGTGATAAAAGTGAACAGTTGGATGAATATTTCCAACAGTGGAAATAAAGGCCACAAAACAATAATGGTAACGTTGATTCTGGAGTGAAGCTGATAATGTTAAATTTGAACATAACTAACATGATATATAATTGTTTTAAGATGGATAAAACAGTTTGATGTTTTACACGTCTTAAGAAAGCAACATGTTTCTTAAATCAGTCAAAGTTGCTCGACACTAACAGGCAATACTGTGCAAACACATTAAAATATGAATTACCAATGCTATTTCCCACAATTACAGCAATATATATATATTTTTTTCCTTTAAAAAGACAGGATTTTATGTGGGGAAATCTTGATAAAAATCAAGATCTGGAATTTTTATTACTTTTGTCATATTGCCCCACCCCTTATTTTAATTGCGCTTCGTTGACATAGACTTCTGTGTTTACTTGCCTGCGGAGCAGAGTACAGACACAGCAGCTGTGGCGAATTCAGTCTGTTTTCCTGCTTCAAACTTACAATCAGTCTATAATTTACAATACTGGAGGGGGTAACAAGCTTCCATACAAGGACAGAAACCATCATGCTTGATTTCTCCTCTCCTCGGTTATTTAGGAAATCAATTTTAAAGCATCAACTTGACTGTTGGAAGAAACTACCAGGGGAAAAACGTGTCTCCGTATTTTCCCCTCCCTGCTGCTCATGTGTGCGTCTGCATGGTGCAGCCTTGCATCAAGACTTAAATAGGTGCATTCCTCCGCCATAGGTCGGAAACAATAGATTTCCTCTTCCGCCGCAGTAAATTGGCAAAGTGTGAAAATCTACTGACGCTTAATAATTTAGAATTATTAGGCAGTCCAGGGTGTACCCTCCCTCTCACCCAATGATTGCTTTTTGTTCTTTTAAGTTTTAAAGTTAAAATATTAGAAAATCTTGGTACTTTACTGAAGGTTTTCATACAGTGAGATTTTATTCTCAGCCATGCCACATTGTCACTGCTGACTGCTGTAGCTCCAAACAGCTACCAATATATACAAAGCACTGGTGGGCTGCTAAACAACACACATGTAATATTGTTTCAAATAAATCTATATTATATACATTTTGTTTGTCATTATTCATCTTTACTGTTCAGGTTTTTTAGTTTTATTTGATATATAAACACACAGCTACAGGTCAATAAATTACTGGAAGAAGACCATGTAAATTCGGTCCATTTATCATTTATACATTTCTCTAAATAATTTGGTTTAGTCTGTGTCTTGAGACTACATGTGTTGCTAATCGGTGCTATATAAATAAACTGAACTGAATGACTGCAGACAACCTGTAGCTGAATTTTAATTTGACCTCTTTTATAGTTCACTGCTGTGAGAAGACTTATGTCCAGAATTGTTGCTACACAAATAAACTGAGCTAAACTATTTACCTGATGGTTTGCCTTATGCTTCATTTAGTTATCTGTAGCAGGTTCTCAGGGAGGCCATAATAACCAGGAGCATCACTGTAACTGGCACTGGATTGGTCAGACAGCCAAGAGAAATTGTGACATCACATGATGTCATCAGCACATAAAGCGAAACCATTTCTCAGCATCATCACTCCTCCTCCATATCCAGTCACAGTGTGAGCAGTTATTCTGTCAATGATTAAAAGCCCCACACCCTCCATCACAGCTGTATCTGGTCCAGACAGTTTTTCTTTTATTCACTCTGACACAAACTACAAGAATTAAACCACTGACCATCATTCTTTGTGGTATTTTTGGTTTTGTAAAGTTAAATGTCAAAAATATACATCAAACCAACAGTTAAGAGCTCTTTTTACTGACCTTTGCAACTTGGAACAGTAGCTACATAGGTGTGAGGTGTTTCACTCATATCTATATCTTGCTGTGGCTATTGACACCTTTCTTGTTTGCATCCCTGTTCCAATTGTTTAAAGCAAACTAAAACCAAAAACTCACACAGCCTGGGATGAGCGTCTTCCACCTCGGTTTGATTTTTTCCCGATGACTGGGGTGCCAAAATGCTCTGGGTTTGTCAGTGGCAGCTGGTCCAGCGTCTGTGTGTAAGAGTTTTAGAACATTTCAAAAATAATTCAGACTTTTGCTAGAAGGTTACGGTCATCTGTCACAAAACTCACCTCACTCTCAGCAAAATGTCTCTCTCCCTTCAGACACAGGGATGTTCGACGAAGAGTTTTCTCATCACCATCATCAAAAACTAAAACGCACAGAGCAGTCAACACGTTAAGGGTGGAACCTCTCAGAGTAAAGACAGCACCCAAGATCAGATCTACAGTAATGGTCAGTACAAGGAATCTGCAGTCTTTGACCCACAAGTTTTTATTTTAAATACAAGCCAAAATGTGTCAGCATTTTCAAGTGAGAAAAGGTTTAATGTTGGAGGTGATTAGGATGTACAGTTATGAGAAAAACTAAGTACACCCTAATTCAGTTCTAGGGTTTTACATATCAGGACATGCCAGAATATATCCAGTCTTTACCAGGATCCTACATCATTTAAATCTAGCCTGAAAAGCTGTGGTCCACTCCTGTTGCTTCCATAGAATTTGAAGAATTACAGCAGCAGCAAGGCAGTGCTAATTAAAAGACAGGATTAAGTGATCATTGCGAGCGGCGCTATAAAAACAGGGCTTTGAGCAGTTTCAGAAAAATGTCCTTTGAATAGATGCAACCAAAGTAGAGTTGTTTGGCCATGATGCACCTGGCAGTGTTTGTCAAAACCAAAGAGCACTTCAGTGCAAACAACTCATGCCAACCGCCAAGCATCACGGTAGAGAGGTGCAGGCTGTGGCTTGTTATGCAGCCACAGGACCTGGGTTCGTAGATGCCACCGAGTCAGCCATCAACACATCTGTGTACCGCAGTATTCTGGAATCAAACGTGAAGTGTTCTGCCAGACTGCTGTAGTTTGAGCCAAGTTGGGTCAAAAACAAAACAAAGATCCTTAAAGCAGCAACAAAATGGGTGAAAAACAAAATCAAAATGTTGAAACTGTCCAGTCAAAGTCCAGACCACAACTTTATGTAATGCTGTGGTGGGACCTTGAAGCCAAATGCTCCTTTTTCCATCAGCACCTACTGTACTGTATCAAACCCGGCCGGCACTACACGGTTTGGTTCGTTTTCCGGCGAAATTGAGTACCATCTCAATGTGGCCGGGATCATCAATAGCAAGGCGGCCCCAGAGTGACACAAACAGAACAACATCCTTGACTGCTGCCAGAATCAGAGTTAAAGACGAGAACCAGAGAAGGCCGCAGGCAACAAGTCCAAACACTCTGGATAAGTACAGGAGAGAGAGCGAAGCCATGGAGCGGTACCAAACTGAACAGTACGAGCCAGAGGATGTGTGAGGGTAAGCTAACGCTACCTAATGCTAGCTTGCTATAGTAATCTTTTACACATTAAGCCCAGCGTACAACTATTTAATGGTTGAGGATAATGGTTATTAAAACAACGAATATTCTACCCAATCAGTGACCAACAGTCTTCTGATGTCACATTTTTAGCACAGGTCGGCTTGCTTGGATCGGCAGGCCAGCAGGTACTAAAAACAGTACCGGTTCCATGTAACTGTTACTGATGGAAAAGCTTAAAAAGTGAGAGCTGCACCGAACAGCGCCGAGTAGGGACTAGTGGAAAACGGGCATAATTTATATCCTCCAAATCTGCTCTGAAGTACACTCAACCGCAAACCCTGTGGGACATCATTTTCTTCATCTGTACCCAACCACCAGTCTCCACCCACTAGGGTCAACTAGGCGTCTCTGCAGACACCCACATGCAGCCCAGATTGTTTTGACCATTTAGGACGTGCATGCCGACAGGGACCATAATGGTCTAAGTCAGAGGGTGGCACCAAGCACCCAGGAGATGAAGAAAACAACATAAGATCATAAGGAGAAAAAGAAACAATGAAACTTGTTTGAAGAAATTCTGTGAGGAGAAAAATGCTGTTTTCTCAGTGTAGATAATTTATCTCTAAGGAAAAACAAGGAAATAAATACTGCATCGATGTTCTGGTGAGAAGCAATTCATTTCTTTATTATTCTTTCAGTTCTATTCTTCTTCTCCACCTCTGAACGGACAGTGTATAAACTTGTGCATTAATACCCCCTCAGAGGTCACAGTGAGAACTGTAGAAGGCAGTTGTTTAAGGTTAACTATAAGTACTATAAACAGGGGCACACGTTTGTCTGACAAGTCCAAGCGGACAGTACATCAAGCTCTTAACAGAGCTGTACTGAAAAAACGTATCTGTAAACCTCACAGAACTGAAGCAGCGTTGGAAAGGAGAGCGAGCCAGAATTCCTGGACAACCATGTGAGAGATTCACAATCAGACTGAAAGCAACTACTGAGAGCAACTGCTGCTAAGGGTGGTTCTACAAGCTCTTGAATTATGGAGTGTATTTTGTTTTTACACACACAGCTTATTCACTTTGGCTTCGTCTGTGTTTAATAAGCTGTATATTTGTGGAATCAGTTGTGTTTTTGTACATTTCAGGATAGATTTGCATTTTTTAAAAACTAGTAAAGACCAGGGCCTGTATTCACAAAGAATCCTAAGACTAAAAGCAGCTCTTCGTGACGTCATTCTAAGAAAAATCTTAGAATTTCCCCTTGGTAAGATAACAGTTATTCACGCAGTGATTTTTAGGCTTTAAGAGAGCTCCTAACCTGAGGAAATGTTAATGGGGATCCATTATGCAAAATTCACTTTTTGACCGTTTTTATTCTTCCATTTGGGTCTCTAATGCTTCTACAAACCGTCCAAATGCAAAAAAAAAAAACAATCAGCCATTATTTGGCTATAAATGAATGTTTTATTTTTTCTAGAAACCGCAGTTTTAAAAAGCGGTAATTGTGACGTCACAATTACACTGGCACCAGAAACCCGAGCCCCCCTTTGGGATAGCAAAAAGCAGAGCTCCACCCATTTTGTTTTCTCATAGAGGATCAGTCTCGCCCTGGTTTTAGTTTAGACCCCCGCTTTACAATGGCTCCCTTAAAGGCAGGATGTTTGTTGGCTGCAAAGCCCCCCCGTTCCATGACGTTCCCCCCGTTTGGGTTTAAACAGAGACCCCTGGCTTCATTTTACTTGGGGGAAAAGTCCAGTTACTTTGCCAAAGACAGGACTGTTGCAGAAAACTTCACCACGATGCTTTGAGAACTCACATAGACACGTAGGGTTTTTGCAGAAAGACAGATGAGAAAAAAATTCATCCCTGCTTTTGGTGGAAAACCCGCAGATGCCAAAATGTCCTGTCTTAAAAGTTTTTTTTTCATTTAACGTGTACAAAGTCCTGGGTTTGGGGGGGTGGCCATAAAATTTGCATAAAAGTGAAAAAAAAAAAGCTTTTGGGGGAAAAAAAAAAAAAAAAAAAAAAGAGAAAGGGGGGAAAATTTTGTAAATGTTTTTTTTAAAAAAAAAGGATAAATTTTTTTATAAACCCCCCGGGCCTTCCCAAAAGTTTTAATAAGTTCAGGCATTTAAAAAAAAAGGGGGTATTTCCTAAAAGGGCTTAAACCAAAAACTTTGGTTAAAAAACCCCAAGGGGGGAAAAATTTTTCCCAAAAAAAAAATTTAAAAACTCCTTTTTATTTCGGGGGGTCCCCCTTTTGGCCCAAAAAAAAAACCCTTTTAAAAAATTTTTTTTTTTTAAGAGAAAATCAAAATACATCCCCGGGAAAAAAATGTTTTCCCCCAAAAATTTTAAAAAACCCAAAGAAAATTTTAAAAAAAAGGAAAAAAAATTAAAAAAACCCCAAAAAAATTCCCCAAAAAACAAAAACAAAAAAACGAAAAAAATTTTTTTAAAAAAGTAAATGCTTTCAAAAAATAAAACCCCAAAAAATTGGAAAAAAAAAAAAAAAAAATTTCATTAAAAAAAAAACAAAAAACAATTCAATACAAACAAAAGAGGTTTTTGAGGGAGAAAATCTGTGATTGAAATTTTTGGGGGCCCCCAAAGCCTAAAAATTTTCAAAAGTTTTTTGGGGGGCGGTTTTTTGGGGATTTCTTGAGCTTCCCCCTGAGAAGGTAAAGGTACTTCCACTTGGGGGGGGCGTTATTTTTTGGGGAAAAACCTTGTTCACCTGCCCGGCAAATTTTTAAACCCCCTTTTTCCTTCCCCCGGAAGGCCGCTTCTTTTTCGTTTTCCCCCTTTTTTTTTTTTTTTTCTTTTCCCAAACCAAACCCCTTCCCAAAAAATTTTACTCCCTTTTCTTTTTTTTTTTTGAAAAAAACTTTTTTATAAAGAGCATAAAAAATTAAAGGGGTTTAAAAATAATATAAAAAAAATAAAAAAAAAAAAAAAAAAAAAAAAAAAATATGCTACGTTTTAAAAAGGTTTTATGCTGTTTTTTGGAAAAAATCATTTAATTTGCTAAGTTTTTATCATCTTTTTAGAATCCAGTTTTAAAAATTTTATCATCGGTTAAATCTCTCCATTGATCACTAGGAAACACTTGTTTTTTTTTTGGTTTTTTTCAAAAACCAATCACCCCTCTTAAAAAGGCAGGGGTCCCACCTAAATACGGGTAACCCAAAATTCCTCACTGAGAAAAGGAATCTCGTCCGTCTCCTTTTCAGAGTCGCTTCAGGGAGGGGACCCGAACGGTTTTTAAGATAGGGTCCTTGGCAGGAATCTTTAGGCTAATTTAGGAGCTCTCTGAAAAAAATCTTCGTTTAATATGGGCCCGATCCTTTTTTTGCTATTGCTAGCCTTTCTCCTAAAAAAAGGCCCAAGGGGACAGGTTTTTAGGAACACCCGGTTTTTTCATTTTACTTTAAAAGGGTAAAGGTTATCACTTACTGCCCAGACCCACTGCTTTAGACACTGATTGATGTCATTGGCCCGCTGCATTTTTATCCCTGTAAAATGGCAAATGGGGTTTTTTCAGACAGGGCCCAAAAGAAAATTTTGAATCACATGATGTCATCAGCTCAAAAAGTGAAAAAATTTTTTTCCCTCATCCCCTCCTATACAAAGGGCCCAAATCACAGTATTTGGCCCGTTCTGTCAGTAAATAAACAATCCCCCCCTTCTCCCATGATAGTCAGACAGACTACCAACTGATCCTGCTGCTCTTCCAGGGGGGGTTTTGACGTTGTTTTTCTATTTTGGTTTTGGGCCTTGGGGACTTTTTAAGACTAAAAGAAATTTTTGACAAGCCCCTTTTTTTATGGGGGTTATGGGTTTAAACCTATAAAAGCAAATTTTTTCCCCTTAGTTTAGGAAAAAACAGCTCTACAGTAAACACAATTTAGACCATAGTAAATTTAAGCAGATCATCTGGCCAACCTACTGGTCCCAAACCATCTAACACTTAGGCCACCAAGTGGACAGAAGTCTTCTGAAGGCTTCAAGGGTCTTTAGATATCTCGTCAACACTCACCTACTGTGTAGAGGCTGGCATCTGTCAGTTTACCGATGACGGCCTCGCTGCTCAAACCCTCATTGGTCCTCACCTCCACAGTGGAGCCCACCTGAAGAACACATAGTTGATCTTAAAGTCAGTCATATAAATTATACAACAAACCCACCCAAATTTGCAAAATTTTTTGATTTAAAGTGAAAAATAGTAGCCCCCTTTGCCATTCAGAGTGCTCCCTGTTTTTGGGGTAAAAGCCCCAAAGGGAAAAAAAAATGGAAATGTTTTTAAAGAAACAAAAATAAAATATCCAAGCAGATATTTCAATTCTAATCGGTTTCGAAGAACCAGGGAATTTCTGTTTAGAACTCACTCCGATGATCCCGGCTTTATTATTCAAACCACCAACTAATCCACAAGGTCTTTTTACTGGGATTTTAAGTGAAAGACCAAAATTGGTCTTTCACTTAAGTTGTGCATAATTGTGAAAGAAAAATGATACTTGGTATTCAGAATATTGAGTCAATACTTAATAGATCCACCTTTAGTTGAGTTTTCTTGGGGGTATTTTTTTAAACCAGTTTTCCCAAAACCCTAGAGCCCCTGTTTTTTGGGGGCAGGGGACCCAAAAATTAAAAATAAACAGAGGTCCACTCCCTCCATCATCCAAACACTCAAGAGACAAAAATATTTTCTTTCATCTTTATTTCACATGTAATTAACACTTTTTTTAAACTACTGATACATTATTCACATGCCCATGAAATCATCTGCTGAACAGAAACACGCAATCCAATTTCAGTACCAATTTTTAAACATTTTTTAAGGGCCCTCAGTAAAAGTTGGGGTTTTTGTGAAACCCGGTTAATTTTTGCTCTCCTTGTGGTGCTTGGGCCCGGGCTTGGGGCAATTTCCCTTCCCTTTTCCTAAATTTTGTTCCCCTTCCCTTTTCCTTTCAAAAAAGTGTTTCTGCCACGTTTTCCCCAAGCACTGTTTGAAACCCACTGTTCTCACAGTGAGCACTCGTAGGCTCACCATTGTGCTGTAAGAGACCAAATGCTTCTGTCCATTCATCTTTAAATGTGTGATTTTCCACTTTTACATATTTTTGATGAAGGCATCTTCTTTTACTCACTCATCTGTGCACCAAGCCCATTGGTATCAAAGCGGGGAGCTCCCAACCCAGTAATTAGCAACCTGCGTTGAAGGGAAAACCCCCCATAGCTTCTTTTGTTTTTTTTGGGGGCGGCGTACAACAACGAGGCGAATTACTGCCACCTGCTGACTTGGAATTTTGGATCAGGAAAAGTGTGACCTACATAGCTGTCCTGTCTTTATAGGGAAAAGAAGGGGGAAAAACTTTTTGGGGGTTTAAAGGGAGGGACAAAAGCGCCCCGACTGAAGCACCTCATTGCTTTTTCTTGCCTCCGTGCAGCCCAGGGCCCGACGCTCCACAGGGCTTTTACCATGTTTTTCACGAGATGCGGCCCCCCCAAATGAAAACCCAGACGCTGTTGGACAACATTTCAGTAATATATAAAAAGTTTAAAAAACAGCTTTGGGGCGTATTGGAGGCAAGTGGGTCCAGATTGGCTTCGGGTTTTGGGGGTCACTGTCATGTTTGAAGGTCTTTTGTAGCCTCCTTCCAGGATTGTCCCGTATTTTACGCCATCTTCCCATGAATTCTGGCCAGCTTACCTGTCCATATAGAGGAACAGCATCTCCACAGAATGATGCTTCCACCACTGTGTTTTACCAGGGCAATGGTGGGTTCCAGATGCTTTGCTGTGTTAAGTTTCCATCTCATTAAGTGTTTTGCAAGTAGCAAAAATAGTTTACATTTGAGCAGATTATTGCCATTTCCCCTGCATGGCTTGTCATTGCAGCAACTGTTTTAGTGTGTTGTGTCCCTTGGTCTTTCTGATGCTGTTTGTTCACTAACCATCCTCTGAGGCCTCAGAACACAAGGATTTTTGCAGAGCTTAAATTACACACAGCTGGACTCTACTACCGGGTGACTTCTGAAGCACCTCCTGGATTTTACCACACTTTTCAGATTCTTACATTATGTATATTCCTCAGACTTAATAAAGCGCTATATAAGCGCATGCCATTTACCATTTATGAGCTAAGGAGAATCACGTGCTTAATACACTGTCAATTCTTTCCTTTTCCCAATCAGAAAATTCATCTAGTTCTGATATAAACTTCCAGAGCTTAAGATGACATGCATCAAACTTAGACGTTGAACCAGCTTACCCTGAGAGGCCCTTTGACCTGGTCGTCCTGCACAACCTGGGATGTGCTTTCACCTTTCAGAGTCACCTGGGAGCAGAGATGAATGAGAGAAAGAAGGTTAACATGATTCTCTTCCCTTCCCTTTACCAGGAGGTAGAAAGCAATAAAGGGTTTTGGCATGGCTCATAAACAGCCTGGAATTTCATTCCAGAGAATCTTTATCCCACCGATTCATAAAATACATTTTTTGAGAAATTATTTGTTCTTCAACAAAATGATTGTTTCTGTCACTTTTTCATTTTTAGAGATCAAACATGTGAAAATGCCTGATGGTTTAACTTATCCCTGCAGATGATAAATTTCTCCTGGGTTACAAATAAGAAAAAAAAAAGAAAAAAGCAGAAACAAGCAAGTTTTTCCCGATTTTTGGTCTAAATGTTAGCCCATGTGCCCCACACACACAAGTTAATACTATTGCCTTTTTCCAGAATTATGTTCAGAATGGTGTTAATTTAGTAACATAAGAAATTGTCTTTTTATTTCTCTGAACATTTTAAGAAGTATTTGTATGAACACCTTTTACCATGTACATATTGTGTAAGTAAACTAGCATTTACAATAGCTAAAAGGTTCCTGCATTTTCTTGCCATGTCGTGTTTTAAAACTGTCTGTAAACCCTGACCAGTGCACTACATAGAGATACTAAATCGGAAGTAGTATCTGAAACTGTGTTAAACATATTTGCAGTGTGGATTGTTACCATCAAGAAACTGATCTCCAGAGCCATGATGTGCTTTGAATCTTTATTTTTATGAGGATATAGTTGCCAGGTGGTGGTTTGCTCCTACAACTCCAGCTCTTACCTTCACCTTGACCATGCGTTTAACAGTCTTGATTTTGGCTTCACAGAAGGCTCCTCTGTACTTGGCACTGACATCTGTCCCCACTGTCAGGTAGGCAGGCTCGTCTGCTGCCTGAAACACATAAACTAATTAGAATGCACACAGATGTATCAGGCAAGCAGTGCAGCAGCTGGGTCCAATCACAGAAGTGATTCCAAGTGACCTCCAGTGGGCCACTGATTTGACCAAACCATTAAAAACAGACTTCATGAAGGTGGACTGAGGGCCCAATGTCCTCTAGTAGGCCCTGTATTCACTGCCTGGCATCCTGGAGCTTGACTGGCATTTGCCAGAGAACACCGGTTAGGCACTGATGCCATGTTCTTTTCACAGATGAGTGCACGTTCACTCTGAGCACATGAGCCGTGGTGAACGTTATACTGCCTGCAACAGACCAACTGTTGGTCTGGGGAGGTATATCCATGGAGGGACAAACAGACCTGTACGGGATAAACCATGGTACCCTTACTGCCATTAGGTATCAGGATGAGATCCTTAGACCCTACGCTGGTGCCATGGGTTCACCCTTGTGCATGATAATGCCTGGCCTCATTTAGCAATGAGTATGCAGGGAGTTCCTGGAGGATGAAGGAACTGATACCAATGACTGGCCCATGAAACAAATCCAATAGAACATCTCTGCCACATCATGGTTAAGTCCATCCAAAGCCAACAGGTTGAACTTTAAACTGTCCAGGAGCTCAGTGATGCCCTGGTCAGGATCTGGGAGGAGATACCCCAGGACACCATCCATCATCTCATAAGGAGCATGCTCCATCGTTGTCAGGCATGCATACAAGCACGTGGGGCCATACAGACTCTGAGTACCATTTTGCAATGACATTTCAGCAACTTGGACTAGCCTGCCGCATCAGTTTTTTAGTTTCAATTTCTATGTGACTTCAGTCATACGTGGTTAGATCACTATCATTTTCATCAAATGAGGTGGCATCTTTTTGTTCCTAACAGGTTAAACATACCATATAAGTCTGGATATCCTGCAGGATTGTTTTTCCAATTGACCTCTGGTGTGTTTAATTTATGTGTTACATTTTCAAATGCCATGCATGCAAATTCTGCATGCCAGTAATATATCTGAGCTGTTGCATGGACTTTCATTGCCTTTCATGCCCACAGTTCATTTAAACATTTAATGGCCAAGCTGTTAAAGCTCACTAAAAGCAGTGGGGATGTTGTGATAAAAGTAAAAGGCAAAAATATGTTTTAAAAAAGGGGCAAAACAAGGGGCCTACCAAGAATTGTTAGTTATATTCAACATTAGCAATGCGAATATGGTTTTCAGATATCATGTAGCCCTACTGCAAATCCATTAAAATATAAGATGCCTTTTACTAAAAGGCAGAGCTTGCTTCTTTTTGCATCAGTTCCTTCTATATCAAAGAGAAAAAAATATATCTTTCAAACCTTGCAAATAGCTTAGCATTTTCAGAGATGTGAAGTCAAAACCAGGTTTCACATCAGCTGGTGCCTCAACTTTACATTTTTCAGAACCTTTCCCGTTCCTTATGTGTAAAAAAAATGTGTATTTTTTAAATTACAAACTTAATGCTTTGAACATCAATTGAAGTGTTTTAGGTGCTCAGCTTTCCCCTGTGCTGACAGATGTCTGACACCGTGCAAAGACCAGACACATTAGCGCTGCACCATATTAGAAAATCTTGCAATGGCGAAAATATTGATAAATATTGTGATGATGATGACGACATCAGCTGTGATATGTGTCTACCTTCTTCTTTCCTCCCCTTGTCATGTGTATTTCCATCACTCTGTGACCTTTAGCTTTTTGAGCAATGCCATTTGTTCCTAGTGTTGGCCTCTGTCCATCCGGATAATATATAAGGATGTAAAATGAAAGTTTATCACACATTTTAGCCAGCTAACATAACAGACATATTGCTGCATGAAACCCAGACTTGTCAGGTTAAGGGGGTGGGGCTAATAAAAATCTGACACCAAGATGTATCAGGGTTGTTTTCTCTGTAGTGATGTCAACTAATGACAATTATTATTATTATTATTATAGATTGTTACTGCAGACTTGTGGTCCATATTACAAAAAAGAACAGACAATAATAATAAATAACAGAGCAAAAATACATTAAAAAACCTAGCCTTCCAGGAGGGAGGTATACCAATGTTCCTAAAGAATAATGAACTGCACTGTACTCAGTGTAGGTCTGTAACAAGACTAAAACAGGAACAAGCATAGGGTTCCAGTGGCCAACTATCAGACAATGCAGCATAACTGGTACTGAGAAAGCAACGCTGCAAGGGGTATGATGATCTTAAATCAAACTAGTTACTCATAAATGCACTTTTATTAGATGATTATGTCCCGCAGAGGTTTTAATGCTACCTTTTGACACAATGTTCTGCTTTAGAATGCATTGATTTGACTCCAAAGAGGCCACGTCTGTTTACAATAGGTAACTTCAGTGTACCTTTGATCGCTCATTGTTTTGTTTTTTTAAAACCTATGAGGCCTGTTTTTTGGTTGCAAGATCTGGACGAAGCAGCTGCAGCTCAGTTGGCCCTGAGCAGAATGAGTCCATGTAAACATGTGGCTTTAGGATGAAGGAGAAGCTTCAGCAAACATTCATTTTTGGATGTAATGAAAGTTTCATGAGCGCAACCATCTAAGTTTGGTGTGGGGATGTTATGCAAGTGTAACTAAGGCTGCAAATCCCGCAAACAGCACAAGTAGATAAATGTCTAAATAGAATGAGGTTCACAGGGCAGATCCTTGCTGTACATACAAATGTAGGGTTGTGTTTTTGCCTGTTTAAGATTATTTTTACTTTTCATGTCTTCCAGAGAGGTGGAAACAAAATAAACCCTGGTTAGATCTAATGGCTATGATATTCATATTTAGTTAAACCTGACTCAAAGAAAAGAGTTGTTAAACAACTCTTTAGCCTTGGGGACTTTTAAACAGGACCCTAGATGGCCTAAAAACTATATTTCTTATTTTTACATCAGAATGTTCTAAAAGTGAGTGTTACCTTTGCAGAGAAGCCAGGCTTCTGCTCCCAATGGTAACCATTTGGAGCTAAAAACAAATATTTATATCTTCCTCACAAAATATTACCTTATGGGAAGCCTTTTTTCTCCGATTGTTATCAGACTACTTTGAAAAACATTTACTTAATTTACTGCAAGACTTCTGTTCATAGCCATCTTTTCGTTTTGGTTTTTTTTGGCACTGAAGAGGTGATTTACGTGTAAATATGACAATAAGTCAAAGCTTTCACCACTAAATGTTGGTAAGAAATCTGAAGGATGTAGTGATGAAAATCGGGGGTCAGTGAGTGTTTAAACTGGACAAACGCCGGCGGGCAGGCCAGTAGCTGGTTCCAGCAGGATCCCTCACTGGAATGGGAACACGGAGCTAAGACTGACAAGAGTTCATGGCGCAGGGCAAACACTCACCTTCATCTCTCCGGCTAGTCCAGGGATTCCAGCTCGAAGGATTTCAGGTCACTGGAAGACAAAATAAGAAGATTCTTAAAGCTGTCGCTGTCATGGAAAATACTCTGTCCTAAAAGAACATTTTAAGCTAACCAACTAGCCACGCACTTGTGTTAGCTCAGGTATTCTTTGCTTTCTCAAAACCGCCCCCGCCCCCACTTTCCCCGGAATGGTTTCTAAAACTTAACCAGAAACGTTTACTTTAATCGATTGTGAAGTGACGATCAGTGTGGGCTGCTGGGCTCTGTGGACGGCTCGGTGGGGGCGCAGGGTGACTGCAGCGCGGCCATTGAGAAGCCTTTTCACTTCCCGCTTCGCTCCCTCTGAGCGCCTCTGAGTCACGTCGCCATCACAGCTCGCAATGTCAGTTAGCTCGGCTATCTTTACCATGTCCGCCTCTATCAACGCTGCCTGGTGAACTCCTGCTGGGTGGAAAAGTCCTGCTAAAGAGCCGAACCCCAACCTAAACAGAGTCTCAGGAGCAGTAGAGCCGAGCGGGTTTCACCCCGTCTTCCTCCGCGGAGCGACATTTTAGCTAGCTGGCTATTAGGCGACTCAACTAGCCAGTTTGTCATCACGGCGATTTAAACTGGATCTGAAGAAGGGCAGCCCCGACACGAGAGCACACGGGACCCCATTTGGTTTCTGAAAACACATCAAGTTTCATATGGGTGAACAGAAAATCTATCACAACGGCCGGGGCGAAAACTGTTGGGAAGTTATTTATTTAATAAGCGGCTCTTCCACAAAGGCGCAGGAGCTTCACATTGCTTCACTGCCATTCACTTCACAGCCAGCACCGTTCTGTAACAGGCAGCCGACCTCTTTACCGACATAAACTCGCTCCTCCGAAGACCTTCTGTGAATTAATTTAGCGTTCAAAGTAAACTGTTATTCATGTTTACACCATAAATGATTATTACTTACACTCTCATACGCCGTTGCTTCCTCTCTAGCTTGAGCTGCAAAAGCGATACACGGACAACAAGCTGTTGAGCTCCGAGATGTGTTTCCCGAGATGTGATTGGCTGTGATGACAGCAGTAGCCACAATTGAGATATCTAATTGGTCAAACGTTTCTTCCATTTCCATAGGATGTACCGTATGTGATACCACTATTGGTCAATACGAACGCGGCGCCACAAGGGAAATGACGACAACTGCTGGGGGACTGTCCAATCACAAATAAGCTTACAAGAAAAAGCTAAATAATGCAGAATGGAAAGGGACTAATTGGACAAATACTTTTCGTTCCATCACCGGCGGGTTATTATTGGTTGCGCCGTCTTCCTTGTTTGTACTAACAGCGTAGGAAGCCCAGCCCATCTACGTGATGGAGATGTGCGCACTATACTTCATACAAAGATAATCGGCGTTAGCAGGTCTTTCAAACGCTTATGTGTAAGATTAGTTAGTTCACTTTATTAAAGACACGCATTGGTCCCCAAACACATTTAAGAATTTCTTCAGATGACCTTTGAAGACCGCCTGATCCTTACATCGCGTCAGTGACCAGCTGAATAATGGCTGGAAAGGGTAGCGCACACACTTCTTAAACGACTCCATCGGCTTCTTAGTCCGAATGTTGTCTATGCTGAGTGTTACTGGGAGTCTGCACAGAAGGATCACCGTGAAAAACGGCGGTTAGCCGTCGGTGTCTAAGCCTTGATTGGTGGTGGGGCAGGCTCCGTGGCGCTAAGACCGGAACCTTGACGTCAGATGAAAACGTAACAGTAACAGCCAGGGGGCATGTTGGCTCCATGTGAATGTTATTCCTGATCCCGAACAAATGTTCTGGTGCCATTTTCACTAAGGACACTGAAGGCAGTTACGGATGACGTCTTATTTAAAAGCGGCATACATTTAGGGGCATACAATATTTTTTATCAAGAAGATCATTTTGAAAGCACTAAAGTGTTGTTTAAAAAAACACCTTTGGGATGAATTAAAATGTACTCAAATAGGGTTACACAGACTATAAGGAAAGCTAAGGCTAACTTTTTCATCTCCAATATAGAGAATGCAAATGGCAATGAGAAGAGCATGGCGAATTCTAAATAAATTATTAGGCAACACAGGACAAGACCCTTGAAATAACTATGAATAATGTTCAGAATAGAGATCCAAAAGTTGTTCCAAATACTTTTAACAATTTCTTTGTAAATAGTGGGTCTGACATTACAAGGCTCTTCACTCCCTCCAGTCTTCTACCATGCCTGATAAATGAAGATCTCCCTTTTTTTGAGTTAAGACATACAACAGTGATAGAGGTAATAACGATCATTGCCGATCTCAAAAGCTATAAGGCCAAGGATGATCAGGATTTTGAGGAAAAGATATTAGACAGCTAGTACAATTCTTACAAACGCTTTGACAAAAACACTCAGTTGGCTGCGAGATGCCTGTCTCTTACTAAACACCAGAAAAAACTGTCTGCATGATGTTCACCAAAAAGTCTGTAAAATGCAGGACCATCAAACAACCAACGTTACTGAGCAGACCTTATGTATTTCTAGAGGGAGAGGAACAAGAGCTAGTCACCCATTTTATATATCTTGGTTTAATTTTGGACTCCAACCTTACATTTAAAAAAACACATAAAGGTAACTAAAATAGTCAATTTTAACCTACAAAACTCCAAACAGATTAGGCCTCTAATCTCAACAGAGGCTGCTAAATCTTACCTTAACTTTATGATGTTATCACATATTGAATATTGTTTTACAACATGGTCGTTTGGCTTGTGCAACTGCATTAAAACCTATTGAACAGCTTTCTAAAGAAGCACTTTAAGTATTTGATAGGAGGCTACAGTCATATCATCTTTGCCTAGTTTTAGACAAATATAACTTAAGTTTTGAGAATTTGCAATTATTTTAAAAGCTGTCTTATTTTTTAAGTGTTTAATGGGTAAGGCCCCAACATCCCTAGAGGATTTTATTAAAAATAAAAAGGTCCACATAGCATTCGGTTGACCTCTAGGTTGGACTGTGAGGTTCAATTCAGAACTTCTTTGTTCTCACAGAATGTTTTATCTGTTAAAGGATGCAAGTGCTGGGACACACTGCCTGTTAGCATTAGAGAGAGCCCCACCTATCTCTGCTTTAAGGGGCAGCTTAAAGCATGGTTGGTCAGTAACCAGGACTGTGATCATTGAGGACTTTGTGTTTATCATTTTCGTTATATAGTTTTTTTTTGTACCCCTTATATTTATGTGTGACACTGTCTGAATATTGGCATCTTGTATGTTTTATGGGACTATGGTTTATGGGACGGAAATATTTACAACAACATTGTACATTTATTAATATGCAGTTTTCCATCTAAATAAAATCAAAAAATCAAATGACCTGAGGCTGCAATTCTAGTTTCCTCATGTAATTATAAGCACACTCCTAAACCTTGTGGAAGATGTTTACAGAATAATTAAAGTTGCTGTTGCTGGCAAAGGTGGGTCCATCAACAAATTAGACCTTATAGGTTAAGGATGTCATCAAAGATCATGTACATGTAGAAGTAGACAGAGTAATGTAGTGTGTGTGTGTGTGTGTGTGTGTGTGGTTGGGGGGCCTGCTAGCTGAACACATAGACTTTGAGTGCCAATCAGTTCCTCCCGTTCTCGCCTCTAGTCTGCAGCGTAAAGCACCACAAGATCCTCTAACAATCGTCTGATTTCAGCAAATACGATGAGGCAAAGAGCTGACTCCGATGCGGTACCAGATTGAAAGGCGCTGAATTTAAATCAGGCATGTAATGAGTATTTTTGAATGAATCTTTTGAAGACAGAGTGGATTCAAAGCAAAGGTTGTGGAAAGAACAAAAAATACATTTCTGTCACAGTCGGAGACATGACTCCAGTGGGCTCTACTCCCTTAATACTCACTTTTCTTGGCAACGGGTTTTTTTTTTCTTCCAGAAACGCAGCTCTCATATACTAGATTGTTCAGCTTAAAACTTTTACAGTTTTCACTTTGGTTCTGCATAAAGAGTGCCGCACCATTTGTCCACTCCATTGAAGCTGCTAGGCTCGCTAGCGTTTATTGCACGCACTTAGTTACTTACAGTGAAATACAAATTTTCTTCATTTTAGGAAAACATGTTGGCGATACTTTCTACTTATTAGTTCAGCCCTGCACTGTTTGGCTGATAGAGCACGTTTTTATGAGTGGATAAGTCATACAGAAAAAAAATAAGAACTACACCAAAACGTAACCAAGAAAATAAGCAAATAATAAAAGATTTTGACAACTCCAATAAAATGTTATATCAAACAGAATCAGAAATAACCACCTGAGATGTTAGAATAATGCAACTAAAACGTAAAATATAAAATAAATAATTACATTTAAAATCCAATTATAAAATATAGCTGAATGAAGACATATATAAACTTGTATAAAATCTGATAAACTGGTAAGGCAAATCAAATGAACTTGAGTTTTAGGTACAAACCAGACATAAAGCTGAATTTTTAGTTATCCATCCTAAACTGTAATCTAGATTCTCTGGGTGCCATGTTGGGTGGGAGTTATGATCTTAAGAAAACAATATTTCGACATAAATGTGTCTTAAAAGATTAAAAATAAGCATGTGTTTTTAAGGCATTTCTGTTTGTGGCACACAGGCCTTCTTATTTGGCGCCTTGGTTTGGATTTCTTAAAACCAGGTACTTCCTACTCTGATTCAAAGCAAAGATCTGCTGGAGGTCAATTCTCGTCTGTTTCTGTCCATCAGATCCGAAACCGCTTGAACCGCTTTGCTGCTTGAACTCCTCTGGGTCTTTCTATAATAAAAAGATGCTTCTTGGTCCTGATATTTTCTGGTCGTGGTTTTAATGGATGATGGAGAAACGTGTTTGTCATCCTTGTGAATAAAATCATTTTACTATCATAAACAGCGGGGCATGTGAAGACCTTTGACCTTGTATTGATGCGTCATGCGCTGAGCTATTAGTAGTACGCTTCTCGTTTTCCCGTCTCCAGCTCAGTGTTTGTTTTTGCCCTGCTGTGAGGTGTTCAGATGCATTCTGGCCCACAGAGAGCTTGTAAGCATGGAAAGGTCCTGGTTCCTACACAACACCTCCGTCATGGTGTTGTTATTTCCAGGATTGATTGAGCTAAAAATGAGTAAAGATCATTTTAGATATGAAGCTTTTCATAAAAAAATGATGTGTTTACTGACTGGAAGAATAATGTGAGAAATCAGAGCAGGAGGATTATCAGAGTAGAACTAAAACACCATCAGACCCAGAGGAAGGAAGGCTGGATTATACAGCTCTGCATCTACTACAGTCTTTGGTTCTTGTATGGAATTTTGTGGTAGATTAGTCACTTTGATTAAGTAATTTATTTTTGATGTTCCTTCTGTTTCTGTCTGCCTCTGGGCCTTTCATTCTGTTTCACACACTCTGGGAGGATGAAGGTTGTGAGGGGGAGCTTTTAGTTGGCTCCTCAGGGTTACACAAAGCATCTGTGTGGGACTATTTTTTCCCCACAGACTGCCAGCCCAGCTGACAAGTGGCACGTAGCTTACTGGGGTAAAGGTCTCTGTCACATTAAAGACCAGTATGACCCCTGACCACAGCCAGTGGCCATAAAGTTTTGTGTGGACAGAATGTTTTTCCAGGAAGGATGCAAATTCTGCCAGATCTTCCAAACTTTCCAAGCAGCCCTGCAGTAAAGGCCTTTTAAAATTTACTAATTTCTCCTGGATTCGCTTTTCTATGTAATCTAAATGTTTCAGATAATCAAACTAATTTTAATATTGGACAGATAACCTGAGTAAACAGTTTTCAAATGATGAGTTCCTTTTATTAAAGGAGAAAAAATCCAAACCAACCTCAACCTATGTGAAAAGTAATCACTCCCTAAACCCACCCTAACAGTAAGATTTCACCTACAGCTGGTCTAAAGCTGACCTACATCTACAACTCTCTGTCAACATGATGAAGACTAAACAGCAGCCCTGTTAAAGGATGGTCCAGTAATTTCATCAAATCAATTCTAATTAAATAAAACTACGTTCAGTCCAATTTCATTTAATTTTCCGTTCAACTAATGCAATCAGAACTTGAGGAATAACCAGAACCTAGCGTTCGCTACCTTTTCCAGTACAGTGAGACGTTTTGAGAGCTTCCTGTGTTGGCAGGTTTGCGTTGGCATGTCCTAATCCTGGACGTATTTAAACAGAAGGAGGCGAGGAGGAAATCAACACCACTAGCTCACAGCAGAACTTAGCAGAGATTTGCTTTCTGTTCCAGCCCACATGAGGCAATAAATCAAAGCAATTCATGTTTTAGGAATATATATCCTTTATTTATGTCTGTAAAATGTCTGATTGAAAGTAAGATCTCATTTTTGAATGAGGCCTTCTAACAAAGGCAGGAGAATCTACAGCAGCTTAAATGCATAATTTCTCTTCAAAAGAAATACAGCTTATATTCAGCAAGCAAGGATCAAACCCAAACACAGTCAGAGCTTATTTCATGCAAAATTCTTTCATTTGGACAAAATTCTAGGATTAAGGACAGATTTCATTGCACTACTACATATTGTATGTTGACAGTAAGGTTTTGCCATATTAATACTGCACTGGTAATACACAGGCTTACAATAAACAAGTCCTAAGAGTCATATGAACTTGGAGCTAAATGTATGTCTGAAACAGTAAAGATTGAGATAAATACTAAAACATGTTTATATCTGTGTGGAATAACTGATGAGGAATTAAAAAAGATTAGTTCACAATCTAAATTAAATAAATATAAGTGAGACAGGATCTGTCCCAGTCTAACGTACATTTAGAATAATGTTTGCTGATGTTGTCTTCTTTATATTGTTGATTTTTGTTGTTGTTGATTTAGGTCTCTTTTCTTTTGGTAAGAAAAATAAATTCTTCCATTTGGGTGAAAATGGCAGTATAACACTGAGATGTTAGGAACTTATACTTCTTTTAGGCAGGTCCAAGTTTTGATAAATGGGCTGAAAAAGACTTTTCCCTCTTTAATGCTTCATGGTCCTGAAGTATCAAGCACTGTTTTCTCACAACTACTGCAGCTCAAGGCCGAGAAGGTCCTTGTTGCAGAGGCCATATCAGCGGCCAGCATCAGAGTCACCACTGTTCACATCCAGATGCGGGTCAGGATCCAGTGTGAAAGCGTGCTGCTTCATTCCCCTCTAACAGGATGGGGGATTTGCTTCCTTAGCCCTTTCCTGTTGCCTGTCTCTTTGCAGCCGGAGGCTTTGATCCCTTCATTTCTAAAGACTTCATCTTCTGCAGGGCCAATGCAATACATATCTCAGTTTGACCTCCCCTTTGTGTGGTTAAAAGTTCACTTCCCAAGGCAGCGGCGGCGGCAGCGGCGGCGGCAGCGGCGGCGGCTCTGCCACTATAGAGCTGCTGCTTTCACAACAAAACTGGCTGGCCTGGATTACTGAGCAAAATGCATTACTTCACATCCGGCAGCTTCAGGAACACACACACACACACTACATCACACACTGCATCAGTCACACATGTAGGAAGGGAAGTTTTGCTTAACTGAAGTTATTTCCTTAATCTCTGCCATGGAGCTGAATGATGCAGGGCCTGAAGCATCCTTCTACGTAAGTGGAGAGGAATTTCCAATTTTGTCAGATTTGGATTTGAAGGGTGCTCATAGAATTTTACACCACGACTGTTGTTTGTTTTGTATTAGCTGTTATGATTGACAGACCACTATGAAAGAAAGCCTGAAGATATGAGCTGTACATATGTGCTGGAGCATTTGCTTATTTGTGTGTTTGAGATTTGCTCTAAATGAAGTCTGACCTTTGCTGGAGGACAAGCCTGCTTTGAAATGGCAAGGTGTTTATTGAAGTTCTCCTTCTATGTCCATTGCAAGCTCCAGCAAATCACTATTCATAATGTGTAAACATTCAAACGGCGTAGAGAAAGCCAGGGGAGCGTGCAGCCGGAACGCTGTTAGATAAGAGAAAGAAATACACATTTCCTACTGGCAGCTATAAGCGAATCTGTGTAGGAATGTGGTATTTTTTACTTTGAGCTATTTAATATAAGATCATATGTTAAAAAACTGAAGCTGCAAGAACAAATTTCAGGCTAATTTAAATGATAGAAAAGAAACTTCTTCGTGACAACAGTACTGAGGCGTTGTTTATGGGGCCCTTTCTTTTCCATGTTCATCATCATTAGCTGAGTTTCAGCTGCATTCAGACGGTGCCAGCTGAGATGCTCTACTTTAGAGAAAAGTGCTGGAAAGTTTCTACCTGGATGTTGTTCTGAAACACCATCTTGTTTCCACTGCTTGCAGGACCTGAACAGTACTCTGAAGAGCCTGCTGTCGGAGTGGTTTTCTGTTGGTCTACTCCGACTTGAGAGAATCACCTGGCAGTCCCCCTGTGAGGTCCTGCAGAAGATCAGCCAGTAAGGCCCTTCATGCTTTCCACAAAAAAAAATGTATAAAAATAAAACCTTTAATTCAAGGACATTTAGTCACCAGGAAAGAAACCTGGTTTAAAAAGTGGGTTTTTTGTTTCTTTACAAATTAACTAGCGAATTATTGGCAGCCATACAATTGTTGAACAAACTCGTTTTGCCAATAGGACACCGCTTAATCTGCTCCTACAATATTTCACAAAGTTGGAGCCAAACCATAGGGATCAGAATCAGAACCAGCTTTATTCACCAAAGTTCTGCACACAAACAAGGAATCTGACTTCAGTTCCTCTTTGCTCTCCATGAAGACATTTTAAATATAAATGTATAAGGGAAAAAAAATAATTAGTAAATCTGTATAAATACAGTGTGTACCAATGAGAAGGACATTCCTGAATTAGTGCTGAAAAGCCAGGTATCGATCTGGGTCTTCTGACTGTTCAGTGTCCATCAGAGAGGCGGCGTGGGGAAGAAACGGACTCTGTCGCAGCTGTTTTTAGCATACAGCGCTCTGTAGCGCCACCTGAAGGTAAAAATATAAACCAGGGATAGGCAACCCGTGGCTCCGGAAACACGTGCAGCTCTCCAGCCGACTTTTTGTGGCTCCCTTGGCTTTGACAGAAGAAAAAAAAGAAAAATATATACAAAATAATTATTTCTTATTTATATACATATATATATAATAGATAATTCTGTCTATCCATCCTCATGTGTGTATTTAATTACCAAGCTCAGTCTTATAAAGCCGGGGGGATTATTTCACCTCCAACAGCCAGGCCAACCTTTTATTCAGTGGTGACTTGACTTTAGCTGCGTGTCAGGGGCAGAGTAGGAAACACTTGGGATATTTTGTGTACTTCTACCTTCGCCATATGAACCAGGAGGAGGAGAGTTAGCCCTGCTGCTGCTCGCAGGAGAGGAAGTTCTGCCATCACGTAGGCGCATGTAACTCAGCTTCTCAGTGACACAGAGTATCAGGAGTGTGTTTTCATCCAGCTTTTGTCAAGTTTGGTCGTAGAGAGGAGTGTAGCGACAGCGCAGGGATAGATATCACTGTGATCCTATTGGGGGAGCGGGCGGTCTTGTTGGCGGGGCGGGACGCCCCCCTTGGATAATGGTAGGGGAAATACTCCACCTGCACCATGAAGAGAAGTCCAATCAGTTTGGGACATTTTGGGTGAATCTGAGTGACCAGTGTAGAATTTCTCTGCCCACTTCTACGTGTTTATCAGGCACTAATGTAGCTGAGAAACGTCTGGATTTTATTCAACAAATCTCCAAATCAGTGGGTGAATTCCACTGAATAAAACCTTCCACTGTCAGCTAGAGACCTGTTACTAATTGATGAAGAGATAATGAAGGCCTACCCTGCACCTGAACGCTGAACAGATTTTAAGTTACTGCTCCAAGAAAATCATTAAATGGCTGTACTTCCTAAATTTATCTGCCAACCACTAACTGCAATTAGCATGTTAGCAGCTCTACCAGCTGAGCCACAGCACCATGCTGTGGAAGTATATGAGCATGAAATGTGAGTCAAAGCAATTTTCTAAACGGCGTCTAAAGTCCACAACTGTGTCAGCTGGGGAGTTTCCATTGTGTCGTTGCTTCATCTGATGTTGGACATGAATAAAAATCTTAGCTGGAGCTGATTTGGATGTGCTGTATCTACATCATTTAGCCGTCTGAAGAGCCAAGAGCTTGAATCGCTGCCTAAGTGCCATACAGTGGTGCAGTAAATGAATGGAGGCCTGTAGTGTGTGTCAACCTTATGTTCAGCTAGTATTAAACATGCAAGCGATTCAGTCACATCCAGAAGGGGTTTGGACTGATACTGTTAACATACAAGGTGATTATCAATGCATGTTAAGGTTCAGAATGTGTGTGGTGAGTCGATGCCACTGATAACTGTGAATTTTGTTGCTCACATCAAACTGTTTGGAGTTTTTTCCTCTGAAATTAAGAACAAATTGTTTCATTTAAAGTTGGACAGAAATTTGCAACCAGAAATGTAAAAAAGTAAAACTGAAAAACCTGACTGAGCTTTTCTGTCAGGTGTGAAGCGGTGCACCCTATAAGGAACTGGACGGATCTGAAGCGCAGAGTTGGACCATACAGACGCTGTTACGCCTTCACCCATGCTGCCATGCCAGGAGAGCCTTTGGTTGTGCTTCACGTGGCCCTAACTGAGGACATCTCGGATAACATCCAGGTCAGAAGCAAGAGCTGCAGGCTAAGCTCTGCAGTAATGAGCTTTGTCCTGCGCATCCTTAGGAGCAACTTCCATAGTTTATATTCAAGTTTTTCTTCTCATGACATTAAAGAAAAAGGTTTTGTTAACCTCTTAAGAAGTCAAACATAGTCCTAAATCTTGATTTTTAGGTCTTCAAAGTTTTAAATACACTCTAATACTAGGTCCTAATGTACTTTGATTTAGTCTTAAATTTGTACTTTTGATCAATTGTTCACTGCTTCCTCAATTTTTATATTTTTTTTAAGTAAATGTGCGGACAACCTTCATTTGTTCTGTAATTTGTACTTGCTTTATGTTGAGGCTGCTAAAATGGGAATGTTCTGGTTCAGTAGAAACTTTGTGCAAATTTTATGAGTCTTGGCCAGTAGCTGGCTAATGGCCTACTTCAGTAACTGTCTTCAAACTTAAGAAATGCTGTAGATGTTGAAGTTGGGCACACTGGATGTAAGAGTACTGGAGTGGCATTCTGAAAAACACCAATTTAGCCTTATAAAGTAAGTCTATTAAAGGTTACTAACGAGGAAGGTTATGAAATTATTATTCTTCATTCATGCAGGTTTTAAACTGAAATCATAAATGTTCTAAAATCAGTCTTAATAGCTTAAAGGTCTGGACACCCTGAAAAGTTTGGATGATGTTCAGCTCTGCTGTGCTGAGACTGCACCAGAGGCATTATTAGTTCTGGCAACGCAGCAACAATACAGCTGTCTGTGTTTTTGTTTCCTCAGAGTATTGTTCGTGAATTTGCGACACTTGATGCAGAGGAGGACATAAACAAGATCAGTTCAGCCATCTTCTACTCCATCTCCTCAACCCAGGCTGGCCTGCAGGGCGTGGAGCTGGGCAACTACCTTATCAAGAGGGTGGTCCGAGAGCTGCAGGTGGGTAAACGTGGAATCTAGGTGCTGCTCTGCTTACACGTCAACAAAGAAGTCGGACAAGTAATTGCAGATAAAGAAAAAGAAATGGAATTGGCAGCAAAGGAATTGACTCATCGCAGTTCCAGGTTGTTCTCCTGAGCTTCATAGATATTTATCAAACTTCCCAATATTTATTGTACGAGTTCATCACATCTTTTGGTTTCTTGACTCAGCCTTAGTGTGCCAAAAGGAATTTATCACATAAACTGACTAATTATAAATCCCTAAATAGTTACTGTGAAATGCTTATTTAGTTATGTTTGTAATCATGTTAAAGTCTTAATCTGAAACCATACACAACAGTCTCCACAAGGTGATGATGTAGCCAAAATCTGCTTAATCTGAAACCAAGCTTCGTTCAGCAGATCACAGCTGAGCAGGTTTCACATAGCTGACTACAAAGACCAGTCTCATCAGTGATGAGCATCTTGTCCTCTCAGAACCTTATCATGGCACTGCATGTGACAAACACACAGATATGGATGTTTACTGCAGAGGAGCTCCTCAACTCCGCTCTGTGATGAAGAATCAGAAAAACATTTTCACATTCAGCTGTCTGCCAGCTGGCCAACACTTTCTTCAGACAAACAATACGTTTGAAGAAAAAATCTCAGGTTTGATTTGAGACGTTTTCAGTATACAGAGCTTACAAAAGTATTCACACCCCTCGTTCCAACCCAAAGCTTTAATAGATTTTATGTGACAGACCAACACAAAGCTGTGCATAATTATGAAGGGGAAGGAAATGATTTTCTAAATTCTTTACAAATTAAAATCAGAGAAGTTTACATTTGTTTTTAGGCCCTTTCTCTCTGATACCCCTAAATAAAACCCAATGCAACCAGTTACCTTCAGAAGCCACTTATTTTGTACCTAGTCCCCCTGTGTGTAATTTAATCTCAATATAAATGCGCTGTTCTGTTTCTGGTCTCAGAGGTTTGTTGGAGAACCTCAGTGAACGCATAGCATCACGAAGACCAAGGAACACAGCAGTCCCAGGACAACTGGGACAGCCCACAAGGCACTCCACAAATGTGGAAAGAAGAAAATCAATTTTTGAAGGAAAGCTCAGCCTATCATGAAAAATAGTAGCGGCAGCATCATGCTGTGGAGATGCTGTCCTTTATCAGGGACAGGGAAGCTGGTTAGAGTTGATGGGAAGATGGATGGAGCTAAATCCAGGACACTCCTGGAAGAAAACCTGTTAGAGGCTGCAGAAGACTGGAAGATTGGATGGAGGTTGACCTTCCAGCTGGACAACGACCCTGAACAGAGATACATTAGAATGGCTTAGATCAAAACTGATTCATGCCCTTCATCCAGTCTGACTGAGGTGAGCTGTTTTACAAAGAAGCATGAGCAAATATTGTAGTTTGTAGATTGCAAAGCCGGTCGAGACAAACCCTGAAGGACTCGCAGCTGAAACTCCAAGAAATGATTCTTCTACAAAGCGTTGACTCAGTGGGACTGAATATAATTGTTTGCCCCACTTTTTAGTTGTAGAAAACAAAGCTCCACCCTAACCCGCTCCAGCTCGTTGTTTCATGAATGAAAATCCTAACTGAAACATCAGGAAACACTCAACCCAAGACCTGGTTCAGACTCCTTTAAGTTATCTCTTCATGTAACGTAGGTTTGCCTACAGACCATGGTAATAATGAAAGTATGACTGGGCAAAGGAAAAGCAGTTTCTGCTTCTGTGTTGAGGCGTTTTGTTTCAGGGAGAGGAAAATTGGTTATATTACAATGTGCTGAAAAACCCTTTGGACTGTCTTCAGGAGCTTGTTGAGATTAGAATATCTATATATTTTCATGTCCTCCTTGCGATGCAAGAAACCCCTTCTTTAGCTTCTCTGTCTTAGAATAAAAGTCAAACAAGGATGGAGCAGTTTAAGTTTAGGAAGAGATCATTTACTGTAATGATTCACTCACGTAAAGTTTGTGGAGTTATTTTCACATTATGATGGAGGCCCGTAATAGTTTCTAGGGATGGCTGACCTGTTGGAAGGCACAGATGGCTGTCATTGTGGGAGTAGAGGACGTCCTGCTGTTCCTTCAGCCAGGCTAATCTTTCTGACATTAAAAAGACTAATCAGAAGGAAGACAGAACCTGCTTATCAGTGTCTTTTCATGCACACACAAGGCAATATTACAAAGACAGAAAATGTATTTGCTTTTTATTATAAATAGCCTGCAGACATGGACCACAAAGAAAAATGGCAGGCTTACTGTACGTTTCTATTTTACCCAAAGTCTACTGGACTGAAAGCTTCACATACAGCACCTGTCAGTAATTGTACGTGTACTCACTACATTTAACTAACTCTAATAATGTAACATGTGAGCATTGTAATTTCTATCAGCAGATAAGTTGACATATTCACTCTATATCAGTTTAAGTGATAAGAGCACTGTTCACATTCCTTGGGTTGTCTTATTACTGGTTACGGTAGGAGAACATGGAAACGGGGAAAATCTCATCCAGATGCCCCAGTGATGCTATAAGCATGAAAGGTCTGTTCAACATCTGTCTAATTGCCTGATTAGTAAGTACCTGCCTTGCATTTCAATGGTGTGCATCAGACTCTGTAGCATGCTTGGTTTGACCAGCTAAGCCAGGGTACCTCTGGAGTGGAAACATTTTGCAGCTTTTATGTTGTCAGCTAATGAATATTTGACCTTTTGGGGGCGCTCAGAGACTATGCATAGAACCTTTAACTTTCATCCCAAAATGGTCGGGCATCATTTTATTCCATATAAAAAGCAAGACGCTGATACCATGGCAACAGTAACTTACTGTCCAACATTTTACACCCTGAATCCCAACATACACACACTGTACAAAATGGAGGCAGATCATAAACAACAAATCTAGTTGCTGTACATGACAGGATGCGATGTTCTCAAAATCTGCTTTATTTCCTCACAAAACAGATGTTTAGATATGCAAACATGCATGTCAAGATAAGAAACAGTGCAACAGCAGATCGGCCATTTTGTCTCCCTACAGTTTTCACAAACTTCCTTTTTGTTTTCTACATCATCACCTTGTGGAGACTGTTGTGTATGGTATAGAATATAACTGTGTGTGAAAATCCTAGCAGATCAGCAGTTGGTGAAATACTCAGGCCAGTCTGTCTGGCTCCAACAACCATGCCTCATTCAAAGTTAAATGCTCTTCCTCCTCCTCGTGATGCTCACTTTGAACCTTAGAAAATCACCGTGTCTGAATGCTTAAATGCATTGAGTTGCTGTCATCTGATTGGCTGATTCGCTATTGGTGTTGAACAAGTGGCTGACTCCCAGACCCTGACATTGTGAGTGCAGTGGTCTACCTTGGAAGCTGTAACTAACAATGGATCTGCAGAGATCCAGGCTCACTGACAGAACTTTGCCTCACATAAAGATGATGAGACGGACAGTGTTTCCACTGAGGATTCTCTGTAATGATGGATGGAAGATAAAGTGGGAAAGAAAGGGTCACAGCTGCATTTTCAGGGGCAGGAAGAATGTCTTGCTTGTCTTTGTAGATTTGACCCCCGAGCAGAACTCGCTCCCTTCATCCTTTTCTTCCTGCTTCCTTTTACACCTTTCCCGCTGCTTTCATGCTTATTCCTACACTCTCTTTTCTGTTAACTTTTGCTCTCTAAAATGGAAACATCTAGCAGAGCTTGGCGTGAGGAAGGTACGACTGCAACATGGTCTAGTGTGAAGAAACACAAACAGGAGAGCCAGCACGGGGGCTTGATTTTTAAATTGAGAGGTGGGTGAAATAACGGAAAGCAACAGAAAATAGTGTCTCACCAGGTGGTGTCTCACACTTCCACTTTCATAGACAGATATTGCCTTTCTGGCTGACATATTGTTCTCTCACTTATTAACGTGGACAGCAAAAAAATGTGTCTGAAAAAAAGGTGGGAGACTTTTTTTCCTGCTAAAGGAAAGAGGTGGTAAGACAGAGAGCTCAGATCAGGGGATGACTGGTTTCAGATGAGACAGAGACACAGGAGGACAGGTATTATAGGCGAGAGTGCAAGGGATGAAAGAGTAGGAGAGGATAGAAGAAGAAGAGGATCATCCATCACCATCAGCAAGGCAGGCTCATGAAGCAGCTGAGGTGATTCATAATAAAGTCCCAGACTGAGGAACTGAAGGGGTCATGCAACCTGAACAAAAACAAGGACGTTACAGTTGTGCTTTGTCACTGAGGTTGAACCTCCATTTCTGATATTTCTTATATGAAAACTGGTGTCCATTAAGATAGGTTTCCTTAGATTTCCTCCCTGTTATGTCGTCTCCTTCCCTGTCACAGATCTACTCAGACAGGAAACTCTGCAACTGTTTCCACATGAATGCAAACACTGCAGGAAGCCTTGGAACATTGGTTTGTTTTTATGATTCTGGTGGGTCTCTTAAGGTGTTCTATATGCTAAACCTCTTCTCAGAACCCATTTCAACTTCTACAGTGGGGAGAACAAGTATTTGACACGCTGCCGATTTTGCAGGTTACCCCACCTCCAAAACATGTAGATGTCTAATTTTTATCATAGCTACTCTTCAACTGTGAGTGACAGAATCTAAAACAAAAATCCAAAAAATTACATTGTGTGATTTTTAAGTAATTAATTAACATTTTATTTCATGACATCAGTATTTGATACATCAGAAGAACAAAACTTAATATTTGGGACTGAAACCTTGTTTTCCAATTCCAGATATCAGAGGTTTCCTGTAGTTCTTGACCAGGTTTGCACTCACTGCAGCAGGGATTTCGGACCACTCCTCCATACAGATCTTCTCCAGATCCTTCAGGTTTCAGGGCTGTCGCTGGGCAATACGGACTTTCAGCTCCCTCCAAAGATTTTCGATTGGGTTCAGGTCTGGAGACTGGCTAGGCCACTCCAGGACCCTGAGATGCTTCTTACGGAGCCACTCCTTAGCTGCCCTGGCTGTGTGATTCTTGTCGTTGTCATGCTGGAAGACCCAGCTACGACCCATCTTCAATGCCTTTACTGAGGGAAGGAGGTTGTTGGCTAAGATCCCCTGATTCATGGACCCATCCATCCTCCCCTCAGTACGGTGCAGTCGTCCTGTCCCCTTTACAGAAAAGCATCCCCAAAGAATGATGTTTCCAACTCCATGCTTCACGGTAGGGATGGTGTTCTTGGGGTTGTACTCATCCTTCTTCCTCCAAACAAGGCGAGTGGAGTTTAGACCAAAAAGTTTGATTTTGGTCTCATCAGACCATGTGACCTTCTCCCATTCCTCCTCTGGATCATCCAGATGGTCAAAGGAAGCTTTAGATGGGCCTGGACACTGGCTTGAGCAGGGGGACCTTGGGTGTGCTGCAGGATTTTAATCCATGGCGGCTTCCTCATGATCATTGATGCCCCACGAGGTGAGATCTTGCATTGAGCCCCAGACTGAGGGAGATTGATCGTCATCTTGAACTTCTTCCATTTTCTTATAATTGCTCCAACGGTTGTTGCCTTCTCACCAAGCTGCTTGGCTATTTTCCTGTAGCCCATCCCAGCCTGGTGCAGGTCCACTATTTTATCCCTGATGTCCTCACACAGCTCTCTGGTCTTGGTCATGGTGGAGAGGTTGGAGTGTGTTTGTTTGATTGAGTGTGTGGACAGGTGTCTTTTATACAGATAACCATTTCAAACAGGTGCAGTTAATACAGGTAATGAGTGGAGAACAGGAGGGCTTCTTAAAGAAGAACTAACTGATTCTTGTCGGTTGTTAGGTGATCAAATACCGATGTCATGCAATAAAATGCAAATAAAGTAGTTAAAAATCACACAATGTGATTTTCTGGATTTTTGTCTAGATTCCGTCGCTCACAGTTGAAGAGTAGCTATGATAAAAATTAAAGACTTCTACAAGCTTTGAAGGTGAGAAAACCTGCAAAATCAGCAGCGTGTCAAATACTTGTTTTCCCCACTGTAGCAGCCACAGCAACACACTTGTATAGTTTTAATCATATTTTTTATAAATTGGCTTTTTTAAATTATACTTGCTCAGTGGAAAACCATAAAGAAGTTTTATATAGAGAGTACTGGTCCTACTTACATTTGGAGGTATTCCAGGGACATTCCACTGGTAGGAGACCGCTGAGCAGATCTGGACCATGCTGGAGGGTCAAGGTATCCGTGGCTTCTGTGGATTTTTTTCCCTCCTGGTCTTGTTATCTTAGTGACTCATTCTCAAATAAGCAGATGGTAATGGAAGGAGGATGAAAAGTTCTTCACCTCATTATCCTTGATTCTCTTATTTTTGTTGTTTTTGTTCTTAATATATATTTTAGATAAAAAATATAATGATTATACAAAAGATCTTACATCTTCATTATTTCATTTTTATTTGTGGTCAGGCATGTATCTCATGATGGTCACCATGAATGCTAAGTCAGACGCTGATAATTATGTAAAACATTAAAATGTTAACGTGGTGGAGGAGTTTGAGTGCTCAAATGATCCTAGAGGCTATGTTGTCTGGGGCCTAAATGCCTTTGGTAGGGTCTCCCATGGCAAACAGGCTCTAGGTGACGGGTCAGACAAAGAGCGGTTCAAGAACCCCTCATGACGACTACTAAATCGAGGCACGTGACGTCGCCCGGTATGGCGGAGCCGGGGGGTCCCACCCTGGAGCCAGGCCTGGGGTCGGGACTCGTCGGAGAGCGCCTGGTGGCTGGGTTGCTCCTCGCGGGACCCGGCCGGCCAACCCCGAACGAGAGACGCGAGGCCATCCCCCAGTGGGCCCACCACCTGCAGGGGGATACGTGACGGACTGGTGCAAAGAGGATTGGGCGACAGACGAAGGTGGAGACCTCGACGGCCCGGTCCCCGGATGCTTAGGCTGGCTCTACGGACGTGGAATGTCACCTCGCTGGGGGGGGAAGGAGCCTGAGCTTGTGCGGGAGGTCGAGAGATGTCTACTAGAAATAGTCGGGCTCGCCTCCACGCACAGCGTGGGCTCTGGAACCCATCTCCTTGGAGAGGAGCTGGACTTTCGGGGAGAGGCGGCGGGCTGGGGTGGGTTTGCTTGTTGCCCCCCAGCTCAGCCATCTCGTGTTGGGGTTTACCCCAGTGGATGAGAGGGTCACATCCCTGCACCTTCGGGTTGGGGACAGGTCTCTGACTGTCATTTTGGCCTACGGGCCGAGTGATAATGGAGTACCCGGCCTTCTTGGCGTCCCTGTCGGGGGTGCTGGATAGTGCCCCTCCTGGGGACTCCATTATTCTGCTGGGGGACTTCAACGTCCATGTGGGAAACGACAGTGACACATGGAGAGGCATGATCGTAAGGAATGGCCTCCCCGATCTGAATCCGAGTGGTGTTTTGTTATTGAACTTCTGTGCTAGTCACGGATTGTCCATAATGAACACCATGTTCAAACATAAAGGTGTCCATCAGTGCACTTGGCACTTGCACTTGTATCACTTGCACTTGTATCATCAGACCTTCGGCCGCATGTTTTGGATACTCGGTTGAAGAGCGGGGCTGAGCTGTCCACTGATCACCACCTGGTGGTGAGTTGGATCCGCTGGAGGAGGAGAAAGCCGGACAGACTTGGCAGGCCCAAGTGCATAGTGAGGGTCTGCTGGGAACATCTGGCGGAGCCCTTGGCCAGGGATGTATTCAACTCTCACCTCCGGGAGAGCTTTGACCAGATTCCGGGGGATGTTGGAGACATAGAGTCCGAGTGGACCATGTTCTCTGCATCTATTGTCGATGCTGCTGCCCGTAGCTGTGGCCGTAAGGTCTGCGGTGCGTCTCGTGGTGGCAATCCCAGAACCCGGTGGTGGACACCGGCAGTAAGGGACGCCGTCAAGCTGAAGAAGGAGTGCTATCGACTTGTGGGACTCCTGAGGCGGCTGACGGGTACCGTGAGGCCAAGCGTGCCGCGGCCTGGGCAGCGGCAGAGGCAAAAACTCGGGCCTGGTAGCAGTTCGGTAAGGCCATGGAGAAGTACTACCGGTTGGCCTTAAAGCGATTCTGGCAAACCGTCCGGCGCCTCAGGAGGGGGAAGCAGTGCTTCGCCAGCACAGTTTATAGTGGGGCTGGGGAGCTGCTAACCTCGACTGGGGACATTATCGGGCGGTGGAAGGAGTACTTCGAGGATCAATCCTGCCATCACGCATTCCCTGGTGGAAACAGAGGCTGGGGACTCGGGGTTGGACTCTTTCATCACCAAGGCTGAAGTCACCAAGGTGGTTAAAAAGCTCCGCGATGGCAAGGCTTCGTGGGTGGATGAGATCCGCCCTGAGTACCTCAAGTCTCTGGATGTTGTGGGGCCTCTTCAACATTGCGTGGTGGTCAGTGACAGTGCCTCTGGACTGGCAGACTTGGGTGGTGGTCCCCCTTCATAAGAAGGGTGACCGGAGGGTGTGTTCCAACTACAGGGTGATCACACTCCTCAGCCTCCCTGGTAAGGCCTACGCCAGGGTATTGGAGAGGAGAGTACGGCCGATAGTTGAACCTCGGCTTCAGGAGGAGCAGTGTGGTTTTCGTCCCGGCCGTGGAACACTGCACCAGCTCTATACCCTCTACAGGGTACTCGAGTTTTCATGGGAGCTTGCCCAACCAGTCCGCATGTGTTTGGTGGACCTGGAGAAAACATTCGACTGTGTCCCTCATGATGCCCTGTGGGGGGTGCTCCAGGAGTATGGAATCGGGGGCCCTTTACTAGGGGCCATCCGGTCTCTGTACAAGTGGAGCAGGACTTTGGTTCGCATTGCCGGCACTAAGTCGGACCTGTTCCCGGTGCATGTTGGACTCCGGCAGGGCTGCCCTTTGTCACCGGTCCAGTTCATAACTTTTATGGACAGGATTTCTAGGCGCAGCCAAGGGCCGCAGGGGGTCTGGTTTGGGGACCAGAGGATTTCGTCTCTTCTTTTTGCAGGTGACGTGGTCCTGCTGGCCCCCTCTAGCCAAGACCTACACTATGCGCTGGGGCGGTTCGCAGCCGAATGTGAAGCAGCTGGGATGAGGATCAGCTTCTCCAAGTCTGAGGCCATGGCTCTCGACCGGAAAAGGGTGGCTTGTCCTCTTCAGGGTGGAGGGGAGTTCCTGCCTCAAGTGGACGAGTTTAAGTATCTCGGGGTCTTGTTCACGAGTGAGGTAAGAATGGAGCGGGAGATCGACAGACGGATCGGTGCGGCTGCCGCAGTAATGGGGGCGCTGTGCCGGTCCGTTTTGTGGTGAAGAGAGAGCTGAGCCGAAAAGCGAAGCTCTCGATTTACCAGTCAGTCTACGTTGACGTCTACTGAATTGAATTGAACCTATGGCCATTCAGTTCAATTCAGCTTATTTATATAGCGCCAATTCACAACACATGTTGTCTCAATTCACTTCATAGAAGTCAAGTACATACATTCCAATTAATCCTAACCATTGAACAGTGCAGTCAGATTCAGTTATTTATTCAAATTGGATAAAAAGTTTTTCTGTCTAAGGAAACCCAGCAGATTGCATCCAGTCACTGACTTGCAGCATTCACTCCTCCCGGATGAACATGTAGAGACAGTGGACAGTCACTGGCGTTGATTTTGCAGCAATCCCTCATACTGAGCATGCATGTTGCGACAGTGGAGAGGAAAAACTCCCTTTTAACAGGAAGAAACCTCCAGCAGAACCAGAACCAGGCTCAGTGTGAGCGGCCATCTGCCACGACCGACTGGGGGTTAGAGAGAACAGAGCAGAGACACAAAGAGAACAAAGAAGCACTGATCCAGGAGTACTTTCTATGGGAAGGAAAAGTAAATGTTAATGGATGTAGCTCCTTTAGTCGTTTCACCTAGAAAGAAAGAACAGATAAACTCTGAGCCAGTTTTCAAGGTTAGAGTCTGAAAGAGAGCACAGAGAGTTAGTTACAGTAAAAGCTCAGTCAGTAGCTATGTCTAGGAGAGAGAAAGGGTTAAACACTGAAAGACAGGGCCATGTGGATCATCGGTAGAGGGTGAGCATTAAGTTGTTGCCAGCAGAAGCTTGGAGGATTCCCCTCTCCAGAAAGGTGTCACAGGTAGACAAAGAGTCAGGCCAGGTGTAGCTTCTAGGAAGAGAAAAGAGAGAACAAAGTTAAAAGCTGAAATAACAGCAAACAATGCAAAATTGAAGAGTAGTGTGAGAAAGTAGCGAAGAGGGTGAAAGTGGTCATTATGTCCTCCAGCAGCCTAAGCCTATAGCAGCATAACTACACAGATAGTTTCAGTTTATTTATTTATATAGAGCTTATTTACAACAATGTCGTCTCAAGGCACCCCACAAAGGGTCCGGAACGGCACAGGGCTGCCAGGGAGGACAGACCAAACCACAGCGTGCCAGAGCCCGGCCATCCCAGAACAGGCCACGTGTAGGGGCACTAAGTAAAATAATAAACTGATAAAGTTTGTCCATCTAGGGCCCACTGATGGCCATTGTTATACTAAAAACCACAAGGATCAGGATACCTCTCTCTGTCAGACTGATTATAACCATTGGAAAAGAGAGGGGGTCATACAGGTAGCAGAAATGGAGGCTGTGTTTGCACCTCAACCATAACTGAGCTTATGGCCATGAACTTTGGGTCATGACCGAAAGAACGAGATCCCAGATACAAGCGGCTGAAATGAGCTTCCTCCGTAGGGTGGCCGGGCACTCCCTTAGAGATAGGGTGAGAATCTCGGCCATTCGGGAGGGGCTCGGAGTAGAGCCGCTGCTTCTCCACATCGAGAGGAACTAGTTGAGGTGGCTCGGGCATCTATACCGGATGCCTCCTGGACGCCTTCTTCGGGAGGTTTTCCAGGCACGTTACACCGGGAGGAGGCCCAGGGGACGGCCCAGGACATGCTGGAGGGACTATGTCTCTCGCTGGCCTGGGAACGCCTTGGGCTCCCCTCGGAGGAGCTGGAGGAGGTGTCTGGGGAGAAGGACGTCTGGGCGTCTCTGCTGAGTCTGCTGCCCCTGCGACCCGGTCTCGGATAAGCGGAAGACGACGAGTACGAGTACATTAAAATGTTGAAAAAACAATAAAGAAGTATCCAAGCAAGTAGTTGATGACTGAAGACGTCATGATTGGAGCACAGTGTCACTAAAGCCGACATTATGGCCACATTTTAAAAAAATAATGAAATGAATGCAGACATGAAGCGCCCAAAGAGGAGATGGCAGTCAGGACAAATCTTGTCTGTGAGGTGGGAGCATGGACATGTGTGATAATGAGAAAGGAAATATATCCTTTCTATCCCTAAATCTCAACGTGTGTCCCCAGGCTACCCCCATTGTTCTCTCTGCTCCTACCTATGAACCTCGCTGCATGCAGAGACTCACTCTGTAGCTGAAACAACATCCCACCGTCTTAAAAGTAAATAAGTATCTTTATCAAGATATATCAATATATAATATCAGAGATAACCTAGGTTATTTCAGTAGCCACAGCCAGGGCTAAATACTGCTAGACCTGTAGAATCAAGAAATAGAAACTGTTTGACAACATGAAGCAGGCTGAAAGATCTAAAAAAAAAATCAACACATCTTTCCCAGATCTAGAATATTCAAGAGCAGACAAGAAACATAATCACTAATAGTATCCAGTACACAAAGTTCTGGTTCTGCTCTGTGCCACCGCCTCGTGGTGTTCTTACCCTTGAAGCCGAGTGTCGGCAGAAGACTTGGTTCTTGTCTTGTTGCAGAAAGCGAACAGGTAACAGGTGGGTAAGGAGTCCTGTCTCTTGATGTTTCGTGTGCAAGCTCACTCCATCCTTTAAATTAAAACGTCAATATTTATAAATGAAACAGTCTATGTGCCATAAACAACAATGCTTCACCAGAAATTGCAGATCTAGATGAAACATCATCATTTATAATGGTACTAACGTCCTGCTTTACCCAAGGCGTGGCTTTTTTGTGCTTTTAAAATGACTAATCTTTGAAAAATGATGGACGGGCCGATTTTGATTTATTTAGATTTGATCCTTTCAATATTAAAAAGTTTAATGGCTCTAAAATATGATGATCTTCTTCTTCTGTTGATCTTTCAGAGCGAGTTCCCTCATATGGCCCAATTTTCCAGTCTTTCACCGATCCCAGGGTTCTCATCCTGGCTCCAAGGCCTGCTGAGCCAACACAGGAAGGAGGGCCGGGGAGCGGACCTTTTGTCTGAGCAGGAGTGGAGAGAGGTGGAGCAGGCCATCGACTCTAACCCAGGAACCCCAGCCGCTGACTCTTTGCGTAAGCTCTTCGCCACTGGTGAGTGGACACGCTCAGAGAAGCTGTGTCATGCCCTGGAGCCCGTTCTGATGCGCCTCTGTGCCTGGTACCTCTACGGAGAGAAACGGCGAGGCCTTGCTCTGAATCCTGTCGCCAACTTCCACCTTCAAAACGGCGCCACCATGTGGCGGATCAACTGGCATGCCGACACCAGCCCCAGGGGCGTGGCAAACTCCTTTGGAATCATGGTGAACTATCGTTACTTCCTGAACGAGACATCCACAAACAGAGCTCTGTACCTTCAGAACAAAGTCGTTGCAGCATCGGAGCAGGTTCTGGGGCTCGTGTCCCAGTTTCAGAAGAACAGCAAACTGTGACTGTTCAACCCACAATAGAATTAGTTTCTTCAGGTTAGTTTTCAGTTGTTTTTGATGATAAACTGACTGGTGTATTATTTAATTAGAGCTGTCTTTGATGATTGTCATGTTTTCCCTAACATCTATAACCAGCGGCAGCACTGAATGGACTTCCTGACGTAGTGCAACAGAAAGTGGGCCATTTCTTACATGATGTAACTCAGCCCATCTTCTACTTGCCTCATTAGATTCTAGCCAGAGCTGTTTGATATTGTGTAAGTGATTCTCAGAGCAGACTGCAGCTAATGAAGCAGAAGGCATCTATCAATGCCAAAGCATGTTGGTGGATAATAGCATGTAATGGTGAGGCTGGAGCAGGGAGGGTGTGCACCTACTGGAATAAATTATGTTTATTTTATGATTTGGTTGGGCCAATGCACTGTAAACATATCAGAGAAGGAAAGGGAGACAAATAGATCTTTGTCTTACTTTCGTTGGGTCTGGATTCACCTGCAGTTTCTCTGCCTTTCGCCTTAAAGCTCAGTACAGAATCCATGAAGTCACCCACTGGAAATATTGTTTCATAATAAATGAATAAACATATTTTCCTTTTCATTAAATTATTAATAAATTGTCGGTGTTCCACTTGATGTAGTGAACTGAACTCTTTTCAGATACGTTTATTTTTTACTTTGTTTCTCTTGAATGATTTCTCTCCAGAGATCATCGGTGAAGTCCTCTACAGGTGCCAAGCAGGTCTCATACCAGCCCACTGTTGTGAAGTAATACATCACAGCAAGTTGACTGTGAAATTACATTTTATCTCTCCAAGGAGTCAAACTTTCTTTTTATTTTTTCACACCCATCCCCCTCATTCTTAGCTCTGTGCTGCTTGGTGTCCCAGGAACTAATGGAGTGAAAAATCAAGTTAAAGTAAATGGTTCGATTGATGGTGTTCAGTTGTGAAGAAAGGAGGGAGGGGGACAAATAAAGAGGCATAAAAAGGACAGTTGTTTAACGTTTGCCCTTGACAGACGAGTTCGAGTGTCTCTGGAGATGTTGGGGACAGAGAAAAGATCAACACCATCATGCTGTTTATAATTAGGAGCCGAATGGACAACTGCCACGCGTTGCCATGGAAACAACACTCACATATTACTCGCATCTTGGCGGTTTTGACTCATTTGCCAAAAAACTTTGAATACTCATACAGATGTAACACTAATAACCGATTTGTTTATCAAGCTACCACTTTCTAATTAAACCGTTTCATGAATAATGTAAAAAGTTAGGTTGAGTGATCCGTGCACCTGTGCCAGCAGCGACTTGGTTGAAAAAATGGCCAGTGTTATCATATTCCTAAACTGGCTCCTAATTCTGTGAAAGTTATAGGCTGTGACTGCAGGTGGCGCTGTTTCTTAATTCTGTAAATCTCAAAGGCATTGTCCCCCGTTTTCATCTTCAACCAAACACAGATAAACAAAAACATAAACGCATATAAAAATCTGGATGAAGATAAGTGGGTTTTTTAAGGTTTAATTTTTTAATCATATCCCAACCATATTTGGGAAATGAGAAGCCCCTCATTTAGCCAGATGTCGGATAATAAAAAAACAGCCAGTTTTTCATTGCGCTTCAGTAATAATTCCATGTTTTATTAGTTTAAATATGTTAATTTCTGCTCTGCTATGTTTTACCACCGAACAAGGACCTGCTTTTACATCAAATATATATATATATATATATATGGAATTTGGAGTGTTTTTGTTCCTTATTACTGGTGCCGGTGGCGACAGCAGTAGAGGTTCGTCCTGTAACCAGTGAGTTGCCGTTTGAACCTCTGTTTGTCTCAGTCGTTGTGTCCTTGGGCAAGACACTTCACCCTCCTTGCCTGCTGATGGTGGTCAGAGGGCTCGGTGGCGCCGATTGTATGGCAGCCTCACCTCTGTCAGTCTGCCCCAGGGCAGCTGTGGCTACAACGTAGCTCACCACTGTCAGTGGATGAATGGGTGAATGATTGAATGTAGTGTGAAGCTTTGGGGTCTCTGGGGATTTGATAAAGCACTATACAAGTTCAGGTCATTTACCATTTAATGGTTTCTGATAAGAATATTCATTTATTAAAATACGCATGGACCTCCATGATATATTGAAGCACAAACATCTTCCCAATAACAATGTCACAATTGCAAAGGACTGGTTGGATGCGATATTTAGCAGGAATCTAGTACTTTAAGTGTCATGAATTCATATTCTGCCTATCCATAACATATTTAATGAGTTGAATGGACTGACTGCCCTCAGTGGCCACACCTGATGTGTTATTTATGAGCTGAGATGCTGAAGCTTACAGAGTGGTGGAGGCATTGTGTAATCATAACGGAAGAAAGAGTCGGGGAAAATGTGGGTTAACGGTAATCAATATCAGCACAGCAGTTTTCAGCAATAATATAGAAATGTCCCTATTTTACAGGGTTATTGCTCTGTCTAAGTTTATTTTTTTGTGTGTTTTTTTAATTCTATGAATTTATTTAGAAAAAATTAATTATTGTAGAAAAAACACCTCTGAAAAATGAATAAAAGGATTTTGTAGTGGTCTCAATTTAGAGTTACTGATGAAACTCACACACTCACACACTAATAATTATTTAATAATAATTCAGTTTGACAAATTTAATAGTTCTAGACAAAGTAGAACTTTAACTTTTAACCTTTAATAAACATGAACAACGTGGGCTGAACTGAACGGCGATCTGCTGCATCATGCTGTTACTTGATTTAAATTTTTTTGTAATTAATTGTTGAAAAGAATGGATATTTGAGTTCGTATGGAGTATAGAAATGCGAATGAGTTGCATATGCATCACATTATTTTGTTGCATTAAGATTATAGAATGCTTTCCCAGAGCCCCGACCTCAATCCTGTTTAAATCTTACTGATTATGTTTAAAAGCTCAGTTCATGCCAGGAAACAGTTAAAATGAACTCTCAAGTCTGCCAGGAAGAACGGTCAAATATTCAGCCAAAAGTAGCAAGAAGCTTGTTGATGGCTACCAAACATATTTGTTTGAGGGACATTTAGCCACATATTGGTGGGGTGTATGCATAGATTTGAACCTTGTTGATGAAATTATCAAGATGGCGCCGACGATGGCAGCCTCGGAGCTTCGCTCTCTCCTTGTTTTTGTGTTTTGTGTGTTTATATGTTTTTCGAGCCACAGTACTGTGGTCTCATTCAGTAGAGAGGAACTTCTCAACATCAGAGAGTCCTCTCTTGGGATTTTTTCACCATCTTTCATCCATCCGAGGTTCACTGAGCTTCTGGCAAGCGGAACAGCGGCACTCTACGGGATACTGCGCCGGAGGCGTCGGAGGGAAAAGCGGGCTGGCGCCCTGGTAAAGCTCCGCAAAAGAGGACTTCGTACACCACTGCCTTCAATACATCTGGCAAATGTCCGCTCTCTAAGCAACAAGATGGACGAGCTACTTCTTCTCACCGATAAAAACTCGGACCTCCGCCGATCAGCGGTTCTCTGCTTCACCGAGACATGCTGAGTGACAACCTCCACCTGTCAGTGGATCAACAGCTTCCTGACGGACCGACAGCAGCAGGTGAGACTGGGGAGCATCTTCTCCCGAACCAGATCAATAAGTACTGGTGCCCCCCAGGGGTGTGTTCTCTCCCCACTCCTCTTCCCCCCCTTACAAAATGACGCCCCCCAAGCGGATCGCCCGTAAAAAAACTCCTGAAGTTTGCAGAGGGGAAAACCACTTTTCTTTGGGGACTGATCCAGGCCCCCCCCCCCCGGTTTTTGAGTCTGCATCCCAGGCAGGGGGTGGATCGGCTTGTACATGGTGTAGTCAAAAACTGGCCTGGAAAAAAACCCCAAAACTAAAGACTGTGGAGAGGGGTAGTGGACTTTGGGGAAAACCCCAAACCTCCTTTACCCCCCCTAAACCACCCTCAAAAAACACCGTGCGGCTGTGGACCATTTCGGGTTTTGGGAAACCCACCATCTTGAGGGACCTTGAGATGGTCTTAAACAAAAAAGGACACTGTTCGGAAAAAGGGAAAGCAGGGGACTGTACTTCCTGAGGCAACTCAAGAACCCAAAACCTTTCCCAACAGGAGCTGCTGGTCATCTTCCCCAAATGCCATCTTTCCAGGTCGTCCTTCTTCATCCATCCAGTGTGGTTTGGTTACCCCACAAAACAGGACGGGTTTCCAGACTGCAACAAAACAATCGGGGACTGCAGAGAGAATCATCAGGGCGGGACTTCCCCCTCCTTTCCGGGACTTATCCCAGGTAAAGGGGTAAAGGAAAAGAGCTGCAAAAAATTTCCCAACCCCACACCCCTTTGCACATAAAACGTTCAGAGTTTTTGCCTTTAGGCCGCGCAAACAAAAGCGCTGTTCACAAAAAACAGCCGCCACAGAGACAGTTTTTCCCTCGGGGCTGTTTCTCTGTTGAAATTCAATAAAATACAAAACAGCAAAAGATGTTCAAAGCACCTTTTTATTTAATATAGTGTTATTGTACTTTGGGTTAAATATGTATTTCTGTATTTGCAAAAACAAAAACCCCCCAAAAGAGCAAAGGTCCCGGGAATAAAAACCTTGTTTGTATGTAAAAAAATTTGGGCCCCAAAAAAAAAAAAACTGTTTCTGATTCTGATCATTCCTTGAGTTTAGAAATTGATGTTTCATGATGCGTAATTATTCCACAGTGGAAAAAGAAAATTCGAAATAAATCATTAAAAACCTAAAATGTGACCTTTATGCGTATGACGAGGGGATGGGACCTGTACAAACCTAATGGCAAGCATTTAATGGCTTTAACGAGAAACACACATGAAAGTGCCAACATGGGGTTCTTTTGAGGTTTTAAGTTGCTCAGATTGATTGAGCTGTATACTTCAGACCTGTATTGGTTTTCTCTTTGGAGCAGCTTGTGGTCAACTCAGTCTTGATTGTTTTTTTTAAGTAATCAGTTTGCACTTGTCATATTCGCAGCTGTGGTGCACATGGTGCTGAGGAATTCATGAGCCATGTTCGATTTAGCACCATCCTGTGCTCTGACACATCTTTCAGAATGCTTCTTCTGGTGGACCTGCTTCACAAACCAAGCAGAAAACCTCGTTACAATTGAGTGCAAATTCTCCTTGAGGAAATTTGCACCCGGCTAAAAATAATTCGGTAATACTGACAGTTCTCTTAATTTGAGACGATGTTGCGTGGATGTGTGCATGCTGATGGTGCATTTCAGCATGAGGAAATTGCCTTACAAATGAAGCTAATCCATTCTTTACAGATCAAAGTGACCAGAATAGCAGAGAGATGAGGCCATGCCATTTTCACACTGAAATTAAGTCTGATTAGCTGCAGATTTCTGCTCCATGTGTCTTCATCTGCAAAGTAAGTTTTAAAGAAACAGAAGAGGAGACAAAACTCTAAAAATGTTCAATTATTATAATAAATGGGGATCTTTAGAAGAAAGAAATAGTTAAATATTTAAAATTGACTGATTCAAAATGGTACCATCAAGCATCAGTTTTTATAATTAGAAATAACAAATTAAATGCATATTTTAAATGTTACAAATGTATTCTGCTCACAGATTTTCTGTTATATATAAAACATTTAAGTGGTAAAATTAAATGTAATAAGCTTATAAATACAGAGAGCCTTCAGGCTTATTTAGACAAAGAGTTGATTAAAACCAGTAAAAACTGAAATCATATTCAGTTCAATTCAAAATTCTGTATAAATCCCAAAGCAGAATTAAATCAATATATACAGTACTGTGAAAGTGTTTGTACCCCCCCCCCCTCCAGATCTCATCTATCAATGATAATCTTTGATATTAAATCAATGATAACTCTGTTCAATCCAGTTTTCCACTGATGATTTCATGTATTTACAGGAAAAAGTATTTCCAACCTTGTTAAATCATAGTCAACTCTCTTGCCATTATCTGCTGGGGTAGCAGCATCAGTAGATGATAAGACTGCACTCTCAGACTTAAATAACAGACTTATGAAAGATTGCAAGCATTTTTCCCCTAACTAATAAAATAATTATTTGTAAAAGGTTTTTTTCTGTTTACTAGGCTTCATCTAAAAATCTAAAAACATCATCAAACACTAAAAGGAGCAAACAGGGATGTTTCCACAGCACTGTGAATACTCCTTTGCTACTATATATCAGATCACTTTAAGAACTTCCAGAAATTTTTTCTTGTAAATCTTATTTAACTATAAGAAGTTTGGGAACTTTGGCTGACATCTATTTGCAGGGCATCAGCTCTGTTTTTGCCCTGTGGAAATCTACAGGGTGAGTTATTGTACTGTTGCACACACCTGACATTTGAACGAAATCAATGCCTCCTGCATTTTTGGCTCGAGTTGTTTTTTACATCGAGGGCTTTAGTGCACATGTTTTAAATGTCACTGTGTGGTCTATTCACTGCTGCATTTGCAGGTAAGTGGTGGTGTGAAGCAAGAGGGGAGGGTTCAGTTGATACTGAGCTGGCTTGTCCTGCAGGCCACTGACCGATCTCATGTGTGAACATGTGTCTGCATGTGTGTGTGTGTGTGTGTGTGTGTGAGGGTAGGACTTATTCAGGTGTTTTAATCCATTCATCCTGCTTGCTGTCCCTGGTCATCCTTCATGCTTCTCACCTCAAATCAACTCCATTCTCCTCCTCCAACCTCTGGCAACCCAACCCTGCATCTACAACTCAATCCTTTGGACTGTCTTCAAAGGGCTGCAAAGGGTTTTGTGAGCAATCCGGACATGTGCTCTGACACATGCTTGCCACATGTTCAATCCCCCCCCCTCCCCAGTCACAAATATCCTTGCCTATCTTGAGAAGGACTTTGTATTTAGTTCTTTTCATTATCCATGCATTTTTATGACCTAACCTTGACCCCACCTTAAATTCAACATAAACCTAATTCACACCTTAGTCCTAAACCTAACCCTTAACCCCAAAACACCTCTTATGGGGCCCAGGCTTTAGGCTACATAAGGGGCAGTGAGTCCTCAGAACGTATCCTTACACTGTAACAAATGCTAAACCGCAAACACACATTTTCTGTGATACACACTACCTTTTGAAGCTCTACTTTGCAACATGTAACCTTAAGAGGGCAGCAGAGTTTCACTCAGACTGATTAATGCTCTGGTTGAAATGATGCTTCCCTTTGGGTTTAGTGGACCAAATGCTTTAATTCTCTTGTTTTTATCATTTACATAAACACTGCCTCTTTTTTCAAAGCTTGGTTCAATCCTCTCCCAGTGGTTAGTCTGAGATTGACAGATTTATTCTGTCTGATTATAAGATGTAATTAACACTCATTTGGCTTCCTGATGGCATTTAACCACCACCCCCCAAGTCAATATGACCCAACATCTTGTATCAGATTAGGTTATTGAATAAAACTAAATAAAGGCAGAGAGCGGTAGCAGTTTCATCAGTTAAAGGTGACAGACACTTTAGGCTTAATACTGTTACCAGACAGATCAAAATAAGAGCGTTAGAACGTTATCACTAATGCAAAAACACAAAGACCTTTACATACATATAGGCCTGAAAAAAAAAACATATACACAGGAGTTGCTGATTGATTGAGCAGATGATGTTGGCCAACATAGGTGATCAATGCTGAAGGCCTTACAAGATAATCCTCCTTTAGCTCCAAATTCACTCTCTCTTTATATTTTTTCTATTCATATCTGATAAACTCAGTCACTTTCTTTTTTCCAAGTCAGAATTACAATAGTTTTGACAGACTGGCAACGGTTCACATGTTCTGTTTATCTGCTCTCCACTCTTAGTCCTAATAGTTTCAGTCCTATCTATCAGAGATATGATCTGCTGCAGCGGGGCCTCTAGATTAACTTTAGTGTCAGCTCTTTTGTTCACAGTGACTTGTGTAGCAGGTTTGCCTGTGTCTCCTATAAGTCTGAGAAAGTCAAAGACCAGTGGAGTAAACAGGTATTTGATCCCCTGCTGTTTGCTCACAAGACCACAAACTTCAATGTATTTTATGTGACAGATCAATACAAAGAAACAAATACACTTGCATTGTAAAAGAAAATGGTAAATGTTTATTCTTACAAATAAAAATTTAAAAAGTGTGGCACTGTATTTTTATGCATACCATCATTTTAAACAGATACCCCTAAATAAAATCCAGTGCAAATAATTGCCTTCAGGTGTCACTTACTCAGTAAAGAGTCCAGCTAAGTCCAACTCATTCTCAGTCTAACTGCAGCTGTTCTGTTTCTGGAGGTTTGTTAGAGAACATTAGAGGACAAGCAGCGTCACGAAGACCAAGGACCACAGCAGACAGGTCAGGGTAAACGTTGTGGTTCAGTTTAAAGCTGGGTTAGGTTCCACAACAACATCCCAAGCTTTGAACATCTCCCAGAGCTCTATTCAATACATCATCTGAACATGGTCAGAGGGTGGACCCTCTGCAGACCTACCAAGACATGGAGGCCCACCTAAACTGAAAGGCTGGGCAAGGAGAGCATTGATCCGAGAAGTAGCCAAGAGGTCCCTGGTGACTCTGGAGGAGCTGCAGAGATCCACCACTCAGGTGGAAGACTCTATTGACAGTACACATCTTAGTCTTGCACTCCCTGATCTTAATGGAAGAGTGGAAAGAAGAAGCTATTGTTGAAAGAAAGCCTAGAAAGTCCCAAACTTCTATTTTGACTTGTGATGGAAAACATGCTTTGTTCATCACAGTAAAAATACTGTTCCTATTGCGGAAATTTATGGTGGCAGCATCATGCGGAGGGGATGCTTTTCTTCAGCAGGGACAGGGAAGCTGGTAACAATTGATGGGAAGCTGGATGGAGCTAAATCCAGGACAATCCTGGAAGAAAACCTGGTAGAGGCTGCAGAAGACTGGAGACTGGGATGGAGGTTCACCTTCCAGCAGGACAACGACCCTGAACATACAGCCAGAGATACGATGGGAATAGTTTAGATCAAAGCACATTCAAGTGTTAGAATAGCCAAGTCAAAGTCCAGACCTGAATCCAGATGAGAATCTATGGCAAGTCTTTAGACACGCTCCATCCAATCTGAGCTTAAGTTGTTTTAAAAGAAGCATATTTCAGTCTCTACATGTTCACAGCAGCAAAAAGACCCTTCTGGATAACCCTGTATTATTTTCCTTTCACTTCATAGTAAGTACTGCCTTGTGTGGGTCTGTCACATAAAATCCTGATAAAATGTATTAGTCATTGTAACATGAAAACATGTAAAAAGGTCAAGGGGCATGAATACTTTTGCAAGGTACTGTAAATCTCACCTGTCCTCACCAGAATCCATCTTCCTTGCCAACCTCTTCACCGCTGTGGACGAAACCATGGAGCTATCGCAATTAACAAAGCTGGAACGCCTACCAGACCATCAACAATGACCTTAGTGAGAAGATGACAACTGTTGATGTAATTATTTAAAATTAATTACAGAAGTAATTTCAAAGATTGTGCTTTGTGGCTGTACAGGATGACTTCACTGCACTGAGGGGCAAATGGACAGGGCGCTGTAATTAATGGAGATGTACCACCAGAACAACAAGGAGTGGCCAAAGTAGAATCCCCCTCAGGTCATGGACAGCCGATCTTATCTTCAGAGCCTAAATCCTGCAGAAAATGCTGAAGCTCTGAAAAGGGTTAGTTTCTCTGAAGAGGAATAGGAAAAAATCTCCTCGATGAGAAGAGTCTAAATCAGGTGACCAGAAACAAACAAGCTGTCAAGTTGCTTCCTTCTGGGACACCTTCTGTTTACGGATCAAAGGCATGCAAATCCAATTTTACATTTTGTTTACTGCATTTCTGGATTTTTGGTTGATTTTCAGTCTCTTCACATTAAAAGGAAACTACAGTATGATGATGGTTTTATTAATAAAATGTATCGATCACTTTTGATTTCGGCTCCAAACAACAAAATAGGATAAGATAAGATAAGATAAGATAAGATAAGATAAGATAAGATAAGATATACTTTATTGTTCCCTAAGGAATATTTGTAGTGGGTAGTAGTACAGCAACTACTCTGCTCTCGGTGGAGGACGCATGCGTTTTCTCTCCCTCCCTCTTGCCTGCTTCTGCATCTGCTTTTGTCTGTGTTTTTCTCAGAGCCTCACTTTACATATCTTCCAAACCTGCAAATTATGGACTTGGTCAGCTGGCCTCTTAACGTAATTGATCAAAATTTTTCCACGGGAAGACAGAGTAAAGGAGAACCCTCTTGCCCAGTCGGTAGATTCTTCTCTGGATGCACAATGGATTCCTGGCAACAGTGGAAGATTGTGTGCTTGACTACAATGTCGGTTGAGGACGCAGAAGATGTTTATATATTTGGATTTTTGATAACAGGATTTCTGCTTCTTGGAGCCGGCGGTACCTGACTTATCGAGCGAGTAGCAAAAATGTGGGCAGCTGTTCAAAGCATCCCAAAGCTGCCTGCGATGCTGGATGGAATCTGCAGGGCGATCAATGCTCAGACTGAATTGTAAGAGAGCTAAGCTGCAAGCTGGATATGGTTCTTGAACAGAATCGTAGCCTAGAAAGGCTTTTGGACTCAGAGGTGAAAGGATTAATCATGGAGAAGGTTGTTCGCTCCAGAACTGCAGGAAAGTCCCAGAATTTGGATATTTGGATTCACAATTGAGAGATAACAGTAAAAACTCTTAAAGTGGTTGGAAATCCACACAACTGCTTGAACCAGAACATTTATTGTTTTTTCTAAATCTGGCTCCCCAACGTGGCCTTGGCAACTTCTGCTAACTGGCTATCGACAAAATATCTCCTGGATGTTAAGTAAACATGGCGCTCTTTCCCAGCACCCCAAACAGCTGTGGCCCAGATAAGACTTTACGGCCGATTGAGAAAACTTCCATCTCTCTCCTCAAGGACAATGGCGCTCTCTCTGTGTGACAGTCTAATTCTTGCACACACACTCACAGTTATATGTTCGCACCCCCAGGATCCCACCGCACTCTTGCAAAAACTTTTCTTCTTGTGTGTTGTTTAGCCCTGCACCTAATTTGCATTCATTACTTTTTCATAGATTTTTGTTTTATCAGAAGGATTACCAGCAAAAACCAAACATTTTTAGTAATAGAAAATTTGGATTATAGGTGCTCTTACACCAATGGCCCAGCTTTCTTAATTAGACTACAATGGGCTGTTATTACTTAGTTCAACTTCAGTACCAGGAAAAGCAATATATTATTAGCACCTGAAAATGTGGATTAAAGCTGTTTTGTACCAGTGACTCAGCTTCCCTAGTTAGAGTTCAGTGGAATGATGAGACTATCAATATTATCATCTTCTTTTAGCATAAAATGCTTTATTATTAAGAGTGGCTTGGAACCAATTTCTACCAGTAAACCCAGAAGGATTATTAATTATTACTCCCAAAGATTATTAGTGTCATTTGATTTGTGTTTCTGTGTCTGTATCTGTGTTTATATTCTTTGTGATTGTATTGTAATTGTTCTTCCTCATGTACAGCGCTTTGAATGTCTTGTTACTGAAAAGCGCTACATAAATAAACTTACCTTACCTTACCTAACTGCAAAAAAACATACAGACACAGTATAAGATGAGACCAAGAGGTCTCCACTCTAAAACTGCCAGAATGCCCTTTTTGAACATCTCATAGAGTTTCAATAAAAATCTTGTAGTTTTCCAAACTATTCATTCTGCAGGTAAGTAGAAGTTGAGCAACAGACTTTGCAAAATTAACAGTAATAACTGAACATTTGATTAAAAGAAAAACCAAAATCCAAAACTATAACTATAAAAAGAAATCTGTAATTCAGTTTGTAGTTTGGGCCTCCCTATATAAAATCTCTAATCTGGTTAAAAATCTGATGATATTGTGAAGTTAATGTACAAAGTATTTCTTGAAAATTTATTTATCAGCTGCTTTCACATGTTGTCTGTTAGAAGCTCACAGGTGTGTCATCTACTCCCCATCTGAAGGGAAACCTGTGAAACAGAACAAGAATCATCCGCTGTCAATTTATGCACCAGTTGTCAAATTATTACCTTCTCTGATGAAGCAGAAACTAAATGCAGAGGCGACATGTTCAACAGAGAAACTGAATAATGAGGCAGTAGCTTCTGCTGACGAAGGTTTGTCTGGTTGCAGACACTGTGTGCATCTCACTGACCCCTCACCACTTTCGGGTTCACTCATGCATCTGGAGGATGATCTTCAACAGCTATTCTATACTGTTTCTGTCCCTCAGATCAGTTTACTTGCACAGCAGTAGCAGAGCTGCATATTGAAAGGACATGGCAGCTCAGTTCATGAAGCTGTGGTCTCATTTAAAAAGATGCAGCAGCTGGGCTGACACACAAGCCTTGCCATGTGAATCCATGCTTTTCTTGCCATGGGAGTAAGGGGAAAGGAAGCTTGACAATGATGTGATAAATTATGTTTTTCTAATTTTTGATTCAGCTGATTTCTTTCTTTCTTTTACTGCATTACTATCCATTTCCCCTCCAACCCAACCTCTGCCACTCCCTGATCCGGTTTCCTGTGTTGCTCTTGCCTTTGGAGCGGAAGGCCTATGGCAGTAGTAATGAGGGAGGTTAATTGGCCTTGCTGTGAGAGTCTGGATAGTAATGATGTCAGTTGCAGGGTGGGATAGAGGGTTTTTTTTTTCCCCCCTGACAGCATGAATCCTGCAGGACACTGGCTCCTGAAGGCTTGAGTTGTCCACCCCTGCTCTCCTGGGTTCTCTCTGATGCTCTTTTCTCTTCAGCCCACGGGCTTTCAACATGATTTAGGTCTAAGAACTGAGATGGCCATGGAAGGGTTTGAATTTGTGTCTGCTAAACCATTTCTGTGATGATGTGGTGATACATTTTGGATTCATTTTCTGCTGAAAGACCCTGTGATTACCCACTTTCATGTTTTTGGCACAGGCCACTAGGTTTTTCTATAAAATGTCTGTTTTCTAATAATTCATGACTACCTGCTCAAGAACTATTACCCAAGAGGAAAAGACTAACAGTGATCTAAGAGAAATTAACTAAAACAAAACACAAGAAATGAACTAATATAGAAATACACCTTACTAACAGTAATTAACACAGAGAAATAAACGACATATGACAGGATCTAAAAAAAACATAAACAATAAGAAAATGATGAAAACAAAAATGCCTGTGGAATGTGACACAGCATAACTTATCTTCCACCATACGTAACACTGGGCATGAGGTGCACGTACAAAAATTAAGTCATGTTTCTGTTATCTGGAGTGTTTGTTTCTAAAAAGCTCAACCTTAATCTCACCTGACTAAACCACACAGTTCCAGTTAAAGTCCCAGCAGTGTTTAGCAAACTTCCACATTTAGTTTGTGATGGTGGGACAGAAAAGGATTTTTCCTTGGATCACTCTTCAACACAAAGAGTCAAATGGTTATAACGGAGACCTGCTGACCCCAGAAGGCCGATCTTTGCAGCACTCCTGTAAGAATAATATTTGGAGATGTTTTATCTCCTTTCCTGCTCACTGTGTCTGGTGGAAGATTCCATTTCATTTTCACACTCAGCCACTCCCTGTTCTCCACTCTGCTCCCTCCATCCACCTCGGAGCAGTGGTCAGTTTAGCCTCTCTGTGTGACCGATGAACCAAACCAGGTCAGGCTTTTGCACCTAATAAAATCCTTAGTAGCTCTGTCTGCAAATGCAAAGAGCTTATGATCCTTATGGGGACTTTGCATTGACTTCCATTAATTTTTCATTCAGTTATATGGCTTAACCCTGTCCCTTACCCTAACCTTTAGTAGTACATACCTGACTCTAAACCTAACCTAAACTTAACTAACTGTCCTAAACCTAACCCGTAACCCAACAACAGCGTTTTCCCCATGGGGACCAGGCTTTGGTCCCTGTAAGGAGCAGTGGGTCTCCACAACAAAGTGGAAAATGGGCTTCGTCATGTAACAGACTCACACACACA